>JALRMF010000019.1:0-306419 GCA_026120015.1 Dendrostoma leiphaemia
TCAGATCTTATCAAAGGGCAACTTTTGATTGGGTGCAGCCATCGCGCTAGTGATTTTGCAGTGAAATATCCGAAAATGACAGTACAAATATCCGTTCTCATAATCAATGCTGTCTGAACTTTAATACAGATGGTACTGGAGGCGTTTGTCTCCTTCATTTTGCGTTCCCATCAGCTTGGTTCGCCCACAACCGAATAGAGTTGAGCTAATGTTTCCTGTTAGATTTTATGTGGCGAGTGCTTGAGGATTGTTCTTGACGTTGAGGTCGACCGGAAATTCGCGTGCGTGGACCTCAACTCATCCACTGGAGTTGAACGGTTCGCCGACGGGTCCAGCCGAGGGTGGTATACTCTGGGATTTCAAGATTGAAATCACATTAACGAGTCGAATTCACCCCATTTACAGAGATGGCGATCAATGGGGCCAAAGTCAAGCCCAACAACCGTCACCTGGCGACGAGTCCGCGCCGTGCAGGTGGGCTCCTCTTGCAAAAACCGCCTTTCAACCTAAACAGTCCTCCCTGCACATTGAGAAAGGAAGGTTTACTGAACCATTCCACAACTTTGAGAAGAAACCCTTTCCCCTTTTTCAGCCAGATCCATACGGGTTTGCACCGAATTGCTACGCATACCGACTTTTGTTCAACATGTCGCCATATCCCGCGCGTGACGAGTGGCAAACAGAATACGCAGTACAACCGTCCGTGTTTAAAGATTGCTTGAACTACAGCCGCTTTTGGGAATATCGAGAGTTTGTGTGGATGCGTATTTCCAAGAGCGAGCAGACGTGGGCAGAGACTTTAAACTTGGGCTGGTGGCTGTCTCCATCGAAGGGAGCAGCTCACAAGGAGACAAACTAAGTACATACCTAAACTTGAAGTAGCTACCTAGGTAGGTACGACTTTAGCGTTGAGAATACACGCAACAATGTAGTTACAATTTGTCCTTCCGCTATTCCTGCTAAATAAGCTTGCTTTGCAACAGTATACGCTGCTGCTGCGCGGCGCTTAGCGACGACATGTCGTTACCTAGTAAATACCATAACGGGCTTGATTCTGCTTACTGTGACGGCACGGCCATATAGGTACAGGATGGAACAACTGGCCAGTTGTTCTAGTAATGTCTTTTGGCAGTAACACGTAAGGCTGGTTTGCTGTACCTGTGTACGTAACTAAGCCCGTCACACTAGCCTCTCTTTCCTCCTCCTTGGTTCAACATGGCACAGTAGCAAACATTAGCAATTGTCAATGACAGGCCGAACAAAGCATTGAAATGAAGTCCTGCTTCTTGATTTATTTATGCCGCCAGGGCTGTGTATGTAGCCTATTCAACCTTGAACCCCTTTGACACTGGGAGATCCCCCATCCTCTCTATAAATCGCATGATGCAACGCGCTCATCGGCTTCGAGACCAATTTGGGTTGCCAATCAGCCCGTGTCTAGTTGCAAAAACACCCCGAATCGCACTTTGCATTCGGGGATTCCCAGTGCTTCTTCAGGCCCCCCTTGCCATCACCGACGCACTGATAGTTGTGGGATGTCTGACATATTTTCTTGAGTGCCAGGGCTCCTTCCGTGTTCGGCTCGTATCGATTGCCGCAAGTGAGTTCTGTGCTCTTGTACAGAGGGTTCTTCGTGCAAATACATTTTGAAGTGTCAATGCACAACTGGTTCGCTTGATCTCCGGCCGGCTTCCCGTCAACGCAGGTAAACTTGATGGCTTTACAGGTCTTGAACAGGCTGGCGTTTGAATCACATTCGTAGTAGTGGCTTCGATCCCTCCCAACATATTCCCTGGTCTGTCCAACCTTAACGGTGTGGATGTCTTCCACGGACGCTGGCATAGCGATTACCATGGCGCTAAGGCACAGAGGAAGCAGAATGGCTATAGAATTGTAAGCAATTGCCAGTGGCAGAAAACATTGGCGAGGTGACCAACTTTGAATGAACGAAGGCATGATGATTGACAATGTGCCAATGCGCAATGCGAACTTGATAGGACTGGAGAAGGCGGCGGCAACAGGATGTGCACTCAAGATGAATGGAGCGGGTCGGAGAGAAGAGCGAAGGATTGGAAAGCAGGCTTCTGGGATAGAGATGATTTGCCAGAATTGGATCAAGAATGCGAATGGAGACTTGCTTGTACAGTGGAAAAAGTATTGTTGAATGACTGCAGATTGAATTTCTTGAAGAACAGCCTGCTGCCCTGATGATGTTTATACCTGCAGAATGAGTATTTTGAACATTGTGTTCTCTCAGATATCGGCGTTCTTCAGGCGGAGCCTGACATTCCCAACACAATTCGTGTACCTATATTGCAACTCTGACCGGTCATCATACTAGGTACCGCCCGTTGGAGGTCGTCACAACAGTCTCTTTGCGGATCGCGAGACAGGATCTGCCCAGAACAGTAACATCCAAGCGACTTTGCCAACAGAGTAAAATCGTATGTTGTCACTCTTGATGTTCCGTTACTACCTAGGTAGTAGGCAGAGGCAGGAGATGTGACGCTGGGTGAGACTCTCCATCCTCACGCCACAATTGAACCCACTCCAACAGCATTGACAGGCTTGGGTCAAATGGGTCTGTGACCTAGAAGCATCTCGCGATGTGTTTCAAGGTATGCTCGCAGGCCAACTCTTACGTGTGGTGCTGTCCATGACTCGGAGCTTCTGTCGTCCCACTCGGTTCACAAGTTGTCCACCAGCGGCCTGAATAATGCGCGCGATATCTGACAAGAGGCTGTCCATTGTCGCCGAGTAATGCAAAAATAGCTTCACAGTCATTCCAACCTGCCATTTTCAAGTGGGTACGATTCCTCAATCCCTACTGGTTGGTACAAGAACTTGAAGGTGGAGCTTTTGTGGTCCTGAGCATGGGCGGCTGGCGTGGGGGCCACGGGGGCCCAGGGGCGCGGTGCGCCAGCGCCTTGGACACCACAGTGGTTTGGGACAAGATATTCTAAAGTTAGTAAATCCAGATGTTGGAGGGTGGATAAGGATCTTGCAAAGCTCCAGCTTTCACATGTGTGGTGTAGGCTACGCATGGACAGGTTGAGAGAGTCCCGCGGGGGGTGTCCACTGCGCTGGGCGTTTTGTTCATAAATAGGTGTCGAAAGCCAGATCATTTTTTGATCATTTCTTCCCTTTTTGTCTTCATTGTTCTACTCAGTCGTTTTCCCCTCACCGCAAAGCATCATAAGCCTTGAAGGCTAACTCTCACGCCGCAATTGCCAACCCTTACTTTGTCTTTCAGCTTAACAATATTCAATCTTTGTCTATCACTGAGAAGTGATAATGTCGTCGAAAATCCCACTGCCAGCTCTGCCTGAGAACTGTTACTGGGTGGATCCGAATACCAACCCTTCTACCTGGAATGGTGTCGTGCCGCAACCTGGCAAATATATGGCCGCATACAAAGTTGAAGTGATTTTCCTCAATGTCGGACAGGGCGGCTTCAGAGGACTCAACACCGGCAGGAATGACAGTGTTCATGAGGCATTGAAGGCGGTGGCCAAGCATGTGGCGAGGGGCTTCTACAAGATTGTTAGTTTGCAGATGAGCGAGTACTCGTGTGTCGTGGTCATGAAGTCAGACATGTCGAATGAGGAGATGAACAATGTTTCGTTTCCGTGGGGAAGGGAGGATGATCCTGATAACGTGGTTACCTTGACATAGTCAAGCAATTTGGAGGATTTCATACAAGCTCGATCATGATGTGGTGCAAACACCTGAAAACTTGAAGTGCAGCATGTACGACTCACAAATGTCTCGACTGAGCAGCAATATCGAGGAAATGGCACTGAGAGACTGATAGCACATCTTTTGCCACTCAATTGGTCCAAGTCTCGAGCACCGCCATGCATCTCAAAGAAATGGTACGTTGATGCTGACTGGATGGGAACAGAATACCTAGTGGCCTGATGAGCTCGTTACACCTACACAACCCAACTCAATGCCTCCGCCGCCTGGTAAACATTCTTTCTCAGCCCTTTTTTTCTTCAGGCTCTTGAGACGAGGATATACTTATCCGCGGACACGCTGTCCTCAAAAACCCTTGGAGGTGGGAAGCCATAACCACTCATGGGTATTCACAGTCTTGCTGTCCTTGAACTCCAGAATTATAACATCTGAGTACTCAAACAGCAAGTTAATTAGTGGAACCAGGCCAGAGGAAGCTCTGCAACATTCCAAGCACTCACGCGTAGAACAACATCTACCTAGGTACGCAAAAGATGTTTGGAAGGATCCAGGTACCTAGGTAATGGGTGTGCCAACATGGCTACAGGCCCTCCTCCTCTTTGTTCAACAATGTCGACACATGCCCAAGAGGATCATTGCACCCATTATGTGGCCATAGAGATTATAGCACTTCATTAATAAATACCATGACTGCCTCGTCAAGCCATCAAAGCACAGGACCAAGGTCTGACAAAAGATCCACAGCCGCACATATCCTCAAGAAAATCCTGACAAGACAAGAAAATAAAAGCAGAATTTAGTTTGGTAAGATCCATTCTGTCCGAATGACACTTTGATTCGACGATGCGAGCAGGAATCAACAGGTTGTCCTCACCTCCTCCTCGCCAGCACCACAACAGCCGGCATCCTCAGGTAAAAGGTCCCGCCGCGCTCCCTCACCGCCCCTACAAAGTCCTGCCAGGCCTCACTCTCCCACGTCGCCTGCCCAAAGCCCATCTTGCTGGAGGCGAGGCAGTGCCTCACCCAGTCGGCCGTACACTGCCGAAGATCCCACCCGGGCTCCATCAGCACCTGGATCTTCTCGCCCCGCGCGTCGACCCTGCACTCGGGCCTCTCGCCAAAGCTCCACACCGTCTGCGGCCACGGCCACAGCGGCTTCCTGTCGTGGTCCCTGTCGACGTTCACATAGACCCTCCTCACGTCCGTCCACCGGCCGGGGTCCAAGGGCAGGAAGTCGAGGCCCGTCGCGCAGTTCATGACGGCCCGCCGGCAGGCCGCCGACGCGAACGCCTCCTCGCCCATCATGTCCGCGTGCCGCTCGACCTGCACCCGCCACAGCGCCTCGGCCGCGCGGTCGTCCCCCTCGACCACCCCGACCGGATGGTGGAACATGGCTGCGAACGTCCCGCCCGGCCGCAGCGACTCCGCTATATTGTCCACGGCCGCGTCGGCGTCAAAGGCCGTCCAGTGCAGGGACTCGCACGCCGTGACGAGGTCCACGCTCCCCGGCGGGAGGAAGGGCTCTTCTTCCTCTGCTCGCTTGAGGTGCACCGTGAAGTCCACCTTGTTGAATTCGGGCTGCGCCATCAGCAGGCGCTCCGCGAGGCCGAGGCTCCGTTCGTCGGGGTCCGAAATGTGTGCGCGTCTGATCCTGTGGCCCTGGCACGCCGCCGCCCGGATGATCTTGGACGCTGCGAGGCCGATGCCGCTGCCTACATCATGATATGTCTCTAGAGGACCGGAATGGTAGGACAGCCAAGACGACCAGAGGGTTTCGGGGCACTTCGGTCGATACCTGAGGTGGTGCTCCCAGGAGGAGGCTCGTGTCGTGTAGGGCGCCCGAAGTGCTTGTACATTCAACATGATCGTGGCGAGGCTTTTGGGATTGGGATGACCCGCTTCATGTACTCATAACTGTAAAAGTTCGATAAGTACTTAGTTTTCCGACGTTTCTAGTGAGAGCACAGGATGAATACGGCCAGGACCGACTTCCGCGCGGGCATGGACCACTGGAATGCTCGAGGTAAGAAGAGGATGTCATGTTACAGAAGGCTGAACTTTGTTCCCCATGGCAGCATAGCCAAGATTGAGTGAGACAAAGCAGGAGGGCGAGGTCATGCGCAGGGCCATTTTTGACGATTTGAGAAGGCTGAGAGTCATTACGAACTTACATGCAAATTACCCTAGGAGAGAATGGTTCGTAGATCATGCCATCTCCGGCACTGCTGTCGTTGAGAATCGTTCCCGCTTGACTCGTTCCCAGTGAAACATGGATAAACAAACCCAGCAGGCTCGTCCAATCTGCGAGGCAGCACACTCAAGATACATTGCCCCTGAATGAGAAGAAACGGGGGGAGAAGTAAGTAGACTCGAGCATAATGGATAGCATCTTGACCGTTGACGCTAATGCAACTTTGCAAAAGAAACCTGACCTCGGTCGCCTGGCGAGCACGAGGTTCCGACTCGATACAGATTAGGATAACATACCGCAGGAGAGGGCCGTGAAGCCTCACTTCTGAATGTAGAAGCGATGGCTGTCAAAGTATTCGCGGTAGGTCTTCCCGACGGCTCCCCTTCGTAGGCCGTCATTGTCACCGAGTGAGCAGAGCGCCTCGTGTCTTTGAGAGCACCTCCATAATCGTGATCGGCGGGCACCGGCCGCATCTTCAACCGCCTCTCGGCACAACCCTGCTGGTCTGACGGCTCGGCCCGAGTCTATACTTGCGTCCGCGTCCGCGCGTGCTGACGCTGCCGTGAGTTGTCCCAAAGATTTTCCCTGTGAGGCATAGTCGCCGCTAGCAGGATAGTATGGCCCATCATGACAATCGTAGAGACGTGTTACGCCGGGGCCCCTGAAGTACGCGGAGCCGAACGACATGTATTTTACAGTTGCACATCTGGTTTGATATCGTTACTGGCACAAAGTAAGGTCATTCTCCGACGCCCCCCCACACCGGGTCTCAGACGGCCAGGGTTGGTAGACAAGCAGGACAAGATACCTAGGTATGATTCATCAATCGCTGTCTGCAATTTAGCGATGGAGTACCGCAGCGGAGGGGCAGTACAAGGCTATGGGACGTGCTGTCATGTTTCCAATATTTTCGGATTAGGTTACCATTAATCAAGTAGGTACGTAGGAGTGTATCAGTCATTGGGGACTGGGCAGGGAAGAAGGCGCCGCCATCGGGCGTGAGACGGTGAGAATAACGAGTAGCTTGTGTGTTAGTGTTGCTCTCCGAATGGCCTGATATACAATGAGAGACGGCTTACTCGACCAATATTTCCGAGTATACGCTGCAGCTCCACGTTATCAGCCATCTGGACAGTCAAGAAGGAGACGGAGGAACTCGATGCAAGACCAGGCATACACATACTCACGGATCCCCACATCCACATACATAGGACATTTGCATTCACAATGCCAGACCCTTTGCAACTACCTCGGCCGTTGATGACGTGATCCGGCGCCGCTTTCGGCCCCTCGGCGCAGTCTTTCGATAGTTGCGAATATTTTCTCCAACACCCAGAGCAAAACCCCAATTGCGAAGTTCCCAGTCCCGCAGAAGGAGGCTGTTGTAGTCGACGTCACTCCTTCCCCCCCCCCCTCCCCGTATATCTACCAGCCGTCAAGATGCTACGCCAGACAGTGCGCTCGTTTGCGACCAGCGCACGCAGAATGGCCGAGCATCCTCACATGGGCATCGCTCAAGCCCAAGGCATCGCGAGAGGCCTGACGGGAGGTACGTTCACTCCACGGTTCTTCATTGACACTCAAGAGAAGGTTGGTGGGGGAGGGGGGGGGTGGGTGTTTGGTGTTATAGAAATCACCCAGTCTGCGTGCTGACCTGCCCACCACCACATCAAGCTATCGGAAACACCCCTCTCATCCGCCTGAACACCCTCTCCGAGCAGACCGGCTGCGAAGTCCTGGGCAAGGCCGAGTTCATGAACCCCGGCGGCAGCGTCAAGGACCGCGCGGCGCTGTACGTGGTGCAGGACGCCGAGCGCAAGGGGCTCCTCAACCCGGGCGGCACCGTGGTGGAGGGCACCGCGGGCAACACGGGCATCGGCCTCGCGCACGTGTGCCGGTCGCTCGGCTACCGCCTGGTCATCTACATGCCCAACACGCAGTCGCAGGGCAAGGTCGACCTGCTGCGGCTCCTGGGCGCCGAGGTCTACCCGGTGCCCGCCGTCGCCTTCGACAACCCGGACAACTACAACCACCAGGCCCGGCGCCACGCGGAGCGCCTCGGCAGGGGCAACGCCGTCTGGACGAACCAGTTCGACAACACGGCGAACCGGCAGGCGCACATCGAGACGACGGGGCCCGAGATCTGGGCGCAGACCAAGGGGAAGATCGATGCGTTCACGTGCGCGACGGGTACGGCCGGGACGCTGGCGGGGACCACGAGGTATCTGAAGGACATCAGTGGTGGGCGGGTCAAGTCATTCCTCGCGGATCCACCGGGGAGTGTCCTGCACTCTTACATCCAATCCGGTGGCAAGCTGGTCGAAAGGACCGGTTCGAGTATCACAGAGGGCATTGGGCAGGGCCGCATCACGGACAATCTCAAGCCCGACATCGACCTGGTGGACGATTCGGTGCACATCTCGGACGAGAAAACCATTGAGATGGTCTACAGGTGTCTGGATGAGGAGGGTCTGTACCTGGGCGCCAGCTCGACCCTCAACGTTGTGGCGGCCAAGGAGGTCGCGGAGAAGATGGGACCAGGCCACACCGTCGTCACGATGCTGTGCGATGGCGCGTATAGATATGCCGAGCGGCTGTTCTCGCGGAAGTGGCTGACGGAGAAGAAGCTGATAGACAGCATACCGGAGCACCTGCAGAAGTACATTGTTTTGCCATGATCAGGTGGCGAGCACAATACAATTAAATTTGCGTGACGGCAACCCGTGTAGGATCATGCCTTCGCCTTCGCCTTCACCTGTTCTTTCGACCCTGTCTCCTTCGTCTCTGCCGTCTTCGGCTCCGCGAAGACCTTCGCGTACGTGTCCGGCCCCCGTCTGCTCTTGTCCTCAACCGTCGCAAGGGCTGACCGGACCTCCTCGTGCACGGCGTCTCTCCGCGACTTGAGTTCTTGTGCCATCTTGTCTCTACCCAGAGCCTGAATAGCCAAATCGAAACCCCTCAGGATCGGCGCCGCGAACGCCACGAACCGGTTCCTCTCCATCAGGTACTCCACCCCGAGGGGGTCGATGTAAGCCTCATGTGGGTGAAGCTGTAAAAGGCCCTTCTTCGCAGGCCATCTCTCCAGCAGCAACTGCGCATAGACGTGCAGCTTTCTCATGTAGTCACCGCGCTTGCCGTGCTTGACGATCATCATCGACGCCAAAAGGAGAGGTGTGGCTAGCACCTGGGGGTCCCTCTTCAGTGGGAACCTCTCCGTCTTCATAAATTGAATCCTGGCCTGGCCCTGGAGCTGATGGCCGTCCTCCGCCAAGAAGCGCATCACCCTCTCGACATTCGTGAACGCCCTCTCCGTCGCACTCGCCGACCAGCCCTCGTTGGCAGCCTGCAAGACCACGGCGAGCATGACCTCGTTGACCGTCTGAGATTCATCCAGCTTCAGGCCCGTCTTGGACGGGTGCTTCAGGGCCTCAAAGACCACGCCCAGCTGGCCCGCCTTGTGGGCCTTCCTCACGATCTTGGGCCAGTCGCTCGGGTGGAACTTGCAGCCCGCCCTGGTCAGCGCCTCCAGCAGCTTCGGGAGCTTCTGCCAGTCCTCGTGCGTCTTCATGTGGTCGATGGCGTAGAACAGCGAGCGGCGCGCGCTGGGGACGGTCAGCGGGTCGATGTGGCCGAGGCGGACGCGCCGGTCCTCGACCTCGATCTCGATGGGCTCGTTCTGCAGCCTGTCGGCCCACCGCTTGAGGAAGAGCCGCTTGCGCACCGGGATCGAGAGGTACGAGGGCAGGATGATCTTGTGCTGGACCTCCCGCATTGTTTTTGTCAGAGGCGTGTTGGAGCATTTCTGCAGGTCTAGGACGCCGACTGCAC
This sequence comes from Dendrostoma leiphaemia, assembly GCA_026120015.1. NCBI lineage: Eukaryota > Fungi > Ascomycota > Sordariomycetes > Diaporthales > Erythrogloeaceae > Dendrostoma > Dendrostoma leiphaemia. Next base: position 9,719 of record JALRMF010000019.1, read on the forward strand.
CTCGATTGTTAGCAGACCAGCTCGTCCTGACTGATGAGGGACAACGAAAGTCAATGGGAGAGGTGGCTCACCTTGATTTGTCGCGGTTGATGAGAAGCATCTCGCCTGCGAGGTCGCTGTGGACCTCACCGGCGCCTCAAGTAGAGAGCGACCTGCCCTGAAGGCCGGCCGTATTGTACCGTTCGACATGCCTGCTGTGGTCTGCGAAGCATTCGCAAAGAATGCACCTCGCATCATCGCAACACGAGTTCTCAAAAAGTTGCCCGTTGCTCAAGGTGCCTGCCGAAACGGCAATCCTAGTGGGTCGGGAACCGGGTCCAATTCGATCTCGACCAATGGAAGTCTCTGATCCAGCCACCCCTGTCGAGACCTCAACGGCCCCAAGATTTTGAGCTCATGGACTTCAACAGCAGATCCTCAGGAGACGGTCGCGAGACCGCATACGGACACAGACCACAGCCCACCATGAGTGCAATACCAATACGGCGGCCTCTTGGCTGCCTGAAGACGATGCTGCGTCAGACTAGAACACAAAGAAGAAGCTATGCCGACGGAAGACTCAGGGAGCCTCAGCGCATCCCCCCGGTACCACCAACATCGACACCCAAACTATGTAAAGTCCTGCCCCGCGTCCCCCTCCTTACCTTGTTCAAATTAGAGGAACTCCAAGTTCTCAAGCGATTAAATGACTGACGGGTTGGCTGACTCCTCTCTCCCCCCGGACCAGACGCAATCGCCAACAAGACCCACCACCTCAACCCCTCCTCCCCCGCCGTCCGCACCGCCTTCGCCGTCTACACCACCCCGCTCACGGCGCGCGCCCACCTCGGCCTCAGCGGCAGCGGCGATGGCGGCGGCGGGGTCAGCCCGCGCGCGAGCGCGACGCACCCGCGCCTGTCCCGGCCCTTCGCGACGCCCATGGAGGCGCACCACGCGTACCAGATCAAGAAGATGGACGCCTCGGGCGCGCGCACGCGGCTCTTTTCCAAGGCGAACCCGGACGCGGCGCGCGTCGGCGACATCCTGCTCGTGACGTCCAAGCGTGCCGCCGAGCCGTTCGCCGGCGTCCTCGTCGGCATCCGGCGCAGGGGGATCGAGACGGCCATCCTGCTGCGGGGCCAGCTGACCAAGGTCGGCGTCGAGATGTGGTTCAAGATCTACAGCCGGAGCGTCACGGGCATCGAGATCATCAGGAGGGCCAAGAAGAGGGCCAGGCGCGCCAAGCTGACGTACCTGCGGCAGCCCAAGCACGATGTGGGCAGTGTGGATCATATCGTGCGCGAGTGGCGGAAGGGCCGGACTGCGTCTGCGACTGCGGCGGGCAAGAAGAAGCTGAAGAAGAGGGTGCTAGAGTTCCGGTGAGCATCAGGTCGGATATGTTGAGTTGGTGGTGTGGTTGGTTGGTGAGGGCCGAAGAACCCTCGAGCCCTCCCTGCACGGACGGGCAGAGATTAGAGCTGATCTCGACTTCATATTGTTCGTAGATCCAGCTTTTGGGGCTTGTACAAAGTGGACAAAGCGGACAAAGTGTAGACTGAATTTAAATTAAAAAAAAATAACATCAATACGTCAGTTCGCAATCCTGTGCAACATAGGTTTACTAGAGTCCAGATAGAATCGATACATGGACATAGCCTCCTAAACTGCTAGCTCCGATCTCCGAACCCAGGTCACAAGCTACGCCCTAAAGAAGAAATCGCAGCAACGCCCCTTTCCCTCTCGAAACACAGGTGTATAGCCGCCGACCAACCGGTATTGAAAATCCCTGACCCAATGTTTCCAAAAGCAAACGTGTTCCGGCCGTGATGTAGCAACTCCTCTTGGTTTAGCACCCGAGCTCTTGGTATCGCCGTGTACGCCAACCATGCATAGATCAATGTTTAACCCTCTCGTCTCTCCGCTGCTTCTTGTTCTGTTGTATCACCCGTACAGCATCGCCGCTATCTAGACGATCGACTCGTAAAGCGGCTCGAGCCACAGCATGCCAGACGGACAGGTCTAGTCCTACTTCTAGTCGGTCCACTAAGCCTCCTGCCCTCTGGTATTGTACTCCGACCGTCTTGACAGCGAATACGTATCGGATCTCCTCGGTACACTCCGGGAGCTCTGGAAACCAGGCTCATCGTCATCCACCGCCGTTTCACTCATGAACCGTCTCGGCGGGTGATGTACCGCGGGGCCGGGGTGCAGCAACGACGTGAACAGATTGCTGTTGACGCGGTCCACCTTGTTCTCGCTGATGCTCCTACTGCGTGGGCGATTGAGACTCCGCCCGTCCGTCATGGCCGAGCCGGCAGAGTTGCGCCGCTGTATGGTTCGGGCCCTGGCCAGGGCCGCCTGCTCCTCCGCCTCGTTTTTTAATCCGGACTCAGAAGGGAGCAGCACGGCACGATCGAGACCATAAGGCAGCCCACGATGGCGGCCACGGATCTGCATCGCAATGATGACCAGTTTGCCGACGACCGTGAATTGAGAAGACAGGCTAGTGTTGACGCCAGTGTATCCCAAGCTCAAGCCGACGGTGCCATAGGCGCTGACAATTTCGAAGAGAACGGCGAACATGCTGAAGTCATTGTTCTGGATGCGCACTCCTTCCGAGATGGACAGGATAAAAAAGCCGATGAAGATGTACCACAGATCGAAGGACAGCTGACGCCGCAAGTGAGAACCCACGTAGCTGAGGGAGCCTGCTGGCTCATGGTCCTCGGTCTCCTCGTGCCCTTGGTAGATGCCGAGGGACTTTTCTTCGTAGACGTTCGTGCGGCGGACGGAGATGGCGATGGGGAAGATGGAGATGTACATCATGATCAGGTAGGATGTCTGCACACCGGGATGAAGGTCGGAGAGGTTCACACAAGCGAACCCAGCCGTTCGGGTGGAAAAGGCTTGGAACACACCGTCGAGAATTTTAATCCCGGCGGGCAGTTCCGCCACAACACCGGTTCCGAGCTGAGATACACGTTAGTCGAGCTTTTATGATTGCTCTCTTCCGTAGACTTACATCGAGAATCACAAAGAACAGCAAGTCCATGCCGTTGAGAATGACGAGCAGCCAGAACAGCCACCACGTGGCCGCTGAGGGGAACAGTAACGTAAAGCACCGACGAGGGTGGTCCAGCAAAAATCGGAGCTCCTCCCACAGACCGGAATGCCTGGGCACCCACAGGCTAGTGACCCAGATAATAAAGCGAAGCATCACAGGGAACCCCGTGTTACCGATGACGATGAAGAAACACATGATGAGAAGCGGAAAGACGGCCGTGTTGAATGAGTTCATACTGTCGGGGGTCAGGGTGAATCCCAAGTCGAAGAAGGCAGAGCTGCTCGTGAAGACGCCCCACCAGGCTCGGCTTTGGCCATCATCGTCCACGACCTTGCCGTAGGGGCTGTGAAGAATCCACGGGACGAGCATAATTATGCCCAGGACGAAGAAACCCCAAAAGTACAGAGTCAATATTAAAGACAATGTCTTGAGGGACCTGTACTCGATGCCACCAAGCTCTTCCCTCTGCTCGTCCGTGAGTTCGCCCACGAACGCAGAGTTTCGTCCCAGCGTGGGTTGCCAACTCAAATAGGGGGCGAGATCGTATTTATCCCTGCTGAGAGCACCTCTTATCGTATCGACCGTGTTCCGCCTCGCACGCGCGATGGACCCGCCGGCGTTTTGGTGGTGGAGTGGGTCGTCATCGGAGTTGAAAACACGAGGCTTCCGAATCTTAAGAGGCGTGAACACGTTGAGGAACGCTATCGCATCGTCGTTGAACTCTTCTCTCCGGCTCGGTTTGCCCACGGGTTCCTGAATAGTGATCCCTTTCGGGCGGGCCGGTGTCTGAGCCTCGCCGTTGTCGTGGGTCAAATCACCCTGTGCCGACATCGTAGGCTCGATGTCTTCCTCGGGCGCACCATCTTCCACCCTCTTCGGTCGCTCACCTAGCTCGACATCCCTCGGTCCCGGGATGCGGAGAACCTCGTCGTTGTCGGTATTCCGCTGTCGCTGCACAATTGCAATGTGCTCCTCGTCACTCCTACCAGGCATCTTCAACGCATCGTTTTGCACACCATCGCTTCTTTTCACGGTGCCCGCGAAGGTGATTCCAGGCGGCCTCTCGTCTACCGTGCTCTGGTCGTCGCTTTCCCCCGGGCTGTGGCTAGAGCTGCTGCCACCATTGTCCACCTTGCCATGCTCCTCGTCCAGCACGAAACCATCGTTAGTGATTCGCTTCCTGGTACCATCGTGCATGACCTTGATGTTGCGCCCGTTGACGCCCTTCTCGGGGTGATTGGGTTCAGTCTTGGCCTTGGACTTTGACTTGGTGATGGTAGTTCGACGGTTCCGGGCGTCACGGACGAGATCTTGAAATTTCTTTTCGAACCAGAAGAGGCGCAGGAACACCACGAACGAATTTATCGCGATCGGATTCGAGATCATGGAGCAGACCATAATGACGACCTGCTGAAATGTGTTGAGCTTGTTCACATCGACCGGATTGAGCCCGGCCTGGGTGTTGGCCCCGGCCGCAAAGAAGAGCGCATCGATATAGGCCAAATCCCCAGAGCCTGATGCATATATTAAGATGGAGGCCAAGATGGCCAGGCCGATGACCCAGAAATCTACGGCATGCACGGTCAGTCATGACGATGAGAGGTTGCGGAGGTCAGACAGATGGGGTACCCACAGTGTGCAGTGATGAAATTAAAATGAGGCTTCTTGGACACAAAGGAGGGTTTGAGAGACTTGAGTTGTTCCCAAAAGATGCTGTAGACTGGAGATACCATATCGGGCTGGTGGGTGGCCCCGTGGGACCTCCTGACAAACGCCGCCTTTTTTTTTTAATATTTTATGTGAGGCACGTCGTTCGGGACAAGAAAGATCAAAAGGACGATGCGGAGAGCTTGTCCTGAAGTCTCAGAATCCAGAAATTCATGGCTGCGACAATCGGATCTGACGTGTATGGTTGATGAGGTCCTGACGGGTAGCAGCAGGTGGTTGAGTCGTGCAATATACTCGCATCAAGAGCGATGGGCATAAGACGCAAGGAAGATTGCGTTTCTGTTGTCCAACAGGCCGCGGCGCTTGGCGGCGCGGCAAGAAAGGCGACGGAGAATGGAGGTGAAGACGAAGTCGAGGTGTGACTGACTTGGTAGCGTGGTGAGCCGTGGCAGGCGCCGGCTGAAGATTCGATGCTGACTCCTGAGATGAGCTGAGCCGATCCTTTAGCCCGATGAGGTGGGATGCCGATGCAACTCTGGACGTGGATGGGGATGTGGATGTGGGATGAGTGAGGCGGAGGCCGTGGCACAGGCACAGGCACAGGCAGAGGCAGAGGCAGAGGCAGAGGCAGAGGCAGAGGCAGAGATAGCGCAGAAGTTCCAACACCAGACGGGCAGAGGCGACGATGGGTGATGGCATCAGCCCCAGTTCAAAAATTGCAAGAAGGCGCGTTACCCGTAGCGGAAGTGGCGATGGTTGCACAACCGCGGCTGGCTTCCAAAGCCGCAGCGTCGCTGGGCGAGGAAATGGCAGGCGAAAAGAGTCGAGTCTATTCGTCGAGAGAACAACGGACGAGCCCAGGGCAGCGCAGCGCAGGCGGAAATTTGGGGAACGCCTGCAGATAAAAGCACTCCGCAACTATATATATATATTTTTCCCCGGGGGTGGGGTCTTTTTTTCCTTCAGGACTCGATCCAACAGAACTTGCTGTGGGCTCTGGTTCAAATTTGCCCATGTCAAGGTCCGGGTCCGGGTCCAGGTCCAGCCAAGCGGCACCGTGCAGGGCTGCCAAGCGTCCAAGTCACCCCAGCGCCACCTTCACAGGACTCTTGGAGCAATGGCTAAGTAAGCCTTGGTAGCGCTGGAAGCGACTCGTCAGTGCCGTGTTTCCAACTATAGACCGCAGCTGTGTACTATAGTCTCATGCCTGGATCCTGAATACTGACGTCAAATGTTTCTTGCTGGGGGGGATGTTATTGGTGTCGATATGCCCCTTTGGGTAACAGTAGAATACCGCGAGAACATGGATACTCTACTCTCTGAGAGCTTAAAAGATGATCTCAGGTTTCTCGAGGGCGGCTCGTGGGCCTCCTTTCCTCTTGGCTGGGCCGCCCGCCGGGAGGACGAGTCGAGTGAAACGGGAAACTTGTTATATGTATTACGCTTGGCTTTGCTTTGAACCGCGCAATGCGCACTTTCTCGCCTTGTCTCAAGCATATGCCGCCAGGTCTCCTTCCCAACCAGTCTAGCCTAGCCTGGTCTGCGGGTTGGGGGGGAGGGGGGGGGCGGCGGCGCCAAAGAAGTCTGTCTTTCTTCCTTTCAACATGTGACAGGTCAACGATCGGAAGAAACGCGCAACCGTGGTGAGATGTAGATTGACTCTCGATTCTGGTCTTGTCCGGCTTGGTATCATTGCCCCAACGAATGAATGCCAGTCGGGCAACACCGGCGGTCATCATTGACTTGTGAGCAGATGGCCTTGGCAAAGGACTTTTCCAGTGAGTTCTTTTCTACATAGTACTCTCCTCTTGAGGACGTTACCCACTGGCGGCATGAATGGTCATGTCGCTGATCAATGCTAATGCCATTGGCTCGTCAATCAATGGGGAACCGGGACAAATGGAAGACATTTCATATATGAATGCGCCGTACGTAGTAGACGCCCCTTTTCCCTCGCCGTGTCAGCAACCCTGCATCATCAATTAAATGTCCCGGCTCTCACTTGACGGCAGGTCTTATCCACCGCTCGGCCAAGGATGAGGAGAATCAGACAAGAAAGGAAATCAGAAAAGAAAAAAGAAAAGAAAAAAAGCTCGTCGAGATCCTTGCTAGCAGCCGGCGCCACTTGCGCCGGAGGGAGCGGGCTCAAGCGGGTACCTGAGAGTCCTGCGAGTAATTTCTGGGCCAACAACTGCTGATCCCTTGTCCCTTCCTCTCATGGCCCACCACGAATCTTCATCGCACGACACCCGCATGAACAACTCTCAGTCGACCAGTGTCTAGGATTCCGAACCAGAGTCGATGTCTCAAACCAACCCTGAACAGGCGGATACGATAGGCCGCAGGGCATCCTGCATACTACATGTCACAAAGGCTGCCCTACCTCTCTCTATCTCTCTCACCATTTTGGACGCACAAATCACCGAATAGGAAAGATCAAAGCAGAGGAGATTAAATCGCTCGGCGGTGAGTTATCACATGTGTGTGTGGCCTTGCCGGTTTACCTGTCGCGTCCCAGAAGGCACGGGCGTGCTCGATGCTGTGGCCAATATCCGAAAGAACCAGGGGTGGATGACGAAAAACTCTCTCGCGAGGCGCGAGATGCCTTTCGAGTTTGCCGAACAGACCGCGGGCAGATGGAAAAAAGTTCAGTATCCACAGCACGTTCTGACGAGACCTGATATCCTCTCGCAGCGCCGTACTCGACACTCTCTGCGCTCTCGCGTCTTGGAGGAGGCCCAGCTGCCGAACAGTGTGACGACGGCCATGATGATGGGCCGTCTTGACGGACCTGACGTGCCCCAGATACCAAACTACTGTGACAATTGCGTTTGCTGTCTCCATAGTAGTCCGAAACGATCTCCCAATAATACCCACGTTCGCGTCGCGACCCACCGTCCGAGCGAACGACATTCTTGGCTTGCAGATTGATTGCATATGCCCCCAGCTGAACGAGGGTCCACTCACGAAGATCTATCTTGGTGGGACCACGACCATACAACCACACCCGTCATCACGTACAGAGTGTGCGACATTTTCCACTTGCGGCTTTTGCTCAGGAAAGCGCAGGGTCAACTCATATCCAGCAAACAAATTGGAATGGAGCATATTGGCAAACCCTTCATGGAGTTCTCCAACTCTATATATTTCCTGGCACACCATCTACCTGACTATGACTCTTGCGTGAACGCTTTTTGAGGTACCTCATCATGTAATCATCTGTGATGAGATTGCTGTGTGGCAACTCGAACTCGAATGCTGTCCGTCTCGAATACTCTAGCCCATCCCGCCCGTTTATGCCGTTTCTGTATGTGCCTTGTGTGCCAATGCTTCCAACCGAACAAGCAAGAAAGGCCAAGGGCCGCGAGGGATGTCAATCTTGAACGTGATAATCAACCCCAAAACGCCGACGCAAATAATGAGATCTCCCCAACCCCTTCCGAGGACCAAGAAGACCAAAAGGAAACGTTGTGACATATCACGCCTCCTCAGCAATCAACTTCTTCCGCCTGTCCTTGTCCCGCTGCTGCTTCTTGAAGAAGTCGCTGTGCACGACCCTCTTCTTACTCCTGACCGGCTTGTTCTGCTCCATGTACGCCATGCCTCCGGCACCGCTAAGATCCGCGAGCAGGTGCGCACCGCGGCGCGCATTCTGCTTCGGTTTCGGCTTGGCCTTTGACTTCGAGTTGAACAGATTTCCGTCGGCCATGAGCGCGTTGGCCTCCCGGTCGTACTCGGCCTGCGACTTGTTCTTTTCCATGTCGTCGAGCAGACCCAGCAAGAGCTCACGACGTTCCTGCGCCGTCGCGAAGCACAGGTTAGGTGTCTTCTCGATGTTGTGCAGCGTCGTGATCACCTTGAAGGCGTAACCCTGGTCGACCAGGAAGGCCTGGCGTTTAGAAGAGAACAGCATCTCCTGTGTGTCCTTGGAGACGAGTGAGTAGAAGAAGGCGTTGAAGCCCTCGTCATTACGTCGCTTGGCCCGCAAGATCCGACCCAGCCGTTGAGCCTCCTGACGACGGGAACCGTACTGGGCAGAGATCTGAATCAAGCATGTGGCTTCAGGCAGATCAAGAGAGGTATCACCAATCTTGGAGAGGAAGATTGTGTTGCACTCAGACGAGTCGCGGAAACGCTGCAGAATTTCCTGTCGCTCGGCGTTGCTAGTGCCACCATAGAGATAAGGCTTCATCAACTTCCGAGCGTAGAATTCCAGGGCGTACACGTCGTCGGAGAAGACAATAATCTTGTCGCCGCGAGACTCATGATAGGTAATGAGGTACTGACACGCTTGCATCTTGAGAGGATTCATGACGTAGAGCAGCGACTTCGACCGCGTAGCGGCCTTCAAGTATTCGTCGTAGAACTCCGTCGGCATGGGACACCAGACCTCGGCGCACTGGACTCTCGCGATGTGGCCCTGTTGCGACAGCTCCATCCAGTTGGCCTCATAGAGCTTCGGCCCGATGAGGAAGTTCAAATCCTCGATCTTGTCATCCTCTCGGAGTAGTGTGGCTGTGAGACCAAGCTTCGAATGCGCCTTGATGCTACCGATGACCCTCCGGAACATGTTTGCAGGAACGACGTGGACTTCGTCTAGGAGCATGAGACCCCACTCTCTCTTCTTCAAAAAGTCCATCATCTTCTGCGACTCGTGCGATCGCTTTTGGGTGGCCGTGACCATGGAATAGGTCGTAACGATGACACCAGTGTTGCCGCTAAACGTCTCCTTGTGATCTGAGGAGAAGATGGCTACATCTTCGGGATTGATGTTGGACCATTTCACGAACTCGTTCCTCCACTGGATGACTGACATGTTGCTCGTGGCTAGCACGATAACGCCCTTTTTGATCGTGCATGCGGCCGTGATCCCGACGAGGGTCTTGCCTGCGCCACAAGGAAGCACAATGATACCACTCTTCGCGCGGCCGTTACCAAACATCTTGCTGAGACTCTTCTCCTGGTATGGCCGAATCTGTGTGGAAGGTTGTAGGTCGATCTCAAGATTGGCATTGATGTTGTCATTCCTGAAATCGTACTCTTCTAGGGCAGGGTACTGCAGCTCTTGGCACCGCTTCGTGACCGTCTCGACCGCATCATCCCGAATCTGAAACGCGTGAACAACCTCTTGGTCATCGTCGTCATCATCATCGTTCAAGGCCTCGTAGACCTCTTTCTTGGTGGGACCCTGTGCTGCCTTTTCCTCGTTGGCCAATCCTTCGGCTTCGCGTATGCCAGCCGCCTCCTTGCTTCCCGCGATAGCCAGACCTGACATCTTGGGAGCGCTCGTCGTCATCTGCTCGGCACCATGCACCCGACACTCCGAAATTGTAGGGTCCTTCAACAGCATCTGTAGCACCGTCGGGTCCGTTGTCTCCAGGAGATACTTCGTGTCACGCAAGACCAACTTGACTTTGCCATAACTCTTGCCGCAAGCGGAGATGAAGCCTTTGACATTGTTCGGTACCGGCGTCTTCGAAAAACGTTCGAGTGTTGATATAATGTCCTTGGGGTTCAGACCAACGGAGACGGCGGCGTACAGGCTATGGGTGGTGAGCTTGTACTCGTGGAGGAACTGAGGCCGTGACACAGGTTCGGCGACGGTGACGAGGAAGTCCTGCGCCTGGGGAGCGAGCTGGTGGTAGCTCTCGAGAACGATAATGAAGTTGCCCTGGATCCATAGGGGCCTATTTTGGGCATCGTGCTTGGGTCTCAGGGCCGTAAAGTCTCTGTTCCTGTCAAAGTGTCTCGAGGCCATGTCATTAACACCGCGCCCGCCGTCGTATCTGTGTAGGTCAGAGCTCGTGTCGAATTTGACCATGCTCTTACGCATCGACTCGTCGATCTCGATCTCCGCTTCATTGTCATCGACGTCACTAGAGTCGCTGACGATGCTTCGAGGCGTCGCGGGCCCAGGAGTCGAGCCTTTGGAGGATCGGCCAGCCTTGGTGGCGCCGGCAACGCCGCCTGCCTTGCGCTTGGGTGGCATGGCCGTCTCGAGCGCGGGCTTTTTTGTACTGCAAATAAGGAGTGTAATCTGCGAAAAGCTGAGTAGTTGAAAGGGAGCGGAGGGTAAGGAAATCGAAATAAAGCAGCCGATGCTGCCGTCAAAGGTTGAGTGTCGGCTGTGAAGGAGGCGAGCAAGAGGGCGTTGCGATTTCACCATTGGTATGATGATGGTCGAGGCCGGGTGCACCTGCAAGCGTTATCGATAACGTTAGCTGCCTAAGTAGAGCCTGGGTACTTAGGTACTTACACGGTAGGGCCGCACTGGAGCCGCCCAAAAGCGGGTCCAGCTATTAAATTCACCCGCCGAGGCCAATTGACGTGTTTCCACGCGCCCGGCGGCTTAGAAATCAACCGAAAGTGTCACTTGAAGGTATCCAAGTTCTTTTCCGCAGTGCAAACACGAATCTCTCGACAAAGATGTGGTGAGTAGCAATGGGCTGTCAGATCAACCACGGAGGTATGCAGCTAACAAGGACTTGACAGTAAACACATTCTCAACGCGCAGGTGTCGATCAGGTCACCATGCTGTACGCCTCCTACGCCCAGGCTTCCCGATGCGGGCTCTACCCTCTGACTGACTGTTCACGGTACCAGGCAAGAAGTGGTTCGACTGTGCCGAGTGCCACGCCGAGCAAGAGAGCCACCCTCTGCAACAACGGTTTGAGATGATCTTTGCCTGCAAGAAGTGCAAGAAGTGCTTCCGCAAGGACGGGCAGGAGTTCGAGGAGGCCGATGAGTACTGCCCACATTGCGACAACCACTTTGTGCTCGACGCCGTGACTCCGAAGCCAGCACTGAAGATCGAGGGCGAGGATGCACGGGTGGACAACAGACTGTTGAAAGACGAGCGTGTAAAACAAAAGGAGTTCAAGACCATATTCGACCCCGACGAAAATGCGGACAGGCTAGGCTGAGGAAGACATTGCCACGAAGGACAAGGAATCCTCATCACTACCAGTCAGTCTGCACAGTCTGCACAGTCTGCGCGAGTCTTTAGAGCATCGGCGTCAAGGAAATGTCATTACGAGGCGCGGCAGATGCGCCCGGTCATGAAGTCATACTGTACAATGCCCCTGTCTATCATGCAACGCCTGGGTCGAGTTTCTGCTCTACCGACCTTCGACGCCTTCAGCTCAGGACGCCGTCGTGGAGCTACCCGCAACAGTCGACCGACCTCCCTTCTTCTTCGCAGCCTCCTCTTGCTTCTCCTGCTCGATAGTCTTGACGTAGTTCTCGATATCCTCCACGGGCAGCATCTCGATCGTCTTGCCTGGGGCCATGATGGCTATCTCGATGTTCTTGGCGCCCGTCTGCACCACCTCCAACAGGGACTTGATAGCCAGGCGTATCGTCTGCTCGCGGTCCATCTCCTCCTTGTAGTTTCGCTCCAGGAACTCACGCACCGTCTTGCTCGACCGTCCGATGGCATTCGCCTTCCTGCAATGGTTGTCAGTAGGAGTGGTCCCATGTGACATAGGGAAGAGTGGGTAGCGCACCATGCCGAGTAGATGCCAGAAGGCTCAGTCTGGTATAACCGCGGCTCCTTGCCGCCGTGGTCGAATCCAACGATCAGCGTGCTGATGCCAAACGGTCGGACACCACCACGCTGCGTGTACCGCTGCTGCACACCAGCCACGTGCTTCGTGATGTACTCGATGGTAACAGGATCCTCCAAGTTTAGGCGGTGGGACTGTGCCTCCAGGCGCGCCTTGTCGACGAGAATTCTGGCGTCGGCGTTGAGGCCGGCGAAGGCGAGGCAGACGTGGGTGTCGATGAGGCCGATCTTGGAGGGGGTGATTCTGGTGTCTTGCAATTTCATTGCAGAGCGCTTCTCACAGCCCAGAACGACAATGTCCTTGCCCTTGACTCCGACCGCGCACGTTCCTGTTGTCAAAAGGTCAGCCTCGTCACGGCCCTCAGCATGTGTGGGCCGCTGCAGGACGCACCTCTCTTGACAGCCTCGCCTGCGTACTCCACCTGGAAGACGTGTCCATCGGGACTACAGTGCGTCAGTCTTGGAAGTGTGCAGAAGCCTATGATGAAATGCGAACCTGAAGACTGAAGCGCTCATCGTGTTAGCAGGTGGACCAGCTACGGCAGCTCGCGGGGTGGCTTACCTGAGAGAGCTCTATCGTATCCTGAGGCCATCTTGTCTGTTTTTTCGAAGCTGTGTCACGGTACTTGGTGGTTGTATGCGTGGGCGGACAACAGGCTTGGCGAGGTTCGAATACGATGGTCGTTGGTTTGGTAGCTTCTGTTTGGCTTTGGCGACGGGATGCGAAGTGAAGCGAGGCGACGTGCCTGAGGTCGAGCAGTGGCAGGCAGGCTGCAGCTCTGACGAAAGCTGGGAGCTGCCGGACCCCTGTTAGCATGTCCGGTACGTACTTCCACCGGGCAGGGGGTGAGCCGCCTTCCTCCCCAACCCCTCCGCTTCCGTGATCCGGAGATTTTCCCGGGCCGACACTTTGATCCGCCGACTTTATACTTGCCTCTCTTCCGTTCTTTTTGCTTCTACTTTTTCAAATCCTCACCCGCGTAGATCGGCGTGTGTGTACCCTTCTTTGCTTCTTCGTTGTGGCTGCAAGATGGCGTCTCGGTCCCGCATTGCACGTGCTTTTACTAGAGCTGAGAAGACAGGCGCCTCAACGCGGTGCTTACGGCCAATTTCATCATTCTTTTCATTCGCCGCCGCCAGCACCAGCACCAACACCAGGACTTTCTCGACGACAACCGTGAGGCACCTCCGGCCATCGCCAGCCTGTAACGCCAAGTTCACCACGGACTCGTACCCTGAGATCAAAAGAGATTCGAGGTTTGCGGAAGTCACCGAGGAACATGTCAAATTCTTCAAGCAGCTCCTGGGCAGCGATGCCGCGGTCCTTGACGCTGTCACAAATGAGGCAGCGGCAGAAGACATGGAACCCTTCAACTGCGACTGGATGAGAAAATACCGCGGTCACTGCAGGCTGGTACTGAAACCTGGGTCCACTGAGGAGGTCAGCAAGGCCCTCAAGTACTGCAACGACAACATGCTGGCCGTTGTCCCGCAGGGTGGCAACACTGGCTTGGTGGGAGGCTCTGTGCCCGTTTTTGACGAGATTGTCATCAACATGAGCCGCATGAACCAAGTCAGGTCCTTCGACGACGTCAGTGGTGTCCTCACTGCCGACGCCGGTGCTGTTCTTGAGATTGTGGACAACTACCTGGCCGACCGGGGCTACATCTTCCCCCTAGACTTGGCCGCGAAAGGGTCATGCCAGATTGGAGGCAACGTGGCTACCAATGCCGGAGGTCTGAGATTATTGCGGTATGGCAGTCTTCACGGAAGCGTCCTGGGCATCGAGGCTGTGCTGCCCGATGGCACCGTGGTTGACGACCTCTTCAAGCTGCGGAAGAACAACACCGGCTACGATATCAAGCAGCTCTTTATAGGTGCTGAGGGTACGATCGGAATCATCACCGGCGTCTCGATACATTGTCCTCAACGCTCCAAGGCAGTCAATGTCGCCTTCTTTGGTCTAGAGTCATACGAGAAAGTTCAACAGGCGTTCCGCGAGGCCAAGGGACAGCTATCCGAAATTCTTTCGGCGTTCGAGCTCATGGACGCTGAGAGTCAGGGGCTTGTTCAGAAACACACCAAGAACAAGCACCCTTTGGAGAACCCACACCCGTTTTATTGTCTCATCGAAACGAGTGGTTCAAACTCGGACCATGACAGCGAGAAGCTGGAGGCTTTTCTCGAGGATGTCATGGGCAAGGAAATCGTGTCAGATGGTGTGGTAGCGCAGGATGAGACGCAGATCAAGTCACTCTGGGGATGGCGCGAGGGCATCTCCGAAGCCTCAGGATCGCATGGCGGCGTGTACAAGTACGACGTCTCGATACCTCTGAACTCCCTTTACCAGCTGGTCAGGGATGTCAAAGCAAAAATTCAGGACGCTGGGCTGCTGGGCGAGACCGACGAATACCCTGTCGCCGACGTGGTGGGCTACGGCCACATGGGCGACTCGAACCTACACCTCAACGTCTGCGTCAGGCGGTACGACAAGCAAGTCGAAAAGGTTTTGGAGCCCTACGTCTTCGAATGGATCCAGAAACATGAGGGCAGCATCAGTGCCGAGCATGGACTGGGCCTGGCCAAGAAGAAGTTCATCGGCTACAGTCGCAGCGACTCAATGATTGGTCTGATGAAGCAGGTTAAGAATCTATACGATCCGGTAAGAGCGTTTTTCTCGACTCGTACCTTTTAGTAAGAACTTCCTGGTAGACTGAGCCGCTGACGATCCAAACAGAACGGTATCATGAACCCGTACAAGTACATATGAGCTGGGGCTCGGTTCACCTACCCCTAGAAAACATTAGACACAAGGACTTCAAGCGCTCTATTTGATTTTCTTTCGAAAGTACATAGCCTCCGGAATTGCACAAGGGTCCCAAAAATTTCGACAGTCGCTCAACACAGGCACTCGAGCTTCAGCCATGCCTAGTCGTGGCGTATGGCCGCCTCAGTCCGTCACCATGGGGGTCACACCTCCATTTCATCGAGGCTGCGACTGAATGTGCTCATCCTGACCTTTCGTCTTCTCCCTCATTCTTGGCGTGCTTTTCACGAGATGTCGAGTTTACCGAGCTGCACAATATCATGTGCGGCAAAGCTGACTGCAGAGCCCACAAGACTCAACCGGGCGTCCAGCGCAGCCCTATTTAGTGCGGTTCGCACAGTATTGACAGCTACGTCTTTTCATTGAACGCCAGTCATCTTACCAAAGTGCGCGAGTTGGGGCCATGCAGCAGTAAGTTGACCGTGTCCAGCAAATAGTAGGCCGCTGCAACCCCGTGCTGCTGTGCGACCCGGTGGTACAATCGCAAAGGCAATCTCATGCTTCCTGTCAGCCCTACGACGTGGTGGTAGGGCCCTCCCCAAACTGCCCACGAAGTAACAGACATCGCGAAAACAAAAGCAGACCGGTTTGCGAATAGCATTGCAATTCTAAGTGCCTACTGCGACGCAACATCGTCCCAGCCATCCCCTCCACCTAGCGACATACATATTCCCCAGAACATCTGCAGAGAAGTGGGTCATGGCTGGAGCAATTGCAGGCAGCTAGGAGCTGCACCCTGTCATTCCTCGTTTGCGACCAGGGCTAAGAGCGTCGTACCCCCAGATTCGACAACCGTTTTTTCATCCTTTACACGATCCATGCCTCGTCTATGACTGTGGCTTAGCTTCCCGTCTGACGCTTTGGCTAGGGTGTTATTGCTGCTGCTGCCGTCAGCCAGACCACGTAGAGGTCTCATTGATGTTGAAGAAATCCGCACCGGCCGGCTTGTTCCCGGCACCCAAGTTGGTGAAGACATCTCCCGTCTGCCTTATGCTCACAGCCCACCTCGCGCCGTTGCGATTCCTTCTTTACACCTTTGTCTCGAGATGTAGGTGGGAAGCAGCCTTAGTCCGGTGTTCAGTTCTGCGTCAGCGGGCACCGGTCTGTTCCTGGAAGATAAACAAGTATCAGAATATGAGGAGCCCTTCCTGGGGCAGTCGATGGCCAGGCATGTCCCGTAGGATCCGTGAGATGTCGGTAGTGAGCAAGGTTGTACCAAGAAAATATACGGGCTGAACCTGAGTGCCATCTTAATCTCCCGCCCCGATGACTTTCCTTACAATGAAAGCTTTTATATATCCTCCCACGGAGTCCTTTTTGTCGTCGAATCCCGAACTCATCTTCTGTATGCGATTTACTAATTACCCCCCCCCCCACCTTTATCGCCTTGCTTGATCTTGCAGTTTATTCCTCCCATCTTGTGGCGGCGTTCGAGCTGAATCAGCCACTATGGTAGGTGTACCCGGAAAATACAAAGGCTGTAATACCTGTCGAGGGAGGAGGGTTAAAGTATGTTCAGATCGTCGGGGTGTTTAATTGGTATAAGCTCGCCTGACATCTTGCTGTGTAGTGTGACAACCAGCGGCCGCTTTGTCGGAAGTGTACAGATTCTGGACGAGAGTGTCAAGGCTATGGTGTGTATTCATCTCCACTACTTCCCACTCCGCGGCCATCCGTGCCCCGGGCATGGTGTGATTCGACAGGTGCTCCTTGCGAACGTCTGGGGGACCTAGAGGTGACTGACACCACTTCTTGTAGCACGAGAGACTATATTCATTGTCGGTACACTCGAGGACAAAGGGAGATGTGCTTCTCACCCTCCACGAAAATCGAATACCCCCAAAGGCAGCCCATCCCCTCAAAGAGTGGTCACGCCGGGGCCCGAGCCACCGCCGAATGCTCAGCTGGTTCCGATCAAGCCTCTACGTTCTGCATGGGACGATCTCCTATCCGTGCTCAAGTCCGGAGAGACACATCGGCTTCAGATTATCGCCCTCTACATGCCATCAAATGTCTGCAGCCGGGAAGCTGGTCTAGGAGGGAGTAACCCGTCTCTCTCTTTATCGTTCTACACGCCTGTGGACACCCGGCCTCAATTCAGGGACCAAGACTTTCGACTTCATGCGCAATGTCTTTCTTGCATCTCGTCGACCTCGTACGGTACTTTGCTCTATCTGTATGACCAAGCCCCGAGTTTGGCATGCGCTGTTTCTCCGTCATTGGAGCAGCCTCCCACGCAAGGGGACGCTATCAGGCAGATGGGTCCGGGTAGCTTTACAACCTTTCCAGCGCACCACTTTTTCACCCGAGTGTATCGTCCAGCAGCTATCACCGCGGCCCTACTCAACCACAGGCAGACTTTCTGCAGTGAACCAGAGTGGCTAGGTACGCCCTGGAAGCAACATCCCAAAGTCCCATTCGACCATCTCCTCGACATCCTTTCGCAGATCCCATGCCTTCTCTTGCGAATCGACCATGTGGTCACCCTAGAACCGACCATGGCCCGCAGGTTCATGGCACAAGATCTTCTCGAGGACTGTCTCGGTACTCAAGCGGTCCTCGAACAGTGGTACATGTCGCTACACCAGTCTTTTTACGTTACACAGCCCCCCTGTTGGACCAGCCACGATACACAGCCGGGATACGCCCAAGTTCCTTTCGGCGAGCCCCTCTCGTTCCGCGATCCCCTGACTGCGCTGACCATCATCTACTACTGGGCCGCGCAGGTCCTCTTCTACCCATCTATAAGGCTGCTGAGCCACACAATCTTCACGCCCGTGGTCGACGCGTACCCGCATCCTTTTTACCCAGACCTTGCTCCGCACTTGAACATCGACCTAGCGGGTTACAGCGCCGAAGGGATGCGCGGTGTTGTGGAGAGCCTCTGTCGAGGGCTGGGCTCTGCACTGGCTACAACGACACAGCCGGACCTGCTGATCTTCCCGGTGCAGGTTGCAGAGGGCTTCTACAGGGGCGTCAATGCGTGTCTCAACGCGCCGACGGGCGAGGGGGCGATGGAGCTGGTGTGGCTGAGCGCCTTCAGGACGAGGATGATAGACAGAGGCCAGGCTCTTGTGAGCGACGTGATCAGCAAGGAATGGCAGCATCTGGCGGCGTGGTGACATCTAGTTCATATCAAAGTGCTTGGTGATTGCACCTATGCTATTTCGAGAAGCCAAGACGACTTCATGCTTCTCTTGCGCTCTATTACGAAGATATGCGGATCGTGAGAATTGCTCGAACGGGCATTTTCAGGGCATCCGGGCTGTATCAAAAGCATTGGGCATGGGGCGACTCGTTGACTGCAGACATAAAGACAGTAAATAGTAAGATTTGAGAGCAAATGGATTTATACTCCAATGCTGGCCTCCTCTTCCTGCAGCGTGAAGACTCCAGCACGCATCGTGCTGCCCGCTGCGCCCATCGATAACATTGCGTATCCAGCATGTCGTGCGCGAACATAAACGTCGCCCCGACTCGAGCGACTCGCCCGTGGTAGTCGGGACTGTCGCATTCTGTTGCCTAGTGTGTAGTATCGTGAGTCCCACCGGTGCGCAAAATGCGGGTCGCTGTGCCGCTCCTTCGCATCCATTCCATCATGCCCAGCTGCACGGCTGGACCCCGGAGTCCCGACTCAGAGTCCGGTGTCATCCATTCTCTCCCATGTACTCTAGGTGTATAGTGTATGGGCCCATGCGGCGCACTTCAGAACAAGTGGTCCCCGAAGGTTGAGCAAGCAGGATGGACAAGTGCAGATCCACAACATATCCGTACCCCAAGGCTAGTAACTCATCGCGCAAGTCGCGGTCAGCGAGGTACTTGACCGTGTCCAAGGCGCTTTCTCCATCAAGGTGGACACCCAACTGAACGCTGTGGCCACATACTTAGGTATGGTATCCACTCGGCCAGCCAAGACGGTATCGGGCTGTTCCGAAGTGAACGGGCCGTCAAATTCTTGTTGCCTGTGACGGGTCTCAGCTGGAGACCGTCGGGTTTTGATCCCTCTACTATGTAGAAACATTGTCCACCATCGGCGTGGTCCTACCCACCTCTGCTGTTGTTTGGTCGTTCGCGGCCGGCGGCTGGGGGCTACAAGCTTCTGTGCAGGATTCTATCCTGCCGTGTACAAACGCGGAGGTCAGCTTCTCTTGTGGACCAAGTGGCACATGCCAGGCTGAGTAATTAGGTCGGACTACAGCAGACTGGCCCCCCGTTGAAGGGCTCGCGATGTTTCGGTCCACTTGCGGTGTCACAATCGGCATGGGTACACCGTCATCCTCCTTCCCACCCTCTCCAAAGGATGGCGGGTGGTGGAGGCCGCTTGCAAGTGATGAGGATCATGCCCCGGTTTGGGATCACTGCAGTATGTAGGCTGTGAACCCATCAAAACGTTTTCACATCGTCCCTACAACATTTGCGAACATATCACACAGCAGAATATGGGTCCAAACAGACTAAATGCGTCTCGGAGATTCACAAATCATCCAGACACCTGCAGACCCAGGTAAGCACCGACAGGAAAAGGTTGGGGTCCATGTGGAACATTGCCTTAATATCTTGTAAAGCACCTTGCAATCACAACTCTTACATACAATGTTGCATTATAAATAAGTGTCAGCATCTCGAGAGACAGCAGTGGTGTCCAATGCCCGATGCATGATGCTTCCAGGCTTTTGGATTCGCTACTTCAGGCAACCTGATAGTCCGAGTGCAAACACTTGATCACTTCATGGCCATTCAAATCTGGTCTGTTTATGGAGTCCTCTTATGCTCGAGATTGTGCCCTCCAGACCACTTTCAGGGGACCCCGGGGCCGCACTTGGTAAGGTCAACAGAGTACCCTAGGTAAGCACTCTGAATCCTGCCGCACACGCCCTACCGTCCCTTTGGACAACAGTCAGGATTATCTGACGGCATTCGGGGGCCACGGTGGAGGTAAGTAAGCCTCACATGTCTGAGGCTCGGATTTAAGACTATGCGACTTGTGCTGACCGCATCCCACCGCATCTTTCCACCGTACTGTAAACCCGTGCTCTGTGGTTGCGTCACCTCCTTCGATAGTATGCCGTCAGGACGCAGGTCTCCCAGCCCGCAAGATAAAGACAAGCAGATTGTGGCCCGGATTCCCGGTCGTGCCACGTTGGATATGTATTATGAACCCATCACAAGCCGCATATGCCGTCAGCATGCACGGGATTCAGCCGCTCGGGATCCCTACGACACCTGCATGAGGCTTTTCGTCCGGAGAGGTATATTGAAGGTGTTACCACATATGAGTGTGTCGCATCATGGGCTCAAGTGGTCCTCGGCCCCATAAGCTATACTCAACTTGGCGACCTCGCATTCTCGAGGCTGTCCAAAATCCGAGATTCAAGTGCGCATACCTATCTAGGTGGCTCAGCACTTGGTAGTGGTACCGAAGTATTCAATACGGGCGTCCTTGTACTTGTGGTTTACTAATGGGTCTACTGCATTGTACGCATCCGACCATACATAATTTTCAGGGAGCGTCTGGTGCGGCATTCACTCGGGCTTTTCATGGATCGGGTGAAGACTGTCTCGTACAGACCAGTTGCTGGGGGCCCCCAAACTAGCAGACTTCTAGCCCCATGTGTTCGCGATGAGTGACCCAGTCATCTCAACGTTGAGCCAGCCGGCTCGGCATCCTGCGAAAGAGAGCGGGGCTCAAGACACATGGAAAGCCCCGAGCATACCTAGGTACTCGGGGAGTTTGACCCATCACACGTCCATCACACACGTGTATTGCGCCCCGGTCTCATGCACTGTGAGAGCCCAAGACCTTCGTCACGACTGTTCTGCAGGTAGCAGGACAAAAGGACTGGGGTGGCGGGCTGAGGTTTCTTCTAGGATGCCAGTAGTGCACGCCTCGCGAAAAGCAAACTTCGGGCAAACTTCGGGCCAACACACCATTGCACCAACAACGCTGTTGTGCACGTCGACTTCGACGTGAACACACCCGTAAGAGACAGCCCCAGCCCGGCGCGTGCAGACAGATGTCACGTCAACACCAGTGAGGCTCACCAAATGTACAATACCAAGACGTATCAATGGAGTTCATGACCCACGAAATGCGAAAACGGGATGTCCGTGGCATCATCTTCTGTCGATACGCACTTGATCACGCCAGGTTGTTTACTGGCCTGGCCTGGCCTCGGTAGGTGGCGGCGCTGCCGCGAGAAACAGTGTGCCAAAGGTCTCGCCATGCTTACTCCCATCACGCGACCGGACAAGAACTCGTAAAGGAAGGCCAACAAGTTCCCACACATGGTTCCGGTTGAGAGCCGTTCAATCGGGCATCAAGACCACTGAAGAGGCAAAAACAAGGGTTGCCGAGACGCAGGGCACTGTCAGAGAACCCTTGCCTCCCTTTTCTCCTTCTTGAACGATCTCAAGCACATCTGCTCGCCTTGCAGCGTGTCCCTGCTGCAGCCGAGTCATCCCGTCATCTCGACTTGGATGCTGTTGTTTCTTGAAAACAGTCACAAAGTATATCTCTCCCCGGGCTCAGCACTGCCATTGCTGCAACCGCCTTGCCATCTCGACTTCGGCTCTGCCCTCCCTCACGTCAAGGTCTCTATCATCCGACTTCGAGAGCTCACTCGAGCTTCCTCAAATGTTGTGCACGCCCAAGCAGGATCGTCGCCTCTGCCCTCTATAAACCCCCCGAGTCAGCCCATCACCGCCCAGCTGCTTCAAGTTGTGCCCACTCGACCGAGTGGTCCAGGATCTTGCTGATTGGAGATTCAGAGGATTGATCTCCGTCTGATTCTCCAAAGGACAGGGGGCAGCTTCCGAGTCAAACATGAAGCGCGCGAGCTAGTGTGAAGTTTGCCACAGCACTCGATGGAGCAGAGCTGACCAGCCGCGGAGCAAGGTGAGGAACAAGGTGAGCAACAGGGTAAGGGACAAGGTGAGTGCGCTCGAGATCTTGGAGGCGGGTGGCGGCCCGTTTATGGGCACTTCTTCAGACGGTGAGCTTGGAGGACACCAACAGCGCTCGAGTACTTCGCTTGAGGCGCGAACTCATCCATGATGGGCGTGTTTCCGAGGCCTGCTGTGTCCCAGGTGCCCACTAGGCAGCGTCTCCCTTGTGAGATGTGAAGCTCTGCCAGAGGCGGAAAGAGTGACACTCCTCACTCGCGGTGTCTCACTGAGATCGGACGAGATCCGGGGCCTGGGCAGATCCTCGCAGGGTCGGTCTGACTCGGCGGGACCTCTTCCAAATTGTGCTCGTCTCGATCTTCAAGGGTAGGATTTGTTTCTAAACGCCCATCCCCAGTTTTACCAAAATACCCGACTCCTCGACTCCACCGCAGAACTGCCAGCGTGAGGTCTTCTTTGAAGGTCTAAGGGGGGGGGGAGTCAACCATGTCGTAGAAGACCACAGCCACAGAGGTGATTTCCCTCGAATTGATTTGTACCGGCCGGGACGGCGTATAGTGCCGTGGAAGGGGGCCAGCAAGGTAGTAATTTAATGCGTTTCGGCCGTAGTCACCACATCACGCAAGCCGTAGTGCCGTAGTGCCCCATCAGGAGGGGCCCCCGTTGAATGATGACTGGCTAGAAGGGGAGATGGGGACCTGGACCTGGCTACCAAATCCCGGGGCACCTCGAGTTAAAGATGCGTGCATCGGCTCCAGATTGGGTATTCCGGAAATAGCACGATCGTCACCTCGATCTACCGCCGCGATGGGGAGGCAGTCTGGGGTGGCCATGCTTGTGCCTGACCGTGGGGGCCATGCATGAAGGCTGGTGGAGCGGAACCCAGGGAATGGGCATTGTGGTGCGGCGAAGGCCATACGACAGGATGCTGCGGGCTTGCCAATGATGTGGCTTCGTGGGCTGTCAAACCTGGAGGGCGCAACCGATTGAGGCAAGCGGCTGAAGTGCGAGGCCGTTTCAGATAACTTGGGCGCGGACGACGACAGGCGCAGACGGCATGATGAGACCCCTATTCTCCGACTTGAGTCTTCCCTGGTCCCCCTCCGCAACCCTTCCCAGTCACGACCAAACCCAACAAGGTGCATGATGGGGGGGGGGGGCACTCACGACGAGACGGGTTGGGCGTGGAACAGGAACTGAAAAAGGGCGAGGGGGCCCCGTGTCTGAACTGAGGAGGGATGAATTTATGCCGTCCCTGAATTCGTTCATTCCTTTTATTTTTCTTCTTCTTGATTCCTGGTTGTGTTCCATCTCGTGTTTCTGGAGAGCAGAGAGAGATTTGCGAATAGCTTCAAATCTGCCGGCGCTCTCATTTCCTCTGGAGATTTGACATCGAATTTCTGGAATTACGGCTGACGACATCGACCCAGTGAGCCCAGGTCGCTTAGATTTGACAGGCTGGGCGGACCTCGAACCGTTTGCTCTTTCCGGGTGCTGCACCTAAGCCCGAACCCGCCCAATCGCGTCTAGCGCGGTGGCCCCCCTGGCCCAGGGCCCATTGTACCGGCTGCGACTTTGCACATCACAGTACAGGACGGGTGACTTGGCCCAACCATGGCGCACGAAGCGTTGCCCGGTGGGGACGGTGGTGTTGTTTACGACCACCAGCCCACCGCAGAAATCCAAGTCCAGCCCCCGTCGACACCACCCCAACCCCACAAAGCGCTCGTGGTACCGACTCCAGACAATGGCCATGCCAACCTGATCTCTGGCCGGCCACATTCAATCTCCGCCGCCTCTGCCACCTCGGACGACGTCTCCGACATCTTCTCCAGCTACGACTCGAGGCGCTCGACCGTCAGCAGTGTTTACTCGGACGCGACCTACAGCCCGCGATCCTCATCCTATCAACAGCAGCAAAAGAGTGGTGGTGAAGGTGGAGATCGAGATAACAACAACAACAACACCACTCCCTCTCCGCAACTACCACACCACTACCAACACCAACACCTCCAGAGCAGTCCTCTGGCCCGAAACCGCGGAAACGCCAAACAGCTACACCAGGCCCGCCTGCAACGACAGCGCTCCGAGTCCATCGCCAGCGGGAGCACCAACTACGACGACGACGCCAGCACCGCCAGCAACAGTCCCCTCCGACGCAAGAGGGGTGCATCGGGGCGCAAGTACCAGACCGCCAACCCGAAGGCCGCCCTCGCCGCCACGGAGCCGCCGCATGAGCAGCTCCTGACCAAGATGGCGTTTGCTGAGCAGCAGCGCTGGATCACCGTCCAGCAGAAGACCTTCACCAAATGGCTCAACACAAAGATCGAGACCCGGGGCCTGGAGGTCGTCGACCTGGTCAAGGACCTGAGTGATGGTGTATGTACTCCATCTCTCTTTCCCTCTCTCTTTCCATCCTTTCCCACCCCAGCACAACTCAAAAACAAGTGGCACATGCATGTATATACTGACATAATCGCAACATCAGGTTATGCTTATTCACTTACTAGAATGTCTATCCCAAGAGTCCCTCGGTCGTTATGCTGCCAAGCCGAAACTGCGAGTGCAGCGCTTCGAGAATGTGAACCTAGGCCTGGACTTCGTCAAGTCCAGGGGCATTCAAATGACCAACATCGGTGCCGAGGATGTTGTCGACGGAAACCGAAAGATCATTCTGGGTCTGATATGGACCCTGATTCTGCGATTTACCATTAGCGACATCAACGAGGCCGGTATGTCAGCAAAGGAAGGTCTATTGCTGTGGTGTCAACGCAAGACGGCATGCTACGACGAGTGCGAAGTCCGAGACTTCAGCGGAAGCTGGAACGACGGTCTCGCATTCTGCGCACTTCTGGACATACACAGACCGGATCTCATCGATTACGATGAACTCGACAAGTCGGACCACAGAGGCAACATGCAGCTTGCGTTTGATATCGCTCATAAGGAAATCGGCATCCCCAAGCTGCTGGATGTCGAGGATGTGTGCGACGTGGCCAAGCCCGATGAGAGGAGTTTGATGACGTATATTGCCTACTGGTTCCATGCCTTCTCCCAGATGGAGAAGGTCGAGAACGCAGGACGACGAGTGGAGAAGTTTGTCAACAACATGCAGGGCGCATGGGAGATGCAGAGCGCATACGAGAGACGGATGAGGGCACTCCTCAAGACCATCGACGAGCAAGTACAGAGCTGGCAGACTGCCAAGTTCGAAGGCTCATACGCAGACGCCAAGGCCCAGGCGATGGAGTTCTCGGGCTACAAGAGGGGCAAGAAGAGGCAGTGGGTCGCTGAGAAGAGCGAGCTGGCGACGCTGCTCGGCAACATCAAAACGAAGCTGGGAACGTACAGACTGAGACCATATGACCCGCCAGCCGAATTGAGCCTGGAGCACCTGGACAAGGAATGGGCAAGGCTCTCTAGCGCAGAGATGGCCCGGGGTCAACTGATCAACGAAACTATCAGGGAGTAAGTCTGATACCGAGTGAACATGAAATCCGGGTGGCATGCTGACCAGTGCACACAGCATCAAAAACGCCCTCCGTAAGTCCTTCGCGGAGAAAGCCAACGATTTTGCCATGGCCCTCAACACGATGCAACTGGCCATATCAGGGCTGGAAGGTGACGTCGAGGACCAGCTTCATCATGTGCGCAAGCTGAGCGACAACCTCCCACCCATGGACGCCTACCTCGTGAAGATCGCCGACGTCGACGCCAAGTGCCAGGAGGCCAACATCGAGGAGAACGACTTTACGACCTACACCTATGACGAGCTTTGCTACGAGCTGTCGCTGGTGCAATCCTCCATCTCCAAGAAGCTCTCCTTCCTCGACAACCAGATGGTCGCACGCAACATGACCAACCTCACACCCATCCAGCTCGAGGAGTTCGAGTCGGTATTCCGTTACTTCGACCGCGACGACACCAACAACCTGCAGGAGATAGAATTTAGCGCGGCTCTCGCCTCCTTAGGCCTAGTGTTCTCCGAAGACGAGATGCACGAATACTTCGTCGAGGCCTCGGCAGGCAATGACCAAGTCTCGTTTGAGCAGTTCATCCGCTTCATGGTCGACGTCACCGAGGACCAGAACACGGCCGA
The DNA here is from genome assembly GCA_026120015.1 of Dendrostoma leiphaemia. Lineage (NCBI taxonomy): Eukaryota > Fungi > Ascomycota > Sordariomycetes > Diaporthales > Erythrogloeaceae > Dendrostoma > Dendrostoma leiphaemia. The sequence goes on from JALRMF010000019.1 coordinate 35,823, forward strand.
GCAGGTCTTCCAGTCGTTCCGCGAGGTCGCCGATGGCAAACCCTATGTGACCGAGATGGATCTCCGCCACTCGCTCGTCCCCGACGAGGTCATCGACAAGCTCGTCGAGATCATCCCGCCCCACACGGGCCCCGACATGCAGACGGACCGCGGACAGCCCCAATACGACTACATTGCCTTCATGGACCGGCTCCTCTCCGACGGGCGGGTGCTGCCTTCGTCCGGCCGGTCGAGCCCGACCAAGGCGCCGCTTAGTGACGTGACGAACGGTTCGGGCAGCCCAAGAACGGAGGATGGGAAGACGAACGGGTCGCACTGAGTGGGTGCAACATCTTTGACCTCCCCGCCGGCCCACGGATAAGGACTTAGAGGGAGGAGGGTGTCGGGCAGGCAATTGTTGAGTTTCTGGAGAATCTCATTACGGGCTACGACACGCACATCAGACTGCTCAAAATCGAACCGCGCCGTACAGCATTGCGTCACAGTTTCTACATCGCTTCGCTTGCATAGCATCACACCACAGCATGCTAGACAGGCAGCAAACAGCCACACAACGTATTCCACTATATAGGGTCACTTTGAAGTTAGCAATACCCAGGACGTCGAGAGCAATTGGGACGGGACAAGAGAGGGGACGCCAGAAATCAGTGACATTATCGCTAGATACTCTGTAGGGCAGACACTCTGTACATATCGGTACCCCCTGCAAGGGACCTTATCCATAGGAGATTTTTTTTTCAGGCAAGTGCGGGAGGAGATACGAAACGGTCTGGCACCACTGCAACTGGGAATCGAAATTCGCACACTCAGTAGGAGCAATGGCTACAATAAGACATCCACCAGTTCGAACAAGAAACTGTGAGTTACTTTTATCTAGTGTGACGAAACGTGAGTTCATTCGAGATCTGGTCTTTGTTCTTTCGAGCTTTCAAGTGTCTAGCTTCACAGGAAATGTTTCCACCAAATGTCTTTGCAAAAGAAGCGCCTCCCTCCCCTCCGTACGTAGATTCAGAACCAAAAAACTTCCGAGCCATGCACCGTGCTTGCTATGAGCGCAAAGAAGAAACAAGAGAAAAGGAAAAAAAAGAAAACCAAATAACGCAAGAGCGGAAAACGCCTGTTCCCCCCCCCCCCCCAACCCCGCGATGCTGAAGTAAGCCAGAGTCCGTCGCACTGTCTGTCTATGAGCCTCTATATATCCTCGACCACCAAATTCTCCGGAAAGGACCGTGGAGCTTGCCATGTCTGAACAAGCATTTCGTTTTATTTCTTCTTTTTTTTTCTTGCCCCCCCCCCCTTTTCTCACTTCTTCGTCTTGGGTCAGGTGCCCATGCTACAGGGTCCAAGAAGGAGCTAGCGGCTTTCTTTGTCTGCTTCTTACTCCTTGAAGGCCCCTCTCTCCTCTAACGCGCCGGCGAGCCGCCTGTAGTCCCGCAGCAGCTCGAGCACCTCGGCGATGCGCAGATCCGACGGGTTCTGCATCTCCATGAAGCGCTTGACGGGCGGGTTGATCTTGGGCGTCTCCTTGGGCGGGAGGTTAGCCGCTAGATCGGGGAAGGCCTGTTGAAAAAATCGACAACACATCAGTAAAAGTGTTTTTCCACTGACTGCTCACGGGTAAAGTTGAGAGTGCAGAGTTCAAGAATTGTGGGACTTCTTACTGTAGCCAGATCAACGCCCTCCGCGCCCGGAGGCCCAGGCCTGACCGGCCCCGACGCGGCCGTCGGCGTGATGGGCTGGCTGGGCGTCCGGCCGAACGGCCGGAACGACCCGATACCCATGCCCACGCCGCTCGCGAACTTGGCCATGGGATTCAGCGAGCTGCCCAGGTTCCGCATGCTCTCCGTCAGCGGGTTCGGCGTCGTATTGCCGCCGCCGGGCGCCCTGGTGTTGTTGCTGCTGTTGTCCTCCCCGCCGAACAGGCCCGACAGCCTCTTGGTGCCGCTCTCGCCGCTGCGCGAGCTGTCGGCGCTGTGGTCGCGGGTCGTGGGGGCCTTTCGGCCGGATATCAGGTTCAGGACCTTGTCCTCGCGCGCGCGGGGCTTCCTCACGTTGGCCTCGGTTGTTGTTGAAGTGTTGTTGGTGGTGGTGGTATTGGCGTTGTCTTCCTGGTTCTGCGAGCTCGTCACCGAGGCGTCGTCCTCGAGCGGCGGGGTTCCGATGAGCTTGCGCGCATCCTCGAGCGTCTTTGGCACCTCGACCTCGGCGTCTGCATTGGCAGGCTCACGGAGCCGGCCCATCAGCATCCTGTAGCTGTCGCCCAAGCTGTTGCTGATATTCTTGAGACCCTGATCGGCGGTGTTGCGCACGGCATCGCTCGCGGCGCCGAGAGCCTGCGCGGGTGTGTTGACGAGGTCACTCAGGCGTCGGTTGCGGTCAGCCGGAGTCTTGAGCCTGTTAGATGGTGAGGGGGATGTCTTGCGGGCGGTACCAGCGGGTATCGGGTCGCTCTCGGCCGTGGTGTTGGTCGTGGTCGATAGCGTTGGAGAGTAGGCGGGTGGGAAGGTCGCGGCCCTCGGCGGGCTGGATGATCTGGGTGGCCCGGAGGGTGACTCGTCTGATCGCAGCGTTGACAGGTCTACCGTCTCGAGGAAACTCACGGCCGCCTCGAGATTTGTCATACAGTACGCGGCCTCACCCACAAGCTTGGGCTCCCACCTGAACCGCTCCACGAACCTCAAGTCGCTTATGACGTTGAGATTCGCCGGCGGCAGGGTGATGAGCGTGTAGATGAGCATGGGCATGATCTCATCGGCCGAAGACGATGGGTGGAAATGGGACAGCGTGTCCACGATGCTCTTGTGCGCAGCCTTCAAGTGGTTCAGCTTTCCCAAGGGGTACCGGCTCTCGTTCATGGCGACCAGTTCTTGTCTTGCTCCATCCAGCCATTTCCGAACCTCCTCCGCCTTCTGAGCCTGGGCCTCTGGTGGCTCAGATGGCTCGGTCAGCTGCACTCCCAAGTCTGTCAGACCAATACCCACCACTGCTAGGGCCGCAGTCTTGGAACGCAGCTTGTCGTCTTGAGCCTCGTCGTGCGTAGTTCTGTGGCGGTAGATTTTGGCATATATTCCTTCACACAATCTCCTCTCGACGGCCTCTTCGAGGGTCCCACGCTGTTGCTCTATAGCTCTCCTCTTCTTCTTGCGCTCTGTCATTTCAGACGCGGTGATCATCTGCTGCTCCGGTAGCTCCGCCTTCGGGGCGCCAGCCTTCTGTCTGTCCTTTCCGATCGCTGCCGCCTTGGCCCTTAACAAGGATGCCGTCGATGTCCTCGAGGATGCCGAGGGTGCGGGAGACGACTCACGGCGGTGTCTCGAAATCAGTGCTGATATGTGGGTGTTGATGTGCTGCGCGGCTTGGCTGTAGAAATCCTGGAACATCCGCGCGACGTTGTCGATATTTGGGGGTGTGGGTTGGTTCCTGGCCGACAGGGACTCGATAAAGTTGTCCGTCAGGCCGATCAACTCGATGGGAAGATCATCGAGGTCGACGGAGCCCCTCGGTTGGGGCTCGACGGGCGTGTCATCGTTGTGGGCGTTCTCGAAGGCGTCGGCGCTGTCGGGCTCTTCCACGATCTTCTGGGGGGCCATCTCTTTGTTGGACGTCACCAGTCTTGGGAGGCTGCCGTTCTGAAATGTTGCTGCCCTCTTGGGACGCGGGGAGGCCAGGGGGTCATTGTTTTCTATCTTGGTGAAGGATTTGGTTGTCCGCAGGGGATTTGGTCTATGACTCGGCGAAGCCATGCCAGCGGGAGAGGGGCCTCTCCACGTAACTGTGTAGCTGGACAGCATGGTTGCTTGTCAACGTTTATGGTCTCGAGCTAGAAGGAGCCTTGCTTTGCTTTGCTTTGCTTTGCTTTGCTGTGCGGTGCTGTGCGGTGCTATGCGGTGCCGTGCTTTGGCTGCGCCACATGCATACAGATTGGGAGCCGGGGTGTTTCCTTCCAGGCTCGGGGGGTAACGAAAAGTGAAAGCTTGAACCTACGAGGCAGCCGGGGCCAGTCGAGCAGCTTCGGTCCGATGATGGAATGACGCAGTTTATAAAGCGTCGCCTGCGGGCTCGAGTGGGTGCATAAAACACTAAGCAATGCTTGAAACCGAGGCCCGCGAGGGTCTGTATGGGTGGCCGGCAAAGAGGAAACAAGCGGTCGACAATGACAGGACTGTAAGTATGGGAAGCGCGGCCGGGCCAAGCCAGGCCACCAGCAAGTTTGACACCAGCAGCCCACATCCAAGACCTCGTCCGAAACAGAAGTGGCTCGCCCTCAGGTCTCGCTGTCACAGGCCGAGGCCAGAGAAGCAAGAGCAGTAAGCAGGTCGACCGTGTTCGCCGATCGATATCAAACAGGTCGTACAGGCCGCCTCGTACAGCCTCGTAGGGCACGTGGGCGCCGGGTCGTTTGAACAAGGGGGGTGGCGAGAGGTAACGAGTGCCGTGCAAAAGGTGCTGCTGTGCTGCGCTGCGCTGCGCTGTGGTGTGCTGAGGTGAGGGTCAAGTGTGAGTGAGGTGACGTGAGGTGAGGGAGGGGTGCAGCGTGAGGTGTACCGGTACCGGGAGAGGTGGACAGCGCCGCGTCTCGAACGGGGTCCAGCTGGAGCTCCAGTGCCATCTCGCGCGACGAGGGTACGTACCCACCTACCACAGAGTCACAGACACTGCAGTCCACTTCTCCACGCTCCAGGCTCTCTCCCACGCTCTCCAACATCCGTCAAGTTTCACAACCAAATGGCACAGACATCGGTGCCAACGTAGTCGCGTTACAGCCGCATATCTATCAGAACCTACAGAGTGGACGTCCCTTACAAGCGCCGCCTCTGCATAAGGATGTACAAAGCATTCTTTTGGCGGCAGACAGACAGCCACCTTCATGTCTAGCCCGCAAGACTTGCATTCAGTAGGCACGTGCTCGTATCAACCACTGCAACCAGATGATCTGCTCGACTGATGAAGCATTGCCAAAGTATCATCACATGCGTGTACCTAGGTATACATGTGCACCTCGGGAACGACTCATGGAGCTCGAAAGCATAGTGCGTTCTGAATCGTAAACGCCCCCAGGCTGACGGGCATGATGCAGTCAGCCTCTGTTACAACGATCTTGCATGTGCTCGTTTCCGCCAAACGACTGGAATTAGGAACTACTTGTTAGGCGCGCTAGCTAATGCATGTACTGTACCAAAGTAGACTTGAACCTCAAATACTACCTAGGCACTTGCTTAAATCGTAAATGTTTTAGCTCTTGGGATGCGAATTGCTCTCCGGACACTTCTGTAGATTTAGAGGAATGAATGAATGAATCGTCCTTGCGTATATATTACTTTCATGTATCTCGGTGATCACATAGGAAAGCAGAGGAACACCAGCATCCTGCCTTCAAAAGTGGCGAGTCTCTTCGTGGTCGCCATGAGCAAAGCGAAGTATGGTGCAGGCTGCAGCATAATTCCTCTGTCAGGACGCGTAAAATGGAATGCTTCCGTCCTCGCATCTTGAACCTGGGTGAGGGCCTTGACGAGTTGAATATCATCACTTGGGCGTGTGGGATTTGCGTGCCCTCCGAACAAGAATATTTGCAGCACCTAGGCGTGGACGATTGCTACTTGTGGTTCATGGTAACTGCAATGGTAACGATCGGGGCATGTCAACGGCGGAGGTCGACCGTCGACTTGACCGGGTCCTCACCCTCTGCCGCTATGTAGTCAGGCTCCTATCGTCGAAGTCCATCGCAGCTACATATCAAACCGACCAGGTAGAAAACCCAGAATCGAGGGTGCCTAGGTGCCCAGCTTGTCGGGCATGAATGAGCCACATCAACCGTCCGAAATGATCAAGGTGAACTTGCCCAGGGTGCTGTGGTGCGCGAGTCTGTTGGTCTTAGCAAAGTGTCAATTCAAGGCAGAGCACTTTAAAATATCCAATTGGGAATGAATTTCATTGTTACTTGGTATTTCGGGGGAAGCAAGGATTGAGATGTTGCCGTGACAATACAGCTGAGACCACTCGTCTGGCCTGAATCAGACAACTACCTAGGTATCAGAGGCCACATCACCATGGACGCCCGGTCAGCTACTAACGGAGACGTAGAAGCTCGGCAAGAACGAGACTAGAGATGAGCAGTTATGGCACCACCTCATTCGTTCACGAGTAGCGTTATATGATAGTGAGATAAGACGAATAGTGGCTTGCCCTTTCACAGAACCCATACTTCGGGGCTACTCTCCCACGAGTCTAACACGTCATGCAATTTTCACTGCTGTCAGTGCAGCAACTGTCAGACATTGAAATGAATGTTAGATATACCAACAATCCTCCTATGCACCTAGGTAGTGGCATATCGACATGCCAAAACGAAAGCCATAGCGTGGGTCAACTTGGCCATGAGGCTAATCAAGACTGGCTTTGGGACTTGTGAAAAGTACTCGTTGAGAGCGGAAACATTCCATGGAGACAATGCAGAGACATCCTCAACTTTCGAGCACTCCTCAGGATTACCTCCGTATGCTGTATCGGGTATCGTACACCGTGCGCAAGGCTAGCATTGAAACTCAGATGCGGTGCCGTCCGCAAGCCGCGCCATCCTCTCACCCCAGCGCAACTATACCCCCCGGCGAAGTATCCGTCAGTCTGGTCCGCGATCGAACAAAAGCATCTAGACACATCACTCCAGTACAGACGGACTTGGCTTGTAGCCAGGCCTGACGGACGGCCCGTCCTGGCCACTTGGGAAGGATCTTCAGCAGATCTGGCCGGAATTCCGACCCAACGCGTCGTACGAGCCGCGGGAATAAGTTCTAATCCCAGCAGAAAGAGCCATTGAAGTATTAAGAAAGAAGCGGCTATCTCATTCATTGAGCGTGTGGCCTTGGCAACCACAAAGTCTTGTCCCGCCAAAGACACACGTGCGCATTCGGGCCGCTCCTTTCAAGGCGTTGAGCCGCTTCAGTGTGGCCTGTCCAGGTATGGACTTCAGAGTCAAAAAGGTCAAAGTTCATATAAATGTAGATCTACGTGGCTTGGTATTGTACAGCTCCGACTTGGTATTGTCAGACAAGTCTCCTACACTCATTTGCACATCCAAGATACTGTCGGACAAGTACCTGGATCACACTCATTTCGGACACACAACATTCTATTTCCAACATAAAATAGACATCAAGACAATAAACCACCGACAATGAGGAACTTTGTCGTACAAGCTGCGGTGCTCACCGTCATGCTCTTTGGCCTGGTCTCAGCAGGCCCGACTGGAGACCCCAGTGCAGGCACTCTCGAGGTGCGGGAAATCGACAAGCGAAACGGGGAATTGTTCTGCGGAAACTTTGCCAGTATGTGTATTTCGAGAATCACCGGGTGCATCGTGGTTATCTTCCGGAGGAAGATTCTCCACACCCCAATCCTTCCATTAACCTTTGAACAACGCGCGCAACTCCCAGGTCTTGCCCGTGTGAATACTGTGCCCTTGAGTGCCGTTCAATGTGCTGACATATAGACAGGTGGCGATGGAAACAACGTCAGGACCCTCCTCGGTGGTCTCAACAACGGTAACAAGCACTCTGTTGGCGCCCACGCATGCCAGCGCGTGTCGTGCATGAACACCAGCGGGGTATATATTTGCAATGTACGTACTCCCCACGTTGTATTGGCCTGCTTGGTCGGGGAAAAGATACATAAACACACACACACACACAAACACACACAAAGTGAGAGAGTGTGAGAGAGAGAACCCGTCGAGTGAACGAAGACTGACGAAAAGTTTCGCAAATCAGGACAACAACCACGAGCTGACCGTATCGGGCGCCGAGATCGTCAAACACGCCAACAACATTGCCACAAAGTGCTGCATGTTCGGCGCAGACAATTCTCAAATTTGGCAACAGCAGATTGCCGGCCAGCAGTTCACCGATGCCGTCGGTGGCAACTGGAACGTCGTGGTCGGCTATGCCAACTGCAACCACGCAGCCTCGCAGAAGCCCTCGGACATCGGTGGCTGGGGCGTCAACAAGAGCTGCTACCGCTTCCAAGAGTACATCGGTTAGAAGAAGTTGGACTTCTGCGGCCGCACTTGTGTTAGGTAAGGTGTTCTCTTCTCGATCTCGACTGGGCTTTCCTTCTACAGCGGGAGAAAGCACAGCTGTCGCTTAACTATGTAATTTTGTGTGCTGGGATCCTCAGCAGCCACTGAATTTTTATTCTCTTCTTCAAATGTATAGCCTTATCTCCACCTATAAAATAGCAGCATGTCCACCCGCCTTCTGCGGGAGTCTGTAAAACCTGTCGAGATTTTTCTATGCTACCGTTCTTCGTGGTCCTTACATGTGTACAAAACGACGGCTGAAATCGCTGCAGCAACGCTTCGTTTCGGACAGGCCATCTATATTTCGGAGTGCACAGGGAGAGGAACACGACATCTCGGGTGGCTCTGGATTTGGCGCGCAGTGTTGTGGAAAAGAAAGAAAGAAAGAAAAAAAGATACGACTTAGATCTGATCAAAACAGCAGGTTGTCATGTTCAAGTTGAAGACCAGGCACATTAAACCAACCCCCCCCCCCCCCCCCAATGCGGCCTTCTTTGCCTTGATGGCGACAAATCAACGATTCAAGATAGCAGTGTATGACCTCGTCTGTTGAATTTTGATATTCAACATCACAGTCTCACGGAAGAGTTCGTAGAGACTGACGTAGAAATAAATCCATATCCAGTTTAAACCATCTGGTCAGACTGTTATTTAGACGAGGGTCAACGTCGTCTGTGCATTGTTACTGCAATCCGTCCGGGGGTACATAGTACTTACAAGGGCGACGTCGATAAGGTTGGGCACGGGTTACATAAGCCGCAGCGTGGTACAGAGTAGGCGTCATAGGTGGCAGCGCCTCGGATACAGGTGACGGTGCGCCCGACCCGACTCCGACCTCACATGCATGGCACGTACATGCGCTTCTCCCTTTCAGTGCGGTGCAGTTATAGGTGCAGTACAGTGCAGTGTCATTATCCCCTCTTGTCATCCACCCACCCTAACCGGACCATCACATTGTCCATGTCCTCGTGACAACCCTTCTCGACCCAACTTCGCTTTTCTAATGATTCATTCCCTCCTTTACTTGTTCCCCGGTGCAACACCACTCTTTCTTTCCCATCCCAACCTCTTTATCACCTTGACATCTTGACACCATCGGCTGCCAACGACCACCACTATCTCGGCACTCCGACGATGATCCTCAGGCGCAAGACCCGCGGTCGCGATACGCGCAGGTGCACCTCTGCCGGCAGAGTAACCGCAAGCCTTCTCCTCTCATTCCTCACTCTGGCCCCGGCATCCGCCCGCGCAGAAGGGTTCTCGAGATCGAACGAGCAGACGGTCCTCCCCCTCAAGCCCGACTTCTTCACCCCGTCGCCGGAGCCCGTAGCGCCCGCCGAGCACGATTTCGTGAGTGCCATCCTCAACCCCATTGCCACCCCCACCCTCAGTCGCCGCCATAGTCCCCCTCATCGCAGTCCCTCCTCTTCCTCACCATCGCAACTGTTGAGTACTGACTCGCCCATCCGCTACAGTCCCTCCGACACGTTTTCCACCACGGCACGCACAAATACCCGAATCTACACAGGAGGCAGGACGTCGTCCAGGCCCAGCAGCAAGAGATATGGCTAGCCGCCGAGGACCAACATGCAGCCGAGCGGCTGCCTCCCTTGCGGGCACGGAGCGACGCGACGCGGATCCAGCGGCTGGTCGACAGGCGCCCCAGCGTCGTCGACCCCATGGTGGCGCACTCGCGGGAGAGGGGCTTCGTCTCGGTGCTCTCCGAAGACGCCTGGACCCTCGATCACATTCCGGGCCCGAACATCACAGACAAGGATACCGTCGTCAGCCTGGCCTACATGTCGGCCGACGCATACGTGGAGGCGCCCTCGGACGCCGAGTGGCTCGAGGTGGGCGACCCCTTCAACCGGTCCGCCGATTTCGGGTGGGAGAGCGACGGCTTGAGAGGCCATATCTTTGCGGATAAGACCAACTCGACGATTGTGATCGGGCTCAAGGGTACGTCGATGGCTGTGTTCGATGGAGAAGGGACGACAACCAACGACAAGGTCAACGACAACCTGTTCTTCAGCTGCTGCTGCGCCCAGCAGGGCCCCTGGCTCTGGCACCAGGTCTGCGACTGCGCGACGGGGACGTACTCGTGCAACAACACGTGCGTGGTGCAGGCGCTGCGCCAGGAGAACAGGTATTACATGGCCGCGCGCGAGCTCTACTCGAACGTCACGGAGCTGTACCCGGACTCCAACGTCTGGATCACGGGCCACTCGCTGGGCGGCGCCGTCAGCAGCATGCTCGGCCTGACGTACGGGCTCCCCGTCGTCACCTTCGAGGCCGTCCCCGAGGCGCTCCCCGTCGGCAGGCTCGGCCTGCCCGTGCCGCCGGGCTCGGACCCCAACGCGCCCCAGACGCGAGACAACACGGGCGCCTACCACTTTGGTCACACAGCCGACCCGGTCTACATCGGGACGTGCAACGGCGCGACGGCGTCGTGCTCCTACGCCGGCTACGCGATGGAGTCGGCGTGTCACACGGGCCGCGAGTGTGTGTACGACGTCGTCGCCGACAAGGGCTGGCGCGTGGGGATCGGCACGCATAAGATCCGGTCGGTCATCAACGACGTCATCCTCAAGTACGACCTGGTCCCCGAGTGCAGGTTCACGCCCGAGTGCCGCGACTGCGCCAACTGGAAGATGTACGAGAGCAACGGCACCGAGTCCACCACGACGAGCCAGTCGTCCACGTCCACCAAGACGCGCACGCGGACCGAGACCTGCAAGACGCCCGGCTGGTGGGGCTGCCTGGACGAGACCGCCACCACCACCACGTCGACGAGCACGACGAGCACCAGCACGTCGACATGCAAGACGCCCGGGTGGTTCGGGTGCAACGACAAGACCACCCCGACCACGACCACCACGACCAGCAGTAGCAGCACCACCCCGACCACCAGCAGCACGACGTGCGAGACGCCCGGGCGCTTCTGGGGATGCTACGACAGCACGACCAGCAGCGGCGCGACGTCCGCGGCCAGCACCTCGGAGCCGACCATCACCGCGCCGCCGGGACCGACCGTAACGACCACGCGGCCCGTCACGCCGCGGCCGACGGCGGCAACGTCTACTACGTCTACGTCCGTGGCGCCTTCACAGTCGCACTGTACAGCTCGGAATTGGTTCGGATTCTGCAAGGGGTATGGGTTTGACGAGAAGGAGATGTAGGGCGCAGGATCAGATGGGGCCACTAGTAAAAGTCGGCCCCGGGATCGAACCCGGAACTCGCGCGGTGGCTTTGTGAGGCAGTCTGTCGTTACGGGCACAGTGAAATTTTGGCCTTGTGTTGTGTTTCTGTTTTTGGAATTCATCTCTCGTTTCAAGGAGTTCAGAGGAACGGGGGAATCGGTGTGGATGATATTGGCATGGTCGACCCCCACCATGAACGGCGTTGGGTAAAGCAAGGGGTACCTAGTGGTCACACTGCATTACACATTTCAAGCTGCGCACAGCAGATGCCAACAGGCAGAGTATACAGACTTTGTTTTATTTATTAGAACACCTACACATAGAGGCAATGAAACGCCTCGCGGTATCTCACTTGCCCCGCGACTCTCAACAATGTGCTGCGTCGTATCGTAGACACAGCGTGGAAGGCATTGACAAGCTAGCCGGGGCACTCCTCCACTCACTTGATCGCGATCGAAGACAAGACCACACCTACTCACAAATTGCCACCTGTAACAAGCATTGACCGACTCACCACATCCACAACACAATTCACAGCGAATGATCCGCAAACAAAAAACACCATATGGATATGATCAATCACCGTCACTTGACTCCGCAGTTGTTGATACAAAATAAATGATGCTAATAGCCATATTCCATACCCAACCAGTCAATGCTACGTACTCCGTGAGGTTCCAATCCAATTTCCTATACGTACAAGGCGTACAAACACATACAAGAAGGAAAGAAAAATTGTCTTTTTCTTTCCTCAAGCGGACATAATGCAGGGGCGCGCGTGTAACCCATTCCGTCTGTCGTCTCGTGCTCATGCTTTTCTCTGTATTCCGTAGCAGCGTACGCGCAGGTGCGTTGCTCATCGACACCGTCCGAGATTAATCCAACCTCTCTTCACTACCTCGCTCGTGCAAGCGCTCCTCGAATCTCAATCTTTTCAAGAGGCTTCATACTGTGCATGCATATATGCCTGGCTCCCAATGATACCACCATGGTCCACACGCCTCAACTGCTGAGGCAGTCTCAAAAGTAGGCGGTGGGTGACAACGATGCGACCAGAAAAAGAAAAAAAAAAAAAACATCGACAAGAAAAATTCATGGACAGAAATCTGACGATTATGAAGGGTGGGGGGTTGTTGTAGAACAGCGCACAAGGAACTTGCTGGCAGTTCGAGAAACAGACCAAAAATCCGTAAGCCGACAATTACAACAGAGTATTTGACTTTTTCGTGGGCGTCTAATTCGCGACCTCTTCCTCAACCCAGCCGTTGAGACCACCCTGAATGGCGAGGCCGTAGCCGCTGCCGCCGCCGAAGCTGGCCTGATATTGGTGACCGCGCCGAGCGCCGTCAACGTTGACGCCACCGCCCTGCATGCTATTCGGGCTGGTACCACCGTTCTCGAAGCCAGGCCCAAAGGCAGGAAGGCTCACCGCTCGGCTGTGTGAGCCGCGCGGGTTGTTGGGAGCGAGCAATCCGCCAATGGTTGTCGCTCCAACGCCGTTGTCTTGGGTAGCGTATCCGTTCGAGATGCTGGCAGACTGGCCATGTCCGGAGACAGAGCCGTCAGGCATTTGCAGGGTGATGTCGTTGGGCGAGGAAGACGCCGTTCCGAAGAGCACAGCCTGCTGAGCAGCAAGGGCTTGGTGCTGTTGATGATGGTGCTGCTGAGCTTGTTGAGAGACCTGGCTCAGGTAGACAGTCAAGGGGTTGGCCTGCCCGTTGAACATGGCGGGCTGGCTTCCCATCTGCGAGTTGGTTGGGGAGCCGCTCTGAGGGGCTTGCACCGAAGGAGAAGGCGCTTCGTTGCGTGGTGACCCACTCTGCTGCTGGAGCTGCCGAGGTGGGTTTCCACACCGATCTTTGCCAAAATTGACCTTGAACTTCCTATATTCCTCCTTGCTGCGAACGGCCTCAATGGCCTTGATGGCATTGGCAATGTTGGTGAAGTTGACGAATGCACAGCTCTTCTCCCGCAGGGTGTTGACCAGCTCGATCTCGCCATACTCGGAGAAATCCTGTCTCAGCCTCTCCTCTGTCCATGTCTCATCTAGGTTGCCAACGTAGACGTTTCGCGAAGCACCGCCACTAACAGCCAAGGCGATGGCTGGAGGCAGAGCACCAGAGTGCTTACCCCAGCCAATCTTCAAGCGGCGGTTATGGATCATCAGACCTTGAATATTGCTTAGGGCGTAGAAAGAAGCAGCTGCGGTGGGATCAATGAACGTGACGAAGCAGATGTGCTTGTCCGGAATGTACCGAATGTGGTGCAACAGACCACCTCGCACAACGTTACAAATTTCCTCGATGGTTGTCTCGGGGTGAATGTTTCCCAAGTAGATGGTCCTGTTGCCCAGGTTGTTGATGCCACCAGCCGTAGTGGCGACAGCCGCAGCAGCGACAGACTGCTGAGCCAAGGCACTGGAGATCACGTCACGATCAGCGCCAGTCAGCATGTGAGCATAGCCAGGGGCAATGCCCAGATACTGCGCTGCATTCTGCTGCTGTGTCTTCGAAACGTAGGCACACCGATCCTTGCCATAGTACACACGTCGCGGAGCCTGCCATTTCGCCTCCTGGGGAAGCTGTGAAACTGCCTTGATCGCGTTGGCAATCGAGAGGAAGTGAATAAACGCGATGTTCTTCTCCCTCACGATCTTGACAGTGTCAATGGCGCCGAACTTTCCCAGATCTTCCCTGATCTCATCATCGCTGATCTCCTCAGGCAGGTTGCCGAGGTAGACGTTCCGAGAGGCGCCGGACTGCTGAACAGCGAGGGCAACCGAGGTGGGCACCTGAGACGGCTTGCCCCAGCCAACCTTGATATCCTGGCCCTTGATGCAGAGCTTTTTCAAGATTGCATCAGAGTGGAAGTGGGTGGCGGAGCTAGCGTCCAGGAAGGAGATGAAGGCACAGTTCTTGTCAGGCAGCAACCTGACGGACTCGATCTGCCCACTGCGCACGTGGCTCAGGATCTCTTCAGCAGGAGTGTCCTGCGGGATGTTTCCAAGATAGACCGTACGGCTAGTCCCACTGACCACCGGGCTCATTGCCACAGGAGACCCGGGGTTCATCTGCATCTGTCCGCCCATATTGCCATAACCAGTAGTCGGAGACTGGGGGGAGAAGAACTGAGGCGCGCCGTAGGTCGAGGGTGACACAATGGTCTGGTAACCGACGGGAGACATGGGCTGCTGCACTGGGCTTCCCATAGCATTCTGCTGCTGGTTGTTCTGCTGAGCCTGCTGGTAACCACCCATGCTCTGGAACTGGCCGTTAGCAAAGGCAGCAGGTGTGCCAGGCTGGAAGGGACTCCCGAGAAGCAGCTGGGAGGGAAGCAGAGGAGTGAACTGCATATCAAAACCAGAGCCAGGAGTGGTCATGTCGGCGAGAGCCGGGTTGACCGTCTGCTGTTGGACGTTCTGGGTGTTGATTGTCGGGATGTTGCCCCGGCGCGGGTGCCTGTCAGCAAAGCCAGAGACATTGGAAGTGAAGGCGCCGTGAGAGAAGCCGGTGTCGCTGGTGGAGGGCTTCGAAGCGTGACCGAAGCGACCAAGGCCACCGCTTGGGCCAGCCTGGCCAATGGGACCTGGATTGTGCTCCTGCATCCCTAGAAGATGAGGAGGGACAAGATTGTCCCGGCCGACGTGAGATAGGACTGCCGTTTTGAAAGATTAGAGGTGCCTCCCGGAAAGAGAAGGCACACGTCGAGAAGGTGAAGGTTTGCGGTGTTGGACAAACACCGGCGGGCGAAGAAGTACAAGAATGGGGGTATCTCAAAAAGGAAAACCCACAACCGGCACTCTGCAGGTGGTGGAAAGTTTTTTTCTCTCTCTTCTGAAGCTGCTCTCAAAATCCACCCAAGACAGACTTAGGTTTGGAAGACGTAGGGACCACAACCAGGGAGTCGAAAGAATACAAATATATGTCGTATGTGCAGAATTGGCGTCTGGATGAAGGGTTTAGACCAACATGCAGACAGTCGGGAGTCGGGAACCTCGAGGGCTGGAAGCTGGGGAAGCCAGATCAAGAGTCGGGACTGGGGCGGTCAAAGGATCAGGGGCCCAAAGTCCGGCGAGTCAAGATGGATCCGTAGAGGATTGGTCGAACGGGACAGGCAGGGCGAGATTGGCGCAGCGATATCCTCCACTTTTGTGCTCGAACAAAGACGGCCCGTATTAAGACAGACGAGGAAGCGGTAGCTCTAGCGAAGGTGTCGAGGCGCGGTAGATGCTGCAACGAGACGCGCACACTGCCACAAGAGGGACAACAAGAGGACACAGAGGACTGGTCCGATATGCTGGTTCGTCCGTTTCGTTCGGGGTGAGGCTTGTCGCGTCAGGTCAGGTCAGGCCCGGCCAGGCGAGGCGAGGCGAGCTGGCGGTGGGGACTGCTGGACAGGATTTGGCGCGACTCAGAAAGACTACAACAGATATATGCTGAGTAACGAGCGTGTGATATCCGGACAACGAAGCCGAGTGACGGGGTCGTGGTCGAGGTCACGGTCACGGAGCGAGTGCTGGAGCAAGATTGAAGAGGACCAGAGGCAAACGCTGATTAAGAGAGACAGGAAAGGCCTGAGAGGTGGAAGAAGAGAACAAGAAGCTCAACTCAAGCTCGAGCAAGGCGCAAAGGCCAAAGGGAAATGCAAGGTGAGATGAAGGTATGGCAATGCTCCAGGGAAGGGCAAGATACCAGAGTAGAAGCGGGCGAGGGGGGTGGGAAAGGTGAGAAGGCGAAGGTGAAGGTCGATCCAAGAACGAACATGAGCGAACGAAAGAGGAGGATAAACCTGAAGCCCGGCAAAGGAGCAGCGGAAAAAGAGGAATGGCCAGAGAAAAAGGGGAGGTCAAATTGAGAGTTGAGGCTTCGCAGAAGCGAGCAGGTGAGCGGAGAGGAGGAGACGAGGTAAGATTGGACCAGGGCCTGGCGTCCAGGTACGGACTAGGGAGCCCACCTGAGCCTTTGGGGGTGGGAGCCAGGGCGGAAGGGCAGGAACAACCAGCAGCGAGCGGTGTCTGGGAACGTTGGCCAAAGTACGGAGGTACCTTTCCTCGCCCAGGGCCCACGGTCGGTCAGCAATAGCACGAGTGCAGAGTACAGCACAGTAAGAAACGGTCAGGTCTGGTCAGGTCCAGGCGAGCCAGGGTGGCTCCCCAAAGGCCTGCGAGCCTCCACTCCAATTGGACTCCCATGTCCCAAGGTGCCGGCCCAAAAGGGGCAAGCACCACCGACAGAATGCAGAGATCCCTGCCGTCGTAATTTAACTTCCCTCGCGCTTGCTCAGAGGAGTCAGGCACATCAGGGCTAGCTGCCAGGTGCCAGTGCCAGAGTCCAGTGCGCCGGTACCTCACCACGCTCACTCAGTCACTAAAGGCCAACCTTCCCTGCAGTGGATTCGAGCCAGCGGGCACGGATGGGTATGGGCATTGTTGGGCCCAAAATGGTTTAGACAAGGAGTTAAATTACCCTGATGATGATGAAGGCTATTTTGAGAAACCATTCGACCCAACCCAACGCCCCCCCAGTGCGACCCAAACGGTTGGAATCAATTCGTGATACCTCCTCAAAGTACACAGCAGCAAGCCAAGTCACAGTCAGCATGAAATACGGGAATCGCAATGGGCGATCAATGATCGACTTGGTTAGGTTTGGCTCAGACCCGGAGATCATGGCCCATAACCTACTCGCAGGGGCACGCCCCTTAGTGAACTGGCGTTGGCGACTCAACGACTTCATCTCCATGCCGTTCCCACGAATCTGGGGCGGGACTTGGGATCTCCCACTGGCACAGTCTCTTACGAACCGAGCGACGACGAGGGAGAAGTGACGATGGGCGAGCATGAGGCGGATCATCACAGATAAGATGTTTGTCTTGTCACTCTTGTGTAGCCAGTCTCAATCTCGTTAACTCTCCGAGTCCGCTTAGCTTCGTCAATGAATCGAGCACTGAGATTATCCTTTGCAGTAGCGCTGTCAGTTGGAGTGACATCGACGACATGCCACTGACCCTCATTTGGCTGTCAGTCAGTCCATTCCAACGATCATGCAAGCAATACCAAGCCCAATCGAGTCGATTGGTTGGATGTGTTGTATGTGCCGTACTTTTTGTACTGTGAGACTACCGGTCTGTCGATATCTTGAGCATGTCTGTACGTAGACTTTGTCCCGGCGGGTAATTTGGGAGGCAATCACAGCAGCCGTGCGAGCCACCCTTGCAGGTGGCATCAAACCCCATCGAAGCATCTCATCTGATGCTACAAATTACCTAGTAGGCCTAGGCAACCCCTGGCCGCCATCGTTGGTTACACATGCGGGCGAGTTTGCCTCTCGTCAGAACAGCGCCGGAAAGAGGCAAAAAGATCACAAAGCAAAAACCCCCAAAAAGAATAAGTCACGGTCCTTGCAGCAGCAATGGCGGCAGCACATCCCCCCCGTGGCCCCATCTCCAGACCGTCTGAGATCGTCGTTTCAGAGAGAGGAAACGAAACATGCAACACACACAGCCTTGACATGGACAACCCACAGCCCTGCCCGGCCCTTTTTGCGGGGTGGGCATTCCACCCTCGACCACCGATCCAGGGGTTCATCTGCCCCGAAGCACGCGAGATGCGGTTGGGTGTTTGGTGTTTTGCCGTCAACAGCCCAGCCCAGCCCTAAGCGCCACCAATCCTGTGAAAGTCACATCCGGGGAACCGAACATCGGACCGCAAGGACTTCTTGTGACCGCTGCATCCAGAATCCCCGACCTCTTCGCCCCGTGCCTACTGTTATGGATTTTCCAACCTGACTACCGAGAGATCTGCGGAGCGGGACTGTCATCGGTGCACGTCTCCCGCAGCGATCGCGTAGGCCATCTCTGATGATCGCCCATTCTTTGTCCACTGTGGTTAATGTGGCAAGCTTCGAATCGGGAAGACTGGTCCAACTCGGGAGGTCGTATTTGTCCAAGACATGCGTACATATCTAGCCCAGGCACATACATATAATATAGTACATACATACAGTATGCAAGGTACCGGCAAGGGGTCTCAAACATTTGTACACCAATAGTCTCCGGATGCATTGTAACAGATCAAGGACGCCCGCGCGCCCTCATAAATCTACCGTACAGTAACTGTTGCTTCACAACGCTCTCTCTGAGCAAGCCGCGCGGGCAGCGTGACCACCCGCCTCCCCCGCGGTCCGACATAGTATTGTAGCCTCCAAAGACAATCGAAACCTTCCTTTCCCCTTCTCCGGACACACGCACGTGCGCACGCACCGATGTTGAACCCGGCGCTCCCTAAGTTTACCCCCCTCTCACCTCTCCCCAAACGGTCAATGTCCCAAGCGAGGAGCATCCGCGAAACCGCTCCGCTCGAACCGGGCCGCCCACGCCAGTGCAGGTCATGGCAGAGGCACCTACCAACACCTCCCTCCTGCCCCCCCCTCCCCCCCTCCCCCCGGGGCTCGCCGGTACACTAGCCTACCAGGTGTGCCTAGGCACAGTCCCGGCGCGCGCGATGCGGACGCTTCTGCAGGAACCAAACGCAACGCCAAAATTCCAAAGCGTTGTGCCCTCCCTCGACGATCAAAGAGACACAAGGATCAAAACAGGGCCACCGACGCGGTCGAATTCTGCCTCTCCTGCATAAGAGGGGTCTGCCCCACGAAAGGGGAAATGGCAACGGGGGGAATTTATCCTTGCTGCCCACGTTTTGTTTTCTTTTTATGTCTTCTTCGGGTGGGGTTTTTCCTCAACCCACTCCCAATTCCTCTTTCCCTTCATTCTTCTCGCCCTCGAGAGGTAAGGAGTAACCGTGTATCGACGGAGCACCCGGAAAATCAGTTACAGCAGTGAATACATATATCAATCCCGTAGCATCCAGACTCACGCTACTAAACATCGAAGCCGCCGCCGGGGGGACAAAGTCGGTGGGGGGTCGCAGCTCAGCGAGCTGCCAACAGGTGCAGCTGCATGAGCAAGGAGACGGAAGGACGGGCGGAAAATTACCTACAGATACTTCATACTTCGTACATACACCGTACAGATCAGCAGGCCGAGACTCCACATGTTTCCATGGGACTGGTCACCCTGCATTGAGGATGGTCCCTGAATATCAATCAAACCAGCGAGGCGGTGATTTCTATGTTGGAATACAAGATCGGCCCAGTTGCCAGCGGAGCCAAGATGGACCAGACAGACCATCTCGTCCCTGAGGGCGGCCCTGGAGGCAGTTTCAGCACTATACAGTTCCCCGGAGAGTTCCATGTCACGGTCTCCCGAGAGCTGTACGTATATTGCTCTATGAGACAAAGATCTGCGGTATGTATTGTACATTCACATGTTGACATTTCTCCGCCGGGAAGCCGGGGAGGGGGGGGGGGGCGGCCGCCCTCACTGAAGCACTGAACCGAGCAATATATCTATTAGTCTATCATCCCATCTTCTTCAACAGATGCCGCTAGTCTCCTCTAGCGATCTTTCGTCTCATCTCGGAATGATTTTGAACTCATGTTCCACACTCTAAGGCTTGCAGCGACCCATGAACCGGGGGTACATGCAGCACGTCCGAACAGTATGCTGGTTGGCTAGCCAAGCGAGAAAGCGCTCTAGCCCCAGACCGTAGCCGCCGTGCGGGCTTGTGCCGTACTTCCTCTGGTCCAGGTACCAGTAGTAAGGCGTCGGGTCGATGCCGTGCTTGTTGAACGCCTGCTCCAGCTCCTCGTGGCCCTCCATACGCATGGACCCGCCAACAATCTCGCCGACGCCTGGCATCAGCACGTCCACGCTCTCCGTAACGCGAAGGTCGGAGGGGTCCTTCTTCATGTAGAACGCCTTGATCTCCACGGGGAAGTGCGTCAGGAAGATGGGCTTGTTGATCGCGTCGGTCATCTTGCGCTCGGCGGCCTCAGCGATGTCGTCGCCAAAGACATGAGGCTTGCCCTCCTCGTTCGGGATAGGAGGGTCTTGTGCGTTGAGCCTGTAAAACTTGTGAGCAAGACTGCTTGGCCAAGTGACCGACAGAGACAAGCGAGCTTACCAGTCGATCGCGTCCGTGTACTTCATCCGCAAAAACGGCCGAGAGGGCTTCTTGAAGTCGGGGTTGGCCTTCTTAACGTAGTCGGCAATTTCCTCATCCGCCAGGACCATGTCCACCACACCGCAGATCATCTCCTCCAGGTGGTTGAGCAGGTCCTCGAATGTGATGAAGTCCAGCTCGGCCTCGATGTGCGTGTATTCAGAAAGATGACGGCGTGTCAGACTCTTCTCGGCACGGAAGGACTTCTCGATACAGTAGACGTTGCCCATGGAAGGGAGCACAGTCTCCAGGTAGAGCTGGGAGGACTGGGTAAGGTACGAGTTCTCTCCGTAATAGTTGAATCCGAAGAGCGTAGAACCACCCTCGACTTGCGTCTGCACCAGCGCAGGCGGTGACACCTGTCGAATCTTCATCTGTTTGTACAGATGCCTGAAAGCGTAGTCGACCTCGGACCGGATCTTCATGACCGAAGAAGCCTTCTCTCCTCGCAAGATCAAGTGCCTGTTGTCAAGCATGTCCGATTCCCAAGGGTCCTGAGTGTGCGAGACCTTGTTGCTAATGGCGTCCAAATCGGTGGGCGCACTGCCAATGAGCTCGTAATAGTCGACATGCAGTTCGCGGTCGTCGGGAGCCTTGGCAGCAGGGGGCGTCTTCTTCATCTCGCCGTAGAGTACGAGCGATGTGCTTCTGGCAAAGGTGAGAGCGTCGTAGGTCTGGGTGAGAGGTCCGCTTGGTATTATGCATTGCAGGAAGCCGTACCCGTCCGTGAAGTGGATGAACGTCTGAGGCGCGCCGCGTTAGCTAATTCCCAATCTGCAGCACGAGGGTATCGTCGGAAGGGAGCTTACCGCCTGCTTCTGTGGCCGCAGCTGCTCGATACGGCCGTACACCTTGACTCTTGCGCCCTTCTTGTCGCCCTCACCGAGCACCACGCTCTTATCATCGATGCGTATCTTCTTGGCCTCGGGCAGGCTGGGGTCTTGCTTGATGACGACCTTCTTGGCCTCCTCAAGGTTGCCCAGGCGTGCCTTCTTCGCCTCCTCCTCCTTGGCATCGCTTTTGGCCTTCTTGTCCATCTTCTTCTTGTGGGCGTCGACGGCAGAGGTGGCCTTCTTGAAGGCACTCTTGGCGGGGTCCTTCCACAGCAGGGCGGCGGCAGGGTCGTCGCCGGTCTTGGAGGCGCGGGTCTGGTAGGTGGTCGTGGGGCGATCGATGTTGGCGATCATGGCGTAGGCGAGAGACTTGTAGGGCTTAGACTCGGAGCCGTCGGCCGAGGAGTCATCGAGGCCTGCGTCGACGTCGACATAGCATTTGTTGTCGCCCTCGGGCTTGACACGCTCAGCGAGATCTTGTATGGCTGCCATTGCTGCTGACGACGTACTGCTGGCCAATTGGCAGGATAAAGAGAAGATCTGAGGCCTTTGAAGTCGACAATGCGAAAGCAAAGTTGGACCTTGGGAGTTCGCGGAGCAGTTTGGGCAGTTTGAGGTCGACGAACGAGTGGAAAGTTGTGGTGGGGCTGCGAAAAGATAAGGGAAAGGGAAGCTGCGACCTCCGACCGGGGTGGGGTTGAGTCACTCTGACTGTCAGCACTTGAGCCGGGGCTTTGAATCTGACACACTATTTACATACACAGGAACCATAGGTGGTACTTATCACACCAGGTGGGAAGGACTTGGTCAGGGGGATCATCACCATCACTCGCTGTCCTGCAAGTAATACGGCGAGCAACGCAACAGGAGGTTCGAGATACTCTGCATCCGTACTTTTACTGTATGCAGTAGCCGGTGATTACGGTATATCAGTCGCTCGAGGATGACTATCATTTCCAACATGCTGAGTACATTCCGTACTTAGCTGGGAAGCCGGGAGAATGCCCTTCAACACCAGCCGCGTGGGCAATTATGCTTCAGTCCATGTACTGTATGATAACGCTCTTGGGACAAGGTAAGATCTAATGTGTGTGATGTAGACCAAATTCTGTGCCAAAAGGAGTTACAGCAAGTTGTCTATCCTCCTGGTCCTTTTCGGCATTTGTGATTGCGGGCGGCTCTCGTCCCCTGGTCGCTGATAGAATTACCTACTTAGGTACCCCTGACGGGCTCTCGGCGCCCCAGATGCTTCAGCCCTCGCTTGAGAGAGCATTCAAGCAGGGTACGCCTAAGTTCACCACCGTCGCTGCGTACCCAGACTCATAGCTTAAGGGTGTGATCTGCGCGAAGCTCGAAAGCGAGTGTGTGTGTGGGGGGGGGGAGGGGGGCCAGGCTCCGCTCCTTAAACCCTACCTGAGAATGCAGACGAAACCTCACTCCTCACTCACACGACCCCCTCTCATGGCGACAGCAAAGTAACGACTTTTGACCCTCGCCTCCCTTCAGCAACATGACCAGCGAGGGCGATGAGGACCTGGACGGGAGGACCTTCGTGAGCGACGGCCGCTGGCCGCTTTCGTTTGCTCTCAAGATCCCCGAGCCCGACCCGGATGAGGGGCCTCGAGCAAAGCCGGTGTGGTGGAACTGCGATCTATACCGCGGCCGCCGCAACCGCAAGCCAGAGATGCTCTATGCCAGGACACGGGAGGAATCCGAGCGCATAGCGTACTACAGATTCGTCGAGGAAGACCATCGGGTTCTGGGTTTCGACCTCGAGTGGCCGTGCTACATGTTAGAAAGCGCCACGACCCGCCTGCAGGACCGCGTCGGGGTCATTACCCTTGCTGCCGAGGACAAGATGGCCATCTTCCACATCGGTGCTCACGAGGGGAGGACGCCAGAGGAGCTTATTGCGCCCTCGCTGCGCAAGATCATCGAGTCGCCCGACTTTGTCAAGGTCGGGGTGGGTGTACTCGGGGCGGATTTCAGGCGGCTGAGGAAGTTCTTCGACCTACAGCCCCAGGGTGCTGTCGAGCTGAGCCATTTGCACAATCTCGTGACTGCTGGGCGCGAGGGGAGCAGATGCACGACCAAGGCTGTTTCTCTTGAGAAGCTGGTCAAGTTGCACCTCGGGCTACCTCTCGACAAGGGCAACAGTCGCGTGCGTAAGAGCAATTGGAGCCGCAAGGTCTTGAGCAGGGAGCAGAGAGCATATGCCGCCAATGATGCGTACGCGGGGTTGATGTTGTACCACTATCTCAATGCTCGGAGACTGGTTATGGACCCGACGCCGCCTATGCCATTGTGGCACGAGAGGTATGAGTGGTTCGAGAATATTCCAGGCAGGGGGACGCAACTCCTGCTCCACCTGGATGACCTGGAAAACGAGCTCGTCGGCGTGATTACGGTCAAAGACTTCTTCGAGGGTCGTCGCGAGAACGTTTACGTGGTCGATCCGGAGCGCGTGTTGCGGCGGTCACTTTCGCCTGAGGAGCCAGACCTGCAGCTGCAGCATTCCGGGGCGAGGAGAACGGGCAACAGAGGCGATCTACTGGCCACCCCTACAGGGCGAAGACGCCGCGCTGCTGCCACGGGCTCTTTGCAGAGCAGGCAGGGTTCGGTGAGGAAGAGAGCCAGGACAGTCGACCCGCTGCTCGAGAAGTTGAAGGACCATCGCGAGAAAATAGCCAAGCAACGGCGATGGGAAATCTACATGGTATTTCAGAACTCGGTCTTGGAGGAAATTGCAAAGAAGAAGCCGAAGTCTATACCTGAGCTCAAGGAGGTCAAAGGTATGGGCAAGAAGCGGACTGACATGTTTGGCGCAGCGTTCTTGAACATCATCACTCTCCATGAGCAACAGGAGCGGGCACAAGTTGGTACCAGGAACCGTTCTTCGGCAGTGGATGATCAGCGTACACCGTCCGATGCGTCTGATGCCGAAGGATCAACTTCCACCAAACACGGAAGGGCTACGCCTCTAGAACCCTTGACACCGAGTACCAGACCGCCACCACAGCTAGGCACAGGTCTGACGTCGATGATACAGAGGACCAGACTCCTTCAGCGGAAGGGCTCGCAGGATCGACCCATCGAGCTGGATGAATTCGACGTGGAAGAGCCGGCGGGAAGCCCCTCTGCGGGAAGGGGTGCACGCTCGAATCCCGTGATGCCAGCAGGAACTGTGAGAGTCTTTCCATTCAGTCACTACCATGCCGTGCAACATCCGGGATATTTGATGCAGCAAGACCCTGCTTCTCCGCTGTGGCTGACTGGGTTTACAGACGCCGCAGCTTTACGGCATCTACCGATGGTTCACACCTCAGCGCCCTAGAAGCGAATGATCTGATCCCCAAGTTGATTGGCGGATCGTTCATGCAGACGTTGAGTCGGGCGTCTGACAAAGCCAGCGGTGACGACGAGCTCCTTCGACAGATGCTGAGATCCAGATGGACTATTGATATCGGACAATTTGGCACGAACGCTACCAATTCTCCCGCCCTCACGGTTGTTCACCATACGTTTCGCCGAGCCCTAGCACTAGCACACATACTTACGCTGAGCCATCGGCGCCTCTGCTGATATTTGGCCTTTTGGGAGCCCACGCGGATGGGGGCGACGAAGAGCACATCACTATGCTTTGTCCTGCGGCCAGCGGCGTATTGTACGTCCCAATCGGGCAATGCCAGAGATAGACGTCGTGCAAACGACTTCAACAAGCGGTTACGCAGTGGGTCACCATTTTGGCCGGGCCCCGGATGAGCTGAAATGAGCCCAGGCGGAATCACGAGTTGAACCAACCTGTTGGCCCGGATATCGAACTAACCCTTTGGTTGTTTTGGTAGACACCGGTCCAACAGCGAGGAGCTTGCGCTTGTCGTCATGTAGCGTGGCCACGGGAGCCGCTGCTGAGACGCACGGCTCTTGTCCGCGGCGAGGCGAGCATGTCTACTTACTGTGTACGCACAAAAGACCTTGGCATGTGGCGTCTCCATCAGTCCCGGGAGCGCATAGACTCAGCACTGGCTTCGCCCTGGGAATAATCGGACGACTGACTACTGTCCGGAGCATCAGTGCCGGCCGTGATGTCGAGACCAGGAAGTCGAAATGACCCGTCGGGGACGATGGCGTTTGAGGCAACCAGCTGTGGCGGATGGTGAGTGCCGTTGCATGACGAATATTGTGCCTAGGAATCTCACTCATCTGTATATACTAGTCGCATCGAGCTTGTGGGATTGTAGCCAGATTGGCGGCATACACAGACGACGGTAGCGCTTCAACGAGTTCAGGGTCCTACTATGGTAGTTGCGGCCTCGTGGGCGTGCCGGCAGCCTGGAGGCCCGGTGGTCAACTAGGCTCGATGTGGTTGGTGGATTCCATGTTTAGGAATGGACTGACCGAGTGAACCACAGGGGCGGGATCCTCGCAACGGGTAGCCTTGATCGCGCCAGAGCTGCGGTCGGTTGGGGACCCACGCACGCCACGGGACCTTGCTTAGCTACCAAGCTAGTCGCCATACTAGCGCATGTACAGACTTGTCAACAGGGTGGGATCGTCTCCTCGCAGACTCCTGGATCTGTCGGGTCCACGATGCCTTTGTGATTGACAGTCAACGACCGGGCTGGGAGGCGTAATGTGCACAAGCAGGATATCGATATGTGCGCGTCTCGAGAGGTGCGGTCCTGAGCCAAATGCAGACTGTCGATGGCGCTTCAGCCTCGAAGTGTCTCGTGCAACGGGCTGCCAGGCCTGCCATTTAGAGGCTCTGCCCTACGAGACGAGGCCAATCACATCGTCGATTGACCACGATCTGTGGATCGGGTGCGTCTCTCGAGGATCGTTGACAGCCGCGACCATCGTAGAATGGGCTGGGACGAGGCCCTCTGAGCGCCGGCTGAACAAACAACCCCAGAGTCAGGACTATTTTAGTAGCGGCGTAGGCAAGGAACCCTTTCAAGGCTTTGCCATGGAGCCAAGTATCCGCAAGTAACTTCTTGCCGTCTGGCGAGGGTCGGCAAACCCGTTGCCGCATGTTTTGGACCCTGATCTCGATGCACATGCAGCCCTCTCGGGCCACGGGTGGTAAAAGGTCCCATGTCCCCAGTCCCCAAGTGTTGGCCGGGGCGGTATTCGTATCAGCCTGGCACGTCGATTTCAGGGTTCAAGTCAATGATGCGCGGCACCTGCAGTGACACGTTCCTTGTGACTTTCGTGGTCCGAGGGTAGCATGTGCCTCGGTCGCAAAAGCAAGGCAGTACCTATATAGCTGGCAGATGCTCGTAAGCAGCCCGATCCCTAGCGGTCCTAGCGATATTATCGCTGTTAGCCTGAGACTGCTTTGTCTCAATGCCGCCGCTGCTGGGTAGTGGTGGTGGTGGTGGTGCTTGCTGCCGTTGCTTGCTGCCTGTTGTTCAATTGGCGGCTGATGAGTCGCTGAATCCTTGATTGCAATCACGTGCTGCTTTGCGGCTCGCATTACCGAGTCTTTGGGAGACACTACTTTGCAACGTCTCAAGCGGGCCGAATGCTGCTAGATGGAGAGTCTATCCTCTTTCTATCCAGTCAACGTGCACGAGGTGGGCGACACACGGGACGTCGCACACGCGGAAGTCCCCCGCCGGAAGTCCTGCGGTAATCGACTCTTCCCCCATGAATCATCATCACACTTACTTCGCGCTCAGAGACAATGTGGAACACGGATTCTTGACCATTTTCTACCTCCGGCTGGAGTTCTCGCATGATTGATTTGGAGTGTTGCTTCGAGCACTGCAAGTATCGGCCGTGTGCCACGGCAAGTTCCAAGATGTAACTTTGTAAGAGAAGAACCACGGCGTTGAGACTATATGTATTATATAAGCTGGCTTCACCCCTGCTCCCGGGTGTGGGTCTCGTGCATGGACGTGGGGCAGGGGTGGCGTCGCCTTGTACCGGCTTGTACTTCCTTCTCTCTGCAGGCCGCCGAATGCTGACAGCTTGGTTGCTGCAATGTACCACAGTAGTGACGTCGCCCCCTTTCCGTCCCCCTCCATAGGCTCGCAAAGAAAAATCCGAGAAAGCAGATGGATGATGGTGACACTTCTGCCCGGCAAGACGCCCACACGTTATCCAGACCCTTGGCTGCCACAAACGTCCATCACGACTTTGGCCCTAACGATGGCTTCTTAGTCCTTGCATCGCCCTCCTCGAGAAATGTTTCCTGACATTCCGTACTCCGCCGCACATTACCACACGCATCATCTTCTGACGATACCCACGATATCAACACGATATACCTGACTGGATAGACAACCAACACACTGCGCCGCCTTTGGTACCCCATATGTCACTGGATTTTGCCAGCATGAATAGCATCTAAAAGCCCTGAATCTGGCGAGCACGAGCAGGACCACCATGGGAATCGTAGCGATTTGGCTCATAACATTTTATTGTACACAAGTTTTTGCCACTTTTCTTCTGCCTTGGCCTTCACATTACGGCACAGGGTTATTTGGAAATTGGTCAGTGTCTCACGTTTCCTGCAGTCGAGCCAGCTCACTGACAAATGATCTTTCGTGTACGCAGGCTACGAGTTTCAGAGCCATACTCCCTTCATGAGCGACTCCGGTTCCCCAGTTGCGAGTCCGGCGCTGCGAGGCGGCCAGTCCACACTGCACCCGGTTTTGAATGATGATCGCGGCGGAGATCCTTCAATATGGACCGATTTTCTCGACTACGACGACCAAAAATCACCTAAAGCTACCGCACAAGTGTTTCAGTGCCCGGTCGGTCACCACGTTCTCCGGGACGTCGTGAAGCTTCCATGCGGGGACACCCTCTGCCAGAGCTGCCTTCCGGCCAGCCATATCCGGGCTGGCATCGACAAGACCTGGCCTGGGACATCCGATAGGGTCCAGGGCATACGATGCCCGTGTTGCGACACCGAACATTCGACCGGAGATTGTTGGCCAGATTTTCTATCAAATAGGGCACTTAGAAAAGTGCAGTCACTGGTCGCAAGCTTGGGCCTCTCGACCTCTGTCAGGAACAGCCAGGAATTGGTGGAGGCCTTCGAGGCGCTTAAACTCGACCACACGACACTCGAGGGCGATACGGACCCCTTTATTGAGGAAGAGGAGAGAAAAACTAATGGCGCCATCGATAAGATGGAGTCCGTCTTGCGCCGAGAGATGGACTGTGCCATTTGTCGCTCCTTGCTTTACCGACCGTGGACGACACCTTGTGGTCATACATTTTGCCAACACTGCATCACGAGGTCGCTCGCTATCAGCTCTTCGTGTCCAACATGCAGAACCCAAGTGTCTCTGAAACACGTCGAGCCTCGCTTCAGCCCGCCAAACGATTTCATTGTACGGGTGACGACATATTTTTGGTCAGAAGAGCTGGCGCAGAGGAAAGAGCAAGTGCGCATGGAATCTCCGTATCCGCCGGATAGCACAAGCCTGAGCACGCCTCTATTTGTGTGTACGGCATCATTTCCACGCATGCCAACGCTCTTGCACGTCTTCGAGCATAAATATCGGCGGATGGTGGCGCGGGTTTGGGGCGATGGACACGGTGGCAAACATTTTGGCATGATTCTTCCTGATCGCCAATCCGGGATAGCATCTGTCGGTGTTCATCTGCGCATCGACCAATTTAGCGCGCTTCCGGATGGACGCAGTTTGATGGAGACCACGGGCACGTCGCGCTTCCGTGTCAAGCAGCACGGCATCCATCCCGACGGCTACTGGACCGCCGATGTTGAAGATTTCGACGACATCAGCCTGTTCGAGGAGGAAAACCGCGAGGCCGCCGAGATCACGGCTGCACCGCAGCTACCAGACGACTTCGAGCCTGCCACTCGTGACGACCTCAGCCTCATGACAACCAAGGAGCTGATGCAATACGCCTACACATCAATCCAACGAATGCGTGAGTCGAGCCCGACGTGGCTCCATTCTCGCATTCTCCAGATTTACGGCCAGTGTCCCGACGACCCGACGCTCTTCCCGTGGTGGCTGGCCAGCATCATTCCTGCGGACAACGCGCAGAAAGTCAAGCTGTTGGAGCAGGTCACTGTGCGCGAGCGGATGAAAATCTGCTGTGGGTGGATTTTAGATTGGAATGCTCACAGAAGGAGTAGTAGTTGGTGAGCCCTTCTCTTCCATGGTCGTCATTTTCTATGTATTTAACTATCAAAGGCAGAGGGGAGAGAAAAAGAAGCAAGAAAAATCAAAGTGACGTGCGGTGTTATTCCGAATATATCATACAATAGAATCATATACTGACGAGGAGTTTTTTCCACAGGTCAGCTTGTTGTGTGATGTGAGACACGCAGTAGCGGGGCATGCTGCAGCTCTCAGGCATTTTTTGAGCGCATGTGGAAGGAGAACTCCGAAGAGGACATATCGTGATATCACCCAATATAGACCAGAGTACGGGCATTTGTACGGGCATTTCCAAGTGCTCACCACTCACTCGCTAGGGCTAGGGCATCATTGCCCCGCCGCGTAACGGAGAGACACCAAATTGAAGAACGTCTAGAGGTGACAGATCTACCTACCCTTCAAGAGAAAGCAGGGAGGACGGTTGTCAATCGAAAGTTCAGATCAGGTCTGCCGGCTCAGAGTACATGCATACATCAGAAACCCAGGCGTCGATGCTGCCGGCGTCTCGGGCAGACAAACTTTTTCAATGTCCGTTGGATAGTTGAGCGATACTTGGTTTATTTGCGTATTGTATCTTAGGCATCGTGCAGCACTGTACATAATTTCTATCATCTTGTTCACAATATCTTATTGTGTCTTCGTTTCGCTGTCAGCCAAGCCGCCCCGACAATCTGACCCACGATCAACCTTGATGTAGCCTGTGAAAGGAAGAAGAAAAATTGACAAAAAACAAGTCCACCCACCGCCCATCTGCAGACAGATTACTCGAACAGTGCATCTTTGGGACATCTTGGAGTGATAGACTCCTGTTCATCTATCTTGGGTATCATAAGGTACAGCGTACCAGGTCCTGACAAACCAATATGCAGTGTAGCTGTGCCTCCTCAATCAACCCGTCACCATGGCTTCACGGGCTGTGCCGTTCTGCTCAGTCGGTGTTGTGGTCGATTCATTGTTGGCCTCAGTCTTCATCTCTTTCATAGATTCGGCCTCGCCATTCTGTCCATTCTCGCCCTGCTCCATCTCTTCTCCATTTTCTCGGGAAGCTCCATCCTCCTCTGTGGGCTTCGGATCCTCAAATAATACGCTGATGTCCTCGTATGACTCGATTTTGTCGAAAAGCGCAAGACTCGTCCTGCTAGCTATCCGCAAAGCCCTCCAGGTGTTGCTCGCCTTGCTCTCAACCGCCTCTCGCCTGGACGCTTCCGAATCTGGCATCTCGATCTCAAATTCTGCGGTCTGGATGCCTTGTTGGAAAGTCTTGAGATCCGGCACCTTGTACCTCTTGGGATTCTTCAGCTCCTTCATGGCGTCCTTGTCATCAACCTCCTTCAGGAAGTCCAGGGACAGAGGTTGCATAGCGTTCGGCCGCACCCTCTTGCTCGTGTTGTTGCGCATGGCGTCGTCCATAGCCTGGGCCCAATCCTTGGGGGTGATGGCCGGGCGCTCGATGAGGGGGCAGTTTTCGATCTTCCAACGAACCCAGTTCTTGTCTCTAGAAAGAATCGTCTCGACCATTCTGAGGAAGAATTGACCGTCCGCGGCGGATTTGAGGTATTCGGTAATGTTGTGCTTCATCGCCGTGGTCCACTTTAAGTCATCATCGCTGAGGACTTGGTCCATGTACGCCACAGACTTGTTGACAACCGGGATCACCGTCAATTTCTCTTTGGCCTGGGGTGCCAGTGAGAGCAGAAAATCCATAATGATCAAAGCCTGTACCAGCACATAGCGCCTCAGAGACAAATCGCCGATCTGTCATATATTGTCAGCTCGCGCGTCATGTGTAAAGACGGCGGGTGGTGCCTACCTCGAGCTCAAACAGATCCCGACTGGTCAGGTATTTCGGATTGAACGAGGTAAGAACGTCGTCTTCGTCATCTGCTTCTAACCTTCGCTTCTGGCCACGCTTATCATCAGCCTGCTTTGAAGACTTCGCGTCATTTGACACGGGGTGTGCCTTGAACGCCGCCATGGTGGCCTCAAGCCCGCTCTTAAATTGGCCGAGATGAGCAGGGTCAAACAACTTTTTTGGTTGGTTGAAGCTTTCCTGAAGGGACCAGAAGATTGGATATAGTGCGTCCGCATCAAGCGCCTTCTGGGAGGAAGGATCTTTCTTCTCACTGAAAGAGACGCTCTTGCCGTGTGCTTGGTCGTTGCTGTCCTTTCCCACATTGTCTTGGGTGTCCACGTCCATCTTGTCTTCTGTCTCCTCCACCTTCGCTATCATCTGATCGTACGTCGTGACATTTTGAGTATGGTATTCGCCCCTAAGATTGACCGAGCTCTTGTCACCCGGAGGTAGACTCTGGAAGAGGAAGATGAACACACGGCCTGAGAAGGCTGTATCCTCGGCGCGCGATAGCCGTCGCAGCAGCTCGTTGCAACTCCTGAGTATGACCAGCTTCTTGTCGTTGAAGTTCTTGGATATGATTCGCTTCCTACGCGACTCGAGATAATCGAAGATCTTGCGACATCCCGGTATGGTCTGGCTGTCGAGGAGCTCCTCGATGAGCCACACTAGGAGCGCTGGATCGCACTGGCCACGGTCGGAGAGGCATTGCAGAGTGTCGAAAAAGTTCCATACCCTTACGAAGTCGGGAGAATCTATAGAGACACGTGCCTAGTGATCGTCAGATGTGGGCTCGTTGCGGCAGCTCAGTGTGAGCGCATCACGTACAACGAGGTTGCTGAGAAGACCCCGAGCTGCGGTCTCGATGGTCGCGAACTTGGTATTATTGCGTTGGCGGGGGCCGGCAGGACTTCGAGATCCAGCGGACTCTGACGCTCCTGGCAGCCGGCCGAGGACGGCCTCGAGATCGGATTCTTCGAGCGCAGGCTCGATCGTTGCCTCTGGTTTGATCGCGCTAATGGCTTGCAGAGCCTCCTCAAAGAAGTCGACGTACGCCGTGACGGCGGGCACACCATAGCTATCGACCTCCAAGGACGGCATCGTGGGCGGGCGTTTGGCGTTCGTCAAAGAGTTGTGATGGCCTGCCTTGGAATGCGCCGCGGTGTCGCGACCGTAGTCCGAAGTCTGAAGGTCGGTCGCTTCTGACCGACAGCATTCACACAATTGAGCTTGTGCAAGCTTTGTTCGTATTATTTATCTGTGTACGGCGTCGAGCGAGGTTGGAAGCTCAGGTGGGTTTCTGGCTCTGGGGTCTTTGGCGTCGTTGCTTTGTGCAGGTGAGATCAGGTCTCAAGACGGAGGTTGAATTGTAGAGCTGGGCGTGGATGTATCTGAGAAGTTCCCCACTGTCCAAGCTGCACCTGTGGGGACCTTGACGTTACTTCCACAGGCTAGCGCCGGCAGGCGGGACCCCTACCTAGCTACAGCCAGGCTACCAAGTCGGAAAGCAGAATTTCAAGTCCCAGAGCGCGTTCTTGAGGCTGCGACGCGACGACCACCGCATCCGCCGCCAGCCAATATGCCCACCGCCAAGAGACAGAAGAAGAGCGCGTCGTCTCAAGCGCCAAAGAGCCAGCCTCCTTCGACGGCAGCGGCGCCAGCTGCAGAAGGGGCATCCGAGTTTGCGCAGCTCGCGAAGCAACATTGGCTGAAGACGACCACGAGGGCAACCAAGGTTAAAGTTAAGAATGATGTCTTGAAACGGGACATCTGGGACCCCCTTGAGAGAGACAAGTTTCCGGTCTCCTCGCTGCTGGCTCTAGAGAGTTTGCAGATTCTCGAGAGGTGAGATCCTCTGGCGCAGCTCAGCTTTGTCAAGCTGCTAACACATGCGCAGCTACCTCTGGCCAGGGTATAGCGAACAATCCTCGAATCATCACGTCCTCCTGATTGTCTTGATTGTCAATGCGAAGCACCGAGAGCGCCTGGAGACATGGAGTAAGTAGGGGCATAGCACACAGAAGCAAGCGCAACGTTGTTGACTTGGTACTACAGGCATCTTCGAGGACCGACCGGAGGACTTCTCTACCTTGTTCCGACGCGTGCTCTCGATGAGCCTCGACAACTCCTTGTCCGTCGCCGTACGAACCCAGATAATTTCATTCGCCATCTATTCATTCCAGAGCTTGGACTGCGCAATAGTGCGAAAAGAATGTGCGCCGCTTGTGTCGATATCCATATGGCACAATCTGGCAACAGAGAAGAAGCGCGATGATAAGCTGGCTCAAAGCAATAACTTGCGCAAAGCATGGAGAGCTGCAGCCAAGAGGTACGATTCTGCGGACGAGCCAACCAAGGCCCGACTGCGGTTCGACAGGTCGTGGCTTTACACACTGGTCCTTGACTGCCTGAGCCTTATGTACACGGAGAACGCTGGAACAGGTATGTTGAAACTATACGATCCTGCTGTTCCTTGACTGACATTTGGCAGAGAACGTACTGTACTGCGAGCGGGTCGTAGAGTTCCTTACGGACTTACAGAGCCAATTGCCAACAAGGCGATATGCCAATTTCCTGTTGCAAGACTTGCACGTACTTACAGCAGCCAGCCTCTCGCCAACCTTCAATGCCGAAGATAATGGGCTGCTCCGCGACCTCCTTGCATTGTTCTCTCATTACACCTACTTCACTATCGATGATCAGACAGGACACCAGCAGAGCAAGACACAAGCGTACGATCAGCACTGCGCAAGCCTCGCGAATTTGCAGAGAACGGCGTTGAAGTACTTCAAGGACAAGTTGACAGTTTTAGCACTGTCCAACTATGCCTCCATCGATGAGAGGAAGGAGCTTGAGAACCTGCTCGTCCCCCTCACCGATGAGGAGATCGTTCAGCTCTCTGCATTGCTCGAGTTGAGGACGACATACCCGGAATCAACGGGGCTGACAGTCAATCGCAAATTCCTCATCGAGGCTTTGTTGTCCGCTTTTGAGAGACGCCAGACTTTCCAAGAGACCGCTTCAGAGATGAGTGTCATGCCAAACGAGCAGAATGTGTTCGACGAGAGCCTCATGAGAACCGATGCATACGACGGCTCACATCCACTAGCGATACCGAAGCTCAATCTGCAGTACCTCTCAGTCGGTGACTTTCTGTGGAGGTCTTTGGTCCTGTACCGCTGTGAATCCTTCTATGGCATCAGAAATCACATTGAGGACATCTTGCGGAGGTTGAAGCCGGAGACGACCAAGTCGGGCGAGACCAATTTTCCAGGCTTTTCAAAAATGGCACTGCCGATATCGAAGCCATCGTAAGTGTGCTATTCTGTTATTCTCACTTGTCTGACCCGGCTAATATGGTACAGCATTCTTGAGGTCTTGCCTGCGCTTGTGGGTGACGACAAACCCGCAGCCGTACGTGCAGAGATCACCATTGACGTTCGCCGACTCGGTGAGAATGTGCGCCGTGAATGGGAGTCTCTGCGGCCTGACGATGTTGTGTTCCTCCTGGCAGTTGATGCCTCCAAGTCGCAGGAACGCCGCGGCGACACGGCGGCTCATAAGCTGGGCGTTGTGTCTCTTCGCTCCGCCGAAGTCGTCCAAATTCTCGATGACAAGGGACGCGCCGTCAGGGACGCTTCCGCGTACTTTGATGGGCATTCCCGAAGCCCAATCCGGCGAATTAGGCTGAAGCTGGACTCGAGTATGTATAAATCAGATATGCAGCGAGCTTTAGCCGGAAAACCCGACGTTTACGAAAGCATCAACCTCGTCGTGCGCAGAGGCGGGCGGGAAAACAACTTCAAGCCTATCCTGGACTCCGTCAAGAACCTCACACTCTCAGAGGTTCCCTTGGCATCATGGCTGCACGAGGTCTTTCTCGGATACGGCGATCCAGCAGGTGCTTCGTATAAGCAGCTAACGAACAGGCTGAAAAAGATCGACTATCGTGACACATTTCTCGACTGGCAACATCTCATTGAGAGCCTTCCAGGAAAGATCATCGAGCCTGGCGACGATGTTACTGGAAGCTTTGGGCCTCCTTATGTTTTGGAGACTGCCGATCGTCCGGCTCAAGAACCACCAAGCAAAACTTCAAAGAAGAGACGGAGAGACGCGGAGCCAGCTCTATTTGCCGAAGTTGAGACTCTGAAAGTTTCAACATACCAGCCACCAAACAACGGCCCATATCCTGTCGACGTGCCGAAGCTCAACGCCGTGCGTTTCACTCCTGCTCAGATCGAAGCCATCATTTCCGGCACTCAACCGGGACTCACGGTCATTGTTGGTCCGCCAGGGACCGGAAAGACGGATGTCGCCACGCAGATCATCAACAACATTTATCACAACTTCCCTGGGCAAAGAACACTGCTCATCGCACATAGCAATCAGGCACTGAACCAGTTGTTTGCCAAGATTGTGGCCCTAGATATCGACGAACGCCATCTTCTCAGGTTGGGCCATGGAGAGGGAGAGCTGGACACCGAGAGCAGCTTCAGCAAACACGGGCGAGTTGAGTCGTTCCTCGAGAACCGAGATCGGTATCTTCAGGAGGTGACTCGTCTGGCAGCCAGTATGGGCGCACCTGGAGCTCACGGCAACTCAGCAGAGACGGCCGGCTACTTCGACTCGGTCTATGTTCAACCTGCTTGGGCCAAATTTATTTCGCTGGCAGAATCTAAAGATGCTTCGGCATCCGACATTGTAGCAGCGTTTCCCTTCCATTACTACTTTTCAAACGCGCCTCAACCCCTGTTTCCCCCAGAAGCAGACCGCGAGGAAATTCAGGAGATCGCCAATGGCTGTTACCGCCACATTTCCAAGATCTTTTCCGAGCTCGCCGATGCACTACCCTTTGAGCTTCTGCGCCGTGACAGGGAGAAAGCCAACTACCTACTTACGAATGAGGCCCGAATCGTCGCGATGACCTCAACACATGCCGCTATCAGGCGTGGGGACATTGCTCAACTCGGCTTCCACTATGACAATGTCGTTATGGAGGAAGCGGCTCAGATCACCGAGATTGAGAACTTCATCCCCTTCGCAATGCAGAAGCCGAAGGACGGGAAGAATCCTCTGCAGCGAGTGGTCCTCTGCGGTGACCACTTCCAGAATTCTCCCATCATACAGAACATGGCTTTCCGGGACTTTGCGAACCTGGAGCAGTCCTTGTTTTCACGCCTTGTACGTTTGGGCGTGCCAACCATCACACTTGATCAGCAAGGCCGGGCCCGCCCATCCATTGCCCAGTTATACCAATGGCGGTATCCTCAATTGAGCAACCTCCCCCACGTTGAATCAGCAGAGGAATTCCTCACCTCAAACGCTGGATTCAAATACGACTACCAATTCATCAACGTGGGTGATTACAAGGGCAAGGGGGAGAGTGAGCCCGTGCCGCACTTCATTCAAAATCTTGGAGAGGCCGAGTATGCCGTGGCGGTATACCAGTACATGCGACTCCTCGGTTATCCTGCATCAAAGATCAGCATCTTGACTACATACGCTGGCCAACGAGCTTTGATCAGAGATGTTCTCGCTCACCGGTGTGCCAGAAACCCCATTTTTGGTATGCCAAAGATCGTCGCGACCGTCGACAAGTATCAAGGCGAGCAGAACGACTGTAAGTGATGAATGCATCGTGACGTGACCATACCCTCAATTTTCGCCAATTCTGACTATTTTCACCAGATATCATCCTGTCACTCGTGAGGACATCAAAGGTTGGCTACCTGCGAGACATCCGTCGTCTTACTGTGGCGCTTTCGCGAGCACGGCTGGGCATGTACATCCTGGGCCGCCGAGAGGTTTTCGAGGGCTGTTACGAATTGCGCCAGGCCTTCGAGCTACTCTTGCAACGGCCGGACAAGCTGGCGCTGGTGACGGGTGAGCTTTGGCCATCGCAGCGCAAGTTGGCCGAGAGCGCTGGCGAGGCCGTATCAGGCGAGGCGACCATGGAGAGCGTGGAACACCTGGGTCAGTATGTGTATGAGATGACACAGACAAAGATGAAGCAGCTGCACGCCGAGCAAGGCCTCGCCGCCGAAGAGGCCATGGCTTTGGAGCTCTCACCGACAGAGGTCAAGGACATGGAAGTCATCCCGGAAGAGGAAGACGAGGCTGAGCAGGTCGAGGGCTTCGAAGTCGAGGAGGACTAGCTGGTCTAGCTGGTCACCTAGTGATGATTTGTTCTGTGCTGGCGTTCGGGTCTGGTGAATGATCATGAGGGCTAGACATAACACGGTTACATGGCAAGGCCGAGGGGACATCAGGGCGCTGAGGGCGAAAGGTTGACGCCGCGGACATGCGAAATAGAACAAGCAGTTTCATGCGCCCAGATCGAGAATGCACTGGACGTGCAGCCCATGGAGTCGTGACAGAGGCTACCCATGCATCACGTCGCCTGTATGGTCTCATTCTTTTGCAGGTGATGTCGCGCTGGAAGCATGACAAATACCTGGTCAAATGCAAAGTTATGACCCTTTCAATGGATCTGACTCACTTGTCAAAATAGCAGTCACCGTACGACCTCTAACGTACATGTAAGTCATGTTGACTATATTTGCTCCGTATCGGATTTATTCTAGGTTTGCGGGCCTGCAGACGGATCGATAGCGCCTCGTCCAAGCGAAGACCGTCAGACGAAGAGCTGCAGCACTCTCACATCACATGCCAAGGAGATGCCAGTCAGCCAGTCAGCCAGTCAGCCATGGAATGCCAGCCTACTGCAACAGCAGCTCGATGACCTGTGGATAGTACAAGAAGAGGCTCAGCTCGCCCCCTTCTGTTTCTCCAACCAGAGGCTACTCTCACATGTGGCAGCGGGAAGTCAGGGTCAACCAGTCCATGTCGCCGCTTGCTTGGTTGGGAAAGTGTTGTCGTCATTCTGCAGATGCGCGGCGTCGGGGTGCAGAAAAAAAAAAGTTTCCAAGAGTTATCGGTGGGCTGTCAGGCTGTCGATCGAACATGACAAGTGTACCGTGTACTGCGTTTTCGTTTGCAACACCCCCGCCCCCCCCCCAATCCGCTGACGAACTCGCTGGGGCTCTTGTCACAATTGCACTAATTAATGTCGAGGAGAAGGACGGACAGTTTAGTTGGGAGCGCTGGGTCTGTCACAAGCCAAGATGGCATGCAGTCAGCCTGCAACTGTCAGAATTTCAAGAAGGGGGCCGGAACCCAAAGACCGATGACGCCACTCTACCCACAGTGGAGCGAGCAGGGCCCCCCCTTTGTCCTTTGTTACTCGGAACGACAGCCCCGCGATGCTGCTTTCACATTGAGACACGGTGCGTGCGTGAAATATCCAGGTTGAGTGACTAGCAAGTCTAGCGAGCTGCCAGGCGCCTGCTAGACTGCAAACCGCTCGCGACACAATGCCTCAGGGCCTACTGTAAAGCTCTCTTCTGCCGTGTCGATGC
This sequence comes from Dendrostoma leiphaemia, assembly GCA_026120015.1. Lineage (NCBI taxonomy): Eukaryota > Fungi > Ascomycota > Sordariomycetes > Diaporthales > Erythrogloeaceae > Dendrostoma > Dendrostoma leiphaemia. The sequence continues at coordinate 74,408 of JALRMF010000019.1, forward strand.
AGACAGGGGCGAATGCAAAGTGCAGATACGGGCTCGCGTCGTCCAATAGGTACATACGTTCCTGCGTTCCGTCTTGGAGCCTCTGGTGCAAACGATATCAATACGTTGAGACACCCAAGGGACAATCAGCCGTTCAGGCGTCTCGAGCGGGAGCGGATCAGGGGTTTCCCAAGACGGTTGAACAAAAGCAGAGTCCGTTACGTACGGGTGGCACAAAGGACAAAGGTTACATAGTCAATCCTCCCCGTGCGGCGGGCAAGAAGAGCAGCAGCATTACGCGGTGGTAGGGCAAGGATTTTAATGGGGGATGCGCATCAAACGCGGTCCGCAGGACCAGGCCCCGGTACGTACCACATACCACGTACCGCGTACCTCGTACCCCGTTAGGACAAGAGGCTCTTAGCGCGTTTGGAAACGCGAAGCCCATGTCTGATGGAATTCGTTACTCCCGCAGCGTCAGGCAGCGCGGAAACAAAGCGTGACTTTTTTATTATTTTTTATTATCATTGTCATTCTTGTCTTCTACATTTCTTTCTATCACTGTGTCAGTTTTGACACTTGGGTTGTTCATCAGGCAGCAAGCAGACAAAAGCAACTCACGGACTTGTGGATCCTTATGAATCGCCTCCTGTATCCAACAGTGACTTTTGCAAAGTACCAAGGTATTATCAGATGCATCTACAATGCATATGCCTCAAGTGGGCTGTAATCCCCTAATCCCCTACTTGACACTGGTGCTTAAGTGACATGTAGAAGGATCTACTGCAGTATCTTGTTTTGTAGATTATACTTGGCAGCATGGAGCCACTGGTATCGCTATCCACCACACAAGATAAGTCAGAGTATGACAGTGCTGAATTCCACGTAGTACATCTGCGATGAAGAGGACCATGCCAGCATGCATTTGCTGGGTCTTGCTCCAAATCAAGTTAAACGATTGTATACGCTTTGGCTCGTAAAGCCTAGACTCAGTCACTTGCACAGATCAAGTAAGTGTCAGTGTATAGCACTAAAGACATGTGCAAGTATCTTCACGAGTGAGGGTGGGAAAGCATTGGACTTGGGAATTTGGCCAGCCCACGCAACCCTAATTCCATACACAAATTGCATGTCCTGGAAAAACAATCAGGAAAAATTGCACACAATAATCATTCCAGTCTTAATAGAAGTTCTTTGTTCACTTCTTGAAGGTAAGTCATTGTACTTGGCATTTGGGTGCGAGTGAATGCAGTGAACTTGCTGTCAAAGTGACTTGTCAGGTAGAATCCGGCCGATTCCAAGGTTTGGCAGAACCAAGAGCACAGACCACTTGCGAAAACACACAAAACTGGCCCGAATTTATGGGGCAGCGGCGGGCGACTCAACCGTCAGCACTGCAGGATTGTTGAAGACGCCTGAAGTCCCCCAAGTTCACTGAATGACCCCAGCCTTACAGGGCATCACAAGCACCTGCAGACACGTCGACCCTGCTGACAGCCAGCTGTGGTGACTGGCCGCTATCAGACTCTGTGCTCCCACCCACAACCCTGTCCTCCTGCTGCTGCCGCCAAACAGGATCGATCGCCTTCTCCTCCAAAAAAAATTGTAAACCTCTTCCCTCCTCTTCTTCTCACCAAACCCCCTCGGTTACCCGAAATCCATCTACCTCACCCACCCTATTCCACGGAACAGGACGTGGTAGATAATCATCACCCCCTTCTTATCCACACGGACTGGACTCTGCAGGTCAAGGAATTAATTTTCCCCAGACTCTTTGCATCTCCACTCCATTCTTTGCGTGTTATCGTCTTGTCTCTCATTACGACTGCGGACGGACCACCCATCGACCAGCACCCATCGCCGACCACCATCGTCGAAGAAATACCAGGCTGACGCATATCGCGCCTGTTCTTGGTAAAGTGACAAGCGACCGGTTCATTCCACCTGTCGATTCACTTTGCGCTGTCCTTCACTCGCATCTCGCCTTCGACCGTCGAAGGTGACTTGTTGGCCTTGCACAGTCGACGGCAAAAACCTGCGACACCTTTCGCACCAGTTCATCCATCGGTGCGATTCTTTCAAACGTGACTCGTCCATTGTCAATTCAACGGCAGGGCCTGTTCTCTTCTACACGAGCGCTTCAGCCACGGGCCTCTTGTGTCCACTATTTCTTCAGCCACGATTACTTCCCCAGTCGCGGTCTTCGATAGTCGAAACGACGCATTCGTCAACACACCCCGCGACTATTTTCCATCCCGCACGATCGCACGAACACCAACCAGCATCGTCTCCGACGTACCGATTTTACATATGACTTCCACTGCGAGTCAACCCTCTACCACTCCGGCGCCGAATACCACTGCTGCCTCGTCGGCTCCTTCGTATGCTTCCGCCGCTGGTGCAACGAAGAAGCCCACCTCGACGCCGCTGGTTGTGACCGGTGCCAACCCACCCACGGTGGCTGGCTCCTCGGCTGCCTCCTCTCAAAATGGCAAATCTGATTCTGCGTCTGCTCTGAACGGAGGACGCCAGTCTGTCTCGCCGGCTGTACCTACTATCGCCAACGGTACTTCCAGCCTCAACGGTGACCCGGCGAATCACAGCCGCAATGGATCCGTCACCATAGCTGCGCCGGGCAACAACGGATACAATCCCAAGTCTACTGGATCCAGCATACAGTTCGGCTACGACAAGACGCCTCAACCCTCCCAAGCTCAGCCCATCGGTATTGCGGGTGGGCGCGTCCCCTCGCCTGCGGCCAGTCCATCTCCCATCCCTCAGCCGTCGGCTAGCGGTGGCAAGCCTGGTGCCACGGATAACTCGTTCAAGATTGGCAGCTTCAACAACGAGGGCGACGTAAGTCATGCGCAAGATCAGCCAGCTTTGCCCTGCCTTCACCCATCCACTCCACCTTTCTCAGCTGTGCCTCAGAATTTGCTAACGATTCCGCAGCGGATGGCCATGCGCCCAAACTCGATGCAGATGTCAATGCACAATCGAAGGGACTCGACCGTCTCCCAACACAGCGATATGGGCCACCACGGTGGACCAGGCTCGAACCGAGGCGGCTTTCCTCAGGCGGGACGGGGACGGGGATATCCTCCTCAGTTCAACAATCCCCAGATGGGCGGCCAGATGGGCTACCCTCCCACCCAGTATCCCCGAGGCCCTCATAATCAGGGTCGCGGCGGTATGGCTCCACAGAACTTCGGCGGTCGCGGAAACATGCAGTACCCTAACTCGCCACAACCCGCTCGAGGCAGCCCTGCCATGTCCCATGCCATGCCTGGCCAAGGCACTCCGAACATGAACGCCGCTATTCCCGTGCCTTCACCACACGGGACCTATGCTCACCAATACGGTCCCCCTATGAGCGGTGGCGGCTACCCACAACCAGTAAACAACGCCCCATTTCCAATTGAGAGAGTCTTTCCTTTCAGTCAGCCAAAACAGTTGAAGAAGAAGGCCGCTCGCTGGGGTTCCGAGAACAGACAACTCCGGCAGCAGGATTCTTCTTTCAACCGCCCAGATCAAGACTTCTCCAACAAACCTGGTCGCTTGAGTAAGCGACGAGGCTCTGCAACGGACTATGAACGGCCGCACTATCGCGGTCGCGGTTCGCTACTTGATCACCAAGGGCCACCACCCTATCCACCACCCGTCCAGGTCGCCCAAGCTGCCGTCTTGGATCTCACCCCTGGTCCGGAAGGTTATGACCGCGTGAAGCACTTGCTGACAGAGACTAAACAGAATTATGGCTACGGCGCTCCATTTGATCCTAACAGGCCCCCGTTCATGCCTGTGCCTGCGTACAATGCCCCAATGTACCACCCACCAGGCTCTCCTGCGCCTGCACCGTACCCTCACCAATATGGTGCACCCTACCCTGCTCCCACTCCCGCTGGGCAGCCCATGTCTCGCGGCAACTCTCAAATGTCCGAGCGCCCGGCCTCCAGCACCGGAAACCAGGGTGCAATGGGCTTCTCTGCACCTCCCCAGCCTCCGAAGGGCCCTGTTGTTGCATCCACGCCTACTAACCAATTCGTGCGGCCCAAGAGTAAGGCGATCGCCATCAAGAACGCGGCTGGTGAGTACGTTGACTTTAAGTCAATAAAGACCCCCGCCTCCCCAGCACCCAGCGTCCAACAGTCAAAGACTCCGCCTGTCATCGCCTCGACCCCGACGCCGCCTCCCAAGTCCGGAACTCCAGCCTCGCACACACGTAATGAGAGCGCGTCTACCAACAAGGCACCTGCGGACATCAAGGCCGCATTCATGGAGCAGGTGATGAAATCGAGAGAAGAAGTGCCCTCTAAGACTGATGGAGCGGCTGTGACTGAGCCAGAAGCCAAACCCAGCACCGACGACGCCAAGGTGGAGGAGGCACCTGCGCCAAGCGAGCCGAAGACCGCAGAGGTTGAAGTCGCAAAGCCGGTAGAGACTCAACCCAAGCCAGAGGTCGAGGTTGAGGAGGAGGCCGAGGATGTGGCCGAGTCGAAAGAAGCGACAGAGCCTAAGGCCGAGTCGAAAGAAGCGACAGAGCCCAAGGCCGAGTCGAAGGAAGTGACAGAGCCTAAGGCCGAGTCGAAGGAAGTGACAGACCCTAAGGCCGAGGAACCGAAGACTGACTCTGCCGCCAAGGCTGATGAGCCACCCGAGGAGTCACAGGAAGACGAAATTGAGAGGATGATCAGGGAGATGGAGGAAGAGGATGCTCGCAGAGAAGCCGAGCAGGCCGAGATCTCGAAGAAGAAGGCTGTTGAGAAAGAGGCTGCCAAGAAGAAGGCCGCCGAAGAGGCTGCCATGCCGAACGACAGCACGCTCCGGGAACAAGAACGGGAGATGGAGCGTCTTGAAGAGGAGAGAGAAAAGGCTCGAGCGCGCGCCGATGCTACTGGCGACGCTCCATCCGTTAATGAGCGACTTGTCGCAAAGATCTCTGACCTCGCTGGTTCTCAGAAGGACACGGCCGATGGCGCGAGTTCCGCAGCTGACAAGCTGTCCAAACTCACCATTAATAGCTCCAGGGATGCGATCTCCCCTGGGTCCGCGCCCTCGTCGGCCAAGTCTACTGGCAAGGAGCGCAGGCCTGCAGCTCTGAATCTGGCTCCGCTGAAGACGGGCAGTGTCGAAGCACCACCTCCAAGTGCAGCTATGCAGGCACTGAAGTCGGCAAGGTTCCTGACGATCAAGGATGAAATCAAATACCCATCCGGCATCGCCAGTCCCAACCCAGCGACCAATGCTGCCGCGGCCAAGAAGGGTGGCTCCTTCAAGTACGACTCTGCATTCCTGCTGCAGTTCCAAAAAGTATTCACGGAGCAACCGTCTGTGGAGTTCTCTCAACAAGTCAAGGCCCTGATCGGCGACTCGGACGGATCGAGGTCCGCTTCGACTAGAGGTTCAGGGGCGGGTCAAGCGCGTCAAGGATCTAAGCCGTCCGGCGCTTTTGGTGCCTTCACCCAGCCCTCCGGAAAGCCGCTTCCCCCGGGTACGACGTCCGACCAGCGATTTGCCATGTCCCAGGGCCAAATGGCGCGTCCAGCCATGGGTGGTCCCATGGCCTCGTTTGGCCGTGGTGGCGCATTCCCTGGTGCCGCCAACATGGCCCGGCAATCTTCCGGCTTGGGTCTCTCCAACTCCCGGACTGGAAGCAGAAACCAGACTCGCGGCGGTAGCAAGCCAGGCAAGGGCTACGGCGCCCCTAACGAATCGAAGCTTGCTGCGACCATGCCCCTTACCGCGGGGATGGACCTCAAGCCTATCACAACTTCGAGTACCGGTTGGAAGCCGATGAGTCTTGTTCGAAAGTCCGAGCCGCAGCCAGGCGCGGCTGGTCTTCTCGACCCCGAGACAGTTCAGCGCAAGGTCAAGTCCAACCTGAATAAGATGACACCAGAAAACTTTGACAAGATTTCAGAGCAGATCCTCCAGATCTCTGCACAGTCCAAGGACGAGACGGATGGACGCACCTTGAGACAAGTCATTCAGCTCACGTTTGAGAAGGCCACAGACGAGGCTCACTGGGCTGCAATGTACGCGAAGTTCTGCAAGCGCATGCTTGACACCATGAGCCCCGAAGTCAAGGATGTCACCATCACAGACAAGAACGGAAACGTCGTTAGCGGTGGCGCTCTGTTCCGAAAGTACCTCCTCAATCGATGTCAGGAGGACTTCGAGCGCGGCTGGAATGTGGACATGCCTGATCCCAAGGAGGGCGAGTCCAAGGAGACAGCTATGATGTCGGATGAGTATTACAAGGCCATGGCTGTCAAGCGTCGTGGTCTTGGACTTGTTCAGTTCATTGGTGAGCTCTTCAAGCTCGGTATGCTCACGGAGCGCATTATGCACGAGTGTGTGCGCAAATTGCTGGACTTCAAGGATGAACCCGACGAGGCTGAGATCGAGTCTCTGACCAAGTTGTTGCGTACTATTGGTGCCAACCTTGACAGCACCGAGAAGGGCAATGCTATGATGAATGCCTACTTCGAGCGCATCTCGAACCTTGTCGAGACCGATCTGCCCAGCCGACTCAACTTCATGCTGTTGGATATCATCGACTTGCGGAAGGCGAGGTGGCAGTCCAAGGACGGTCCCAAGGGCCCCAAGACGTTGGAGGAAGTCCGCGCAGAGGTATGTCATCACACAGACGATATCCCAGATTGAAGGACGCATTTGAACGGTCGTATACTAACTCGTTGCAGGCCGAGGCTGCTGCTGCCGCGAAGGCTGCGGAAGCTTCACGAGGCAATACCCGAAGCCAGCCCGGTGGGCGATTCCCGTCTGGTCGTGGCGATGTGCGCAATTCATACGGCAGTTACCACGGCCCCCCTGCCTCCAGCACGGTTGGTATGGACGATCTTCGTCGCCTCAAGGGGCAATCTTCACGGACTGCTAGCGGCAATGTCACTCTGGGTCCGACGTCGATGTTCAACTCCCGCAGCAGCAGCGGCCGCAAGCTGGGTCCTGGCGGCGCCTTGACCCGCGGCAACGAAGACTCGGGCGCTTCCTCCCGAACTGGAACCCCACCTACAAACGCATCCGCCAATGCTTTCGCGTAAGCCATCATACCCATCCAGATTGTACTTTGCGAAGCATACAAAGCTGACATAATTCTAGCGCCCTTGCCAACATGGGGGAATCGGAAAACCCAGCCTCACCTCCGTCTACGTCAGCTTCTCCTGCGCTTAACCATGCCAAGCCTGGTTCGGCTGCGCACTAGGAGGTCTTGCTGGTTTCTTTCCGTTCCACATCCGAAACATGCATTAGAGCATTCGTTGCACGACTAGACAGGGCAGGCGGTTTCTGCATTTACTGGCGGGGAAAATACGTGTCAAAAGTTCGCCAGATTTTTTACCTTTCCAAGATACCTCACCGGCATAGACGGATTCGTCCACGTGCGAATCGGACGAACTTTCGACTTTCTCATTTTTTCTCATCATCGTTCGTGGGATCTGTCTTTTTCCACAGTGGAACTGGCCTCTGCCACGTGGCACTCACGCTTTAGAGAATCCCCTCGACGCTGGCACCACTTGAGAGTGCAGAGGATGATAACGGACACGACGGGATGCTTGTGACGAAGTGGTGATGCACTCGTCAGGATTGCCACGATTTAGCACCAGAGCGTCCAGCGCTCGGGAACGTTCGTTGGCTAACGATGGTCGTCTTTGCTGCCGCTGTTGCTGGCTGGCTGGCTAGGCTGCTCTTTTCCCTCGAGTCGCTGGGAACAGATTCGAAGTCCGCTTCAGGCCAGAGAATATGGGATGGAGAAGCACTTTCTCTCCGGGAGGAGTGGCCCCCGTGTATATCAGTTTGAGCATCTAATTCGAGGGGTAGCTAGCTACAGCACAGAACTCTGATTATTTCTGCCCGTTGTTTCTTGCTTGCTTACAGCGTGTTATTACTATAGGGCCAGGGCAATTAATGCAGTTGTGGGTGTTCTGGAGTTGACATGATTTCCAGGTGAACGTCGTCGCATTGCTAGAACGTGAAGCTCAAAGTAACTTCTTGTGGTCTATTGTATCATTGGAAGTGCAGAATCATTTGTGTGCATTCGAGAACTCGTTACCCACTAACTCCCCAGAAAGCAAACAACCACGACCAGTGCTAATTTTCTGGTCGTGAGACGACGTAGAATTGGACTGAACATCCAATAAAGTAGCAGCTATACAAACAATCACCCATTCCTCAGGCTTACCGAGCACGTCACCTCAAACCGCCGTGAAACCCAACTTGGCAAACAAGTTGTCCATGGCAACCCACTGCCTCCCACACTTGTCCAGATACCGATCAACCACTCCCTTGAGCGTGCCAAACCGCTTGCGGTTCTGCTCCGCCAACGCGAGGATCTTGTCCCTCGTCTCCCTGTCGCGGACCCCACCAGCCTCCGCAGCGCCGTCGCCGCCGGCCTCGGCCTTCGCCCGCGCCTTGTCGACGTCAAACAGGCTGGCAAAGTACACGAGCTGGTTGTAGATGTCGCGCTCCGAGAACTCGTAGCGCATGCGGCCCAGGCAGTCCCGCGCGAGGCCCTTGGGGCCCAGACACCGGCTGCCGTAGACGCTCATCTGACGCGTGCGGTTGCCGCAGCTGGTGTCGTCGCAGACCAGCCAGGCCTCGTAGTACCGCGCCGTCGCCAGGCGGATGGCGCGCTCGACCTGTGCGACGACGGACAACGTGGGGATGACGGAGGCGCAGGAGCCGCAAGCCACGCCGGCCGGGGTGACGCAGTCTGGGTTGGCGACAAGACCCTCAAATGCCGTAGTGGCCTTGCATGAGCGGCAGCGCAGCTGAAGGCGGCTACAGTCGCGGAAGCGCACCTCGTCGGGGATCTGGGATTCGAGCGGATGGATTTCGAGGTCGTTGCTGTTGCCGTTCGATGAGTGGTTCGCGTTGTTGGCATAGCGGCGGATGTCGAGACCAAGACATTCGGCCAGCTGCGCTGTGGATGTGCCCACGATGTTGGCGCAGAGACGCTCGACGGGTGGGAAGATCTGCTTGCCAATGTACCACTCAACGTCAGGTGCGAGGCCTGAATCGCCGCCCTTGAGAACATCCTGCGGCGTATAGGCACGCTTTGCCACAGAGTCAGAGCCCTTGCTGTCACCGGTGATGATGTATGAAATGACATCGCCCTTTCTCACGGTCTTGCCACGGGCTAATTCCCGCAGTGCGACCTGAACCTGGGGCATAGAGTCTGCATTTGGGTACTCCTTCGGCGCCTTGCCAAGCTGCGTGAAGATGATGTACTTCTGAGCGGGAATGGCTTGCTCTCGCATTTTGCCCGTGGTCTCTCTGAGGTAATCGTGTATGCGTTGAATGGACACCTCCGTGTCATCGCCAGACAAAATTTCGTTCAACAATCGGCTTGAAATCTCTTTGGACAGACCGCAGTATTCTCGACGCTTCATGTCAAGACCCTTGACCTCCATCTTCTCGATGAACTTGCCATCGGCTTCAATGAGGTTGATGGCAGCATACTTCTTCTTGGCTTGGAGGAGGATGCGCCGGAAGACATTGTCGATGTCGATCTCCAGAAGCCTGTACCGCTCATTGACGGCTTTCTTGAATTCTTGACCAACTTGGAAGGCGTCTTTAACGTTGTCGACATTGGCATTGATCATGACGGAGTCAGTGTCACCATAGATGACTTGGAGCGATTTGCTCTCCGCAAGTTCCTTGGTGCTTCGCAGAATCTCTCGACCCTTGTAGGTAGTCAAGACGGCTAGCGGACGAGCGTAAAATCGCGACTTGGTATAGCCCAAGCATCCGTACATGGAGTTGGCAGTCAATTTCAACGCAAGCTGCTTGATTTCCCATGTCGCAAGCTCTTCACTCGTGGCGGTCTTGGCCTTCATCAGCTTCTTCACTTGTCGCCGACGGCTGACGAGGTTTGCAATGAGCCTTGGCAAGATGCCCTGCTCCTGCTCGGTTGGAACTTCTGGCACGGCTTCTTCATCTTCGGACTGCGAATATTGTTAGCATCATCTCGGTGACCATGTCCTGAGCGGATGCGTACCAATGATGATCGTTCCACAGTCGTGAAACAGATGTTGAACTCCTGGATAATGGAGGGGTACAAAGAGTTGAAATCCATGACCAGAACGAATTTGTCGTACAGACCCTTCTCGGGCTCGAAGACAAGACCGCCCTTGTACTTGTCTTTCTTCTTACCGTCTCCTCCTTCGTCGTCCGCGCGTTCTTCCTCGGCGCGTTGCCGACCCCGAAAGGTCTGCTTGTCAGGACAGATGTACTTGTTGCGGTGAAATTCATGCAGCAAAATGTACTCGTTCCTCTCAGCACGGGTACCCGTCAGAGTCCTCGCCCAAGAGTTGCCCGCCAAGTTGGTAAGGACCTTAGTGAGTGGCAACAGTTGTACCTTCAGGGCCAGGGCGGTGATGAAGTATGTATCTGTCTCAACGTGAGAGACGTAGTCCATCAAACCATCCTTGGTGTTCGCCCATGACTTTAGCGCCGCCTCATTGTCAACGTCCCACCGCTTGTTATTGCCAGAGAGGTAAAGGCTGCACATTTCTGTCAAGCTCCAGGTAGAACACTTGTACATGGCGGACTTGCCAGCGTCGTTGGCGAGGTCGCAGAGCAAACGGCCAGCAATGATCTGACGCTCCGCAAAGACATTGCCACCAACCTTGCCTATCGAAGACGGCCATTGAGTCCTTCGAAGTCTTCCGAGTCGCGACCATTGGTGGACCTTCTTCTCGTGCAACCGGTTCAGCAGAACAGAGTAATCAACTCCTTCCAGCTGGTGACCGAGGATCACGTCAGGGTCCACGACATCGACCTGCGCCAGGAAGAACGCAAGCATTTCGGTCTCCTGTTTCATCGTTTTGACGAGACCCATCTTGCGATTTCTTGCTGCTGGCTCGAAGCCCATTGGGAACGCACCACCATTAGGCCTGATGAGGGTAAATGTCCGACAGGGAAGCTTGTCTGCTGGCGTAGTGTCGCTGAGGGAGACATTCTCGTATATCCTGGCGCTGATGGCCAGGATTTCCTGCTTGTTGTCCTTGGCATTGAAAGTCGTCCGCATGGCCATACTCATGAGCGTTAGCGGAGGCGCATCAAGGTTGTCCGATTCGCTCATTGAGGAGACCATGTTGGGGTGTTCAACAAGCACCTCCAGCCTGCAGTGTGATGCATTCTTCAGCGTGCCGAAGTCCGCGTCGTTGATCTTGAGCCAGCAGGGGCCCATGATGTTCTTCCACAGAACAAACTGCTCGAACAAGGCAGTGTTGGTTCCAAAGACATGCGAGAAAGTCTCGCCGGTTGCTCCCGAGTCGATCTGAGGTTTGGTGTAGGGGTAGAAAAGCTTCATGTACTGCCCCTCCTTGGGTATATCTGGCAGTTCGAAAGCATATTTCCTTGTACACCCCTTGATTTTGAACATGCCTACGTTCATCTTGGTCATGAGAGCGTCAAGCTCCGTATAGACGTCCATCATGCCGACCTCATCCGACGCCTCGGAACCGTTGACGACTCGTTGCTTGCGAGGCAGAAAGTACAGTTTTCTCAAAATATTGTCGACTTTCACGAAACAACTGACGTAGGACTTTGTTTTCTTGTTCAGGACCTTGCCGAATAAGCACAAACTTCCGTTGACCTCGGTGTAGTCGGTCCAGAACATGTGGAGACTGCCGTCTTCCTCAATGGCGTCCTTGTAGTCGATCTTGTTGATGCCTCTTGGCTCAGCAGGTGAGCTGGCCGTGACATTCAATCTCGAATTGATGTCGTTCCATGCCGATGAGTCCACCGCGGGCTCAGGCGCACTCTTGGGTGGCGACGAGTTGATAGGTGACGGGTACGGATCAACCTTGACCGTCTTCTTGGGCACCTTGGCTGCGGATAGGTTGACGCTCGCTGCAGTGATGGCACCCGCATGGGCAACCTCCATCATGTCTTCGTCCTCATCCTCGTCGTCGGCATCAGCCCTCAATTTCGACATGCGCTCGGCCACCTTCACGGTCGGAGATGAGGGGGCCGGGTCGCTCGTTGGAACATCGTCGTTCGCTGGAAGAGGAGCCGGCAAGGGGTCGTCTTCGTCCATGGCAATGAATCCATCGTCGTCATCGGCAATGAGCGAATCGTTGACCTCCGCGGTGGGGAGAATATCATCGCTGAGTCTGGCTTTCTTGGGCACGGGTCGCCGGGTTTCAGGCGCCGGTGATGGGATTCGAGCACGTCGTCTCTCTGCAGATCGGTCTCTCTTCTTGGACTGGTGAGGTGCGGCTGCTGGTATGTTTTGATCGACCTCTCCAAGGAGACTAGCGAGGAATTGATCGTCTTCTTTTGTCTTTACAACCTACAGTGGTCGTCAGTATCTGCCAGCTCGGCGCTCGAGTATGTGCAACTTGCCTTGGTCTTCGGCTGAGCATTGACGGCACCTTTCGTGAAGAAATCGCTGATATTTCGATCGGTCGCATCACGTTTGGCCTCATCTGCCTCGCGTTCCTTCTTGGCTATGGCTCGAATATCAGCGGGCGGCTCCCGAGTATATCAGAGGTGGCACGACTTACATTTCTTCCGGCCCTTGCCTTGTACAGGCTGATCCTCTTCGCTGTCCGACTGGTACACCCGGACGCGATCCCAGTCCTCACGGCCGTCGTCGGCGTAGCCTTCGCCATTGTCGTCAACAACAAAGTCGTCCTTGTCCAGACGGTCCCTCACGATCGTCTTGTAGCGGTCCTCGTCGACTTCTTCGTACAGATCCTGGACATCTTCGACCTGGTACGAGTCGAAGGTCTTCTTGCCAGACTTCCGCAGAGCAGCGAGCTCCGCGAGCCTCGCACGTCTGTCGGCCTTAGGCATGGTGGTGGGCGGGACGACCTCACAGAGGGCCTTCCAAGGTTCGAGGGTGACAAGTGGAGCTGAGGGCGTCAATTGACCTCTAAATCCAGAATCGAGGGCTACCGCAGACCGGCGGACATGGTTCGCGTATGTTGTTCGGTAAGAATGAAGTGCTCAGATCGGTGTAGTGGGAGAATGGAATCGATTTAAAGTGGCAGGGTTGGGAGACGCGCCCGTTGCTAACACACGCGTCGAGATACGCCTGTGAGATTCAACGCGAACCCTAGTCTTTTGGCGGGTCCAGGCGGTACCATCCGACCACAGTAGGTACCCCAGGTGACCATATGAGCCAAACGGTGCAAGGATCAGCCCTTTGAGACGGTCGCACGGAGCGAACGTGCAGGGGTCCGGCGACTGTAGCATCAACTTTTTTCTTCTTTTTTGTAAACCCTCCTCCGACCGACTTGGGGTTAGAAATTTGCGACAGCAACACCTGAAGCTCGCAGCCTGCGCTCTTCATGACCTTGCGGGAGTCAATCATGTTCATCTGCAGAGCCTGTGCAAGGAGGGCCTCATCAAGTCTTGTGCGCCGACTACCTGCCGCCGAAACCCGCCTGGCTGCGCCCTCGAGAGCCTTCGCGACGAGCTCGACACGGCGACAGGACCTGCACGATGACTGGGGCGAACTCGAGGCTGTCGCGGACAAGAACAATGCTCCCGGGCCAGACCCGGGGGCCAGGCAGGCTCAGAAGCAGAAGGATACGGACAAGATAAAACGGGCTGCCAAGAAGGAGCTACAGTTCACCACAGACCCGTACCACATCGCCGACAATGTGTTGGAAAAGCTGAAGGAGCACGACTACGACAAGGCGCTCATGATTGTACAGACGGCCAGCAAGAACAAGCAGGTGACGGTCGCCTGGAACCATCTGATAGAGTATCAATTCCGGATCAAGAAGTTACATGCTGCTATCAAATTGTTCAACGATGTCAGTCCCATTCCCTTCCCTCCGTCTCGACTCCTCTGTGAACTGTTCCGGAAACCATCAACAAGGTGTCCAAGACACACCGGACTGACGCCGCACACAGATGAAAAAACGAGCCCAGCTGCCCAACGCGCAGACATACACCATCATCTTCAAGGGGTGCGCCGGGTCCGAACACCCCAAGCTGGCCGTCGCCGAGTCCCTCAAGATCTACAACGCCATGCTGAACAGCAGCCGGATGAAGCCCAACACGATCCACCTCAACGCCGTGCTGGACGTGTGCGCCCGCGCCCAGGACCTCGACTCCATGTTCGTCGCCCTGCGGTCGGCGAGCGGCATCCGCGCCCCGAACAACCTGACGTACACCATCATCCTCAACGCCCTGCGGCACCAGCACTCGAACCAGGTGAACCCGAACGAGGACCCGAAGGAGCAGGAGGAGGCGGTGCGAGCCAGCATAGCGACGACAATCTCCCGCGCGAAGCTGGTCTGGGACGAGGTCATGACGCGCTGGAACAAAGGCGAGATCATCATGGACGAGGAGCTCATGTGTGCCATGGGTCGCGTCCTGCTCCTCGGCGGCGCCCGGGAGACAGATTCTGTCCTCCAGGCGGTCGGGGAGGTCTTGGGCATAACCAAGCTTCGAGACGGCCAGCCAGGTCTTGTGGATCCCGACAGGCGGAAAAAGCCCGAGCGAGCCAAGGTGGCGGAACGAGCGGAGCAGCCCGAGGAGCTGGGGGCCCTGGAGCAGCTTGCAGAGTCAACGAGGCCCGACGTGCCTGACAAGGCAGAGGACTTCTATTCCGAGAGGCCCCAACCGCCACAGCCGGAAACAGAGTCAGATCTACAGCCACCAAAGGCCATCTGGGCAAACAAGACCCCGAGGGCCCTCACGGCTGTGACAGGCAACAATGCCCTGTCCCTCATCCTGCGCGCCCTCGCCCAGGACAAGCGGACGAAACTCGCCGCGCGGTACTGGGACTTCATGACACACTCGTACGGCGTCGTCCCGGACAGGCGCAACTATCGCGACTACATCGACTGCCTCTCGACGGGCGCGGCCTCCGGGAAGGCCGCGCGCGCCCTCGCCAGCATGCCCGCCGACATCCCCGACGGCAATCTGTACCGGCGCGGCATGCTGCTCTGCCACTTCGACGCGTTCAACGAGAACGCCTTCGACAACGCCACCTTGATCTTCGACGCCATGACCCGCAAGCTCCGGGTCCCCGACGCGAGGTGCATGAAGCTGTACCTGCAGGTGGCGATGAGCAGCTACCGGCCCTTCAGGGACACAAACAAATTTCCTACTGAGAAGCTAGGCAACCAAGCCTATGCTAAGCAAATGCTCACGGCGCTCGACCGGGTATGGGAGCCGCTGAGACGGGCGACGACTGATCTGAGCTACTCGGACGCGGCGACGTCGTCTACCTCGCCGAAAGAAGCCTGGAGGCGCACGCATTCTAACCGTGAGGAAGTCATGGATGTGGCGAAGAGGTTTGTCGCGACGAGTGACAAGATCTTGTCTCAGGGCCTCATTTCCAAGGACCACGAGGACCACAGGGTCGCCGTCACCCGCCGCAGAGTAGTACAGGATCTACTTGATCGATGGATGGCAAAGAATACCCAGCTAGGACCGGGCAGAGTCCATGAGTCTGGCCGAATGAGCCGGAGCGGAGGCATTAAAGGCGCATTCGCGGCTGCAGGATGATATTTCGTGCCTGTGTACTTTGCGGGATAACAGCACAACTGTAAACAATGATAAAACTATCCTATTCCTCCTTGTCCACCCTCATCTCATGTTCCAATCTGAGTCTTTGATAGACTTGATGTTACTTGTCCCGGTATAGAAAAGTGAAGAGCAAGGAAAGAAAACCACACAAAAGGGACACTAAGCACATAGAATCTGGGTCAAGTTACTCTGCAACCGGACTCACGAACGATGCGCTCACCCCATCCTGATGCAGAACCTGTCCACCACTGCGAATCCTTACCAAGGGCTAGGCACCAAATCGAGTCTCTGCGCTATTTTGACGTCCTCAGACAGAAGACTGATTGACTTGGCCTCGCTCAAGTCATCCTCATCATGGGCCTCAGCGAAGATCTCCTCATGATGCTCGAGGAAACCCATAAGCTCCGAGTCCGCCTCAGGCTGCGGCTGAGGGTGCTGCGAGGTCTCGTTGCGGAACTCGAACCCATCGTCGGCGTAGTCGTATTCGGTCTCTTTCTCAAAGTCTTCGTTTCCATCGGGCTCTTCTTCCTCATTGTCCCCATCCTCTTCGTCTTCATCATTCTCCCCATCCTCTTCGCCATCAACCTCATACTTCTCGTTCTCATTGTCGAGCTCAGGTTGCTGCTTTTTGGCAACTTCACAGACTGCGTCATCAAGGACCTTCAGGTCGTCCTTGGAGAAACCAGCCACACCGTGATGAATGAAGGCTTCATACCTCTCGCGGCGTTCAATATTCTCTTGCGCTTTCTGCTGGTTGGCTACATATTCTTTCTGGCCGAAATCCCGGGTGAGCTCCACATCGTCATTCCAGTTCTCATTGTCAAGACAGGTCCATACATTGACATGGTAACCTTGAGCAATCGTCTTCTGGATGGCAGCCATCAATCTTTCGTCTTCTTCAGAACCGTGCTTGCCCTTCATGGGAGGGAGTATGGCCGACTCGGAAGCTTCTGTGAATACGATAAAAGCCCAATTGAGGCAGTACTTCTCCTCGATCTCGATGCGACGAGGCCCATCGCAATGCGGGTAGACGGTGAAAGTCTGGTTGGTCCGGGGCTTGGTGTAAGGGATCTCGGACGTCCAAAGAACGACGTTGCTGCAGCGACGTCGCTGGCCCGACATATGATGATGGGCGAGGTGAGAGAATGCTTCTGAGGCGCCCGAGAATGTCTCCTTGCGCTCAGGGTTCCATGCCGTGCCTTTGTAGTATAGATCACATTGCATCCTCCATTGCTCTCGAGCATCTGGCTCGGGCTCAGTGGCGATACCAGCCATTGAAACCTCCATCTCGAGATCAGCATTGGAAGTGATGGCTTGCGAGTCTGTGCTCGCGGGATCGTCGGCAAAGGTTACTTGCGACTTGACATTTGGGGTGGCACTGGGATTAGCCAAGCAAGGTTTGGCGAACTCTGTATCAGCATTTGTTCGCTTTGGCACCGACTCCATGCTGTCAGTCTTTGCCTTGTAGTCAAGATCCATTTCGGCAGGCATATGTGTCCTCAGTGGCCAAACTTCCTTCGAAGAGGGTTGTCCAGTCTCGATCTTGGTGTCTGTGTGCACGTCATTCAGCAAGCTACCAAGAGATGCATTACTTAGTTCCTTGCATGTGATAGCCGTACCTGTGTCAAAACTGGACCCGTCGAAACCGGCTCCGAAGATGGAAGTTCGCTGCAGCTCCGCTTGGAAAGACGGGAGCTCGAGTCTAGGGAGGAGGACACGAGAAGCCTGGGTTTGCGAAGCAGAGGAAGGAGACTGGTCGTGAGCCGGGGCGGGTGCAGAGGATGGTTTAAATAGGCGTGAGCGTTTGAGAGCGGAGGACACGGAGGAAGGGCTCGAGGGCGTTGGAATGTGCGAGCTTCTCCCCCGAAGGGAGTCGTACCAGTGCTGTTTGGCATGTGGGCCGGTTGGGCTGGACTCGGCACTGACGCTCAAAGAGTGCATAGCTTCTTTCTGGTTGGTGGTGGCATCTAGAGCCCGACGGCCCTTGATCGATCCCCCGATGGAGCGAACCGCGTCCAGAGAGCGGCGGCCTAGGCTGCGGGATGCATATGAGTGGGCTGCTAGGCTCTTGTTCGAGCCAGGCAACGCATTCTCGCCTCCGGGGCAGGATGAGCAGCCAAGTCTGCCCGGTGGCGTGGCAGGAGTGGCAGGAGTGCCAGGAGTTGACGGCATCCTCGAAAGTTATGCTCTGGATCGTATTCGATTTCGATGGGTTGTTGGTTGCTTTTCCAAAAACACAGCACGAGCTACTGATGTCTCGTCCTACGGAGCCTAATCACGGTCGAGGTGAAGGAGTAAGCAACATAGGCGAGCGGAGCTGTGGAGGCATAACAAACCGGAAGAAATGCTCCCATAAGACTGCTCTTTTCCAGGTCACGAGGGACAAGAAGGTCAGTTGTGACTGCTAACATTTTCATGCTGATGTTGAAGCCAGGGCAGGAGGGAGTTGTAGCCAACACAGGTCTGGGTGGAAGGAACGGAGCGGCTCTTATGTCTTGCGCGCTCTAAAAAATCACACAGACGACTTGATTCGATGTTGTAATGTCGTCAGAGCGCTTTGGTATCAGGGTCTTGGGCCCAGAGCGCACAAACAGACGATATACAGTACAACTAAGCCTCTGTCATCTTCACCGACGGTTTCCACGTCCTCTCGGTCATGATGTTTAAAAATCAAGAACAGTAGCGAGGGAAGTCGCCCTGGAAGTACACGTGCGGAGGAAGTATATTTAGGCAATACGTAGGAATCGTAGCCAACAAATTAGCTGCCATGAATTCTGGCCTTCGCGACCAACATTGTAACACCGTACCACTATCAAAGCCTGAGATTACTGTTGGAGACGTGAGAGAATGTATAACTGATGCAAAGCTCTACCTACCTAGGTACCTAGGTAGGCACGCAAGCTCCAATACCCCAGTGTTTCAAAAGCACATGGACCTCCAAAGGCAGAAGAACTTCCAAACATTAAGAATCAGGATCCGTTGACCCCCTCCTCCCCTTTATTTGTTGTTTCCGTTTACCGCCAAAACCCACCATGACTTCACTGCTAGCTTGACTTCCAAGGTTGTCTTTGTACAAATTGTATCAAGTTGTCTTCACCATGGATCTCAAGCAACTTTGTGTGGCTGACAACCTTGGACGGTACCTCGGTGCGCCTACATGCATACCTAGCTATGTACGTAGACACATACTCTTCCGAATTTTGGACAATCACTAGCATGGACCACCAGCATGTGATACCTAGGTATTGATTAGGCGCGCTACTGCAAGACTCTTCTTTACTGTCTCTCTATGTTCCACTCTGAACTTTTTAAATATACCTAGTATTGCAAGTGGATGTGATTTGTTTATGACCTGGAAATACAATTTTCCATGCCCGTTGTCCCTCGCCTACTGCAAGCGATTTGTGGAAGGCATCCAAACCTGGTCCCTGGACAGCTGTGTAGTCATGTTATCTATCGATTTGACCTGGGATACTGCCTATGTACCTATATACCTAGGTAATGGACCTCAGCAGGTTTCCTGGCCATGGTATTAAAACAAAGCATTCTGTGACAACTAAGTAGGATCAAGCACCGGGGTGAGTTCTCCTTAGGTATAGTCTGTCAGTGACTGCCACTCTCCAACATGATGCACGTGTTGCCCACAGCGCACAAGTCTATTGTTTTATTCTAGGGCAGCGCTAGTCTTCGGCTACCCTGGTACTCTTGCCAGTTGTTTGAACAATCACTTGTTTACTTGATCTCTCATCACCTCAGCAAACCAACCGGGACGGAAGCTGTGGAACATTTGCTTGTCTTTAGTCCACGCACTCCTTACATCCTGCCTGGGTGCATGTGGCAAGGGGTCAAACCATGTGGTTTTGAGCGATCACCAATCCTGCAGGGTGTTGGATAACAGAGATATCTATTTGCACGACTTGTTTGCACAAGCTTCTGCCAATCTGTTGGTTCGTGATTGCCTTGGAGCTTGCTGGTAGGCCTCAAAGCTTGTGGGCAATCTTGTAGGGCGCGGCCACTGCAGCAGTCTCGCAGAGCTGTGAGCTATAAGAACAGAAGTCTCTCACCAGAGTGCATGGCATGAAACTCCCAAGGTTGCCTCTGCATCTCCGCTGAAGACATACTCAAGACTCTAGAACAATTATCGTGTCATCTAGTCAGACTTCTCAAGATCATCCACTCGACCTCGTTCACAATGTCTGACAACAAGAAGACTCCCATGACCAAGGACGATGCAGCTCGCATCCAGGGCGCCCAGGTAAAGCCCCGTTTCCTTGGCTTCCTGAAGTATGGAAAGAACACCTTGATGGCTGACACGCGTTGGGATTGCAGGCCAAGGCCGGTGGTGACATGGGCTCGAGCGGATTCGCTGCTCGTGCTCAGTCTGCCGGTGACAAGAATGCCAACGCTGGCGCTGCTGGCCAGAACACGGGCGCCCAGGGAGATACTGGCAGCGCCGGAGCTCAGGGCAAGAAGTAGTCTGTTGAGCTGAGGGGTGCGCAAAGCCCCGGAGGATGCGGGATTGTGCTGGAAATCCAGCTCGAACGTGTAGGAATACGGACGTATGTGTCCAGGGCCCTGGTGTAGTTTGCGCGCTTTCAAAAAGAAATGGAATCAGCCTTTGGGCTCGAAACCTCAACAAGTCACTCTTGATATGCCGTGAGGGGTGGTAGGACCGGCGCCCGTGTGCTCAACATGATTGTTGAGAGTATCTGTTTCTCGTTGGTTCAGCCATCTCGTTCTCGAACTTGCGAGCCCCTCCAGAGCCTGCACCACGAGTTTTGATTGTTTAATTGGGTATCATGATCGAATCTACTCAGCCTCGCAGGAGAACTCAGCTCACTGCCGCCCAGCATATTATGCGTCCTTCTCGAAAGCATCGTTGAGATATCCAACAAAGCTCTCCCTCATCCTGGTGGCAGCCATATTCCCAACAGCCTCGAGCCCGATGCCACCCCTGTTCATGTTCATGAAGGCTCGGCGGTACCGTTGCAGCTGCGGCAGTCCCACCTTCTTGGCCGGCATCTCCACGACGAGAGACTGTCGCTCCGCATCTCCGCCTCGCGAGACTTTGATGTCACCACCGCCCTCTTCTGACTGCTGCTCCAATATGCTCTTGACAATGTCCTGCGTCTCTCTGTCGAGCACGTAGAGGTAGTCGCCGCCAGCATCTCGACTCCTCTGCACAGCCGCCTGGTTGGGCTTGATGGTCTTCCTCCCCTCGCCCGCAATAGCCTCCCATATGTCATCAAAGACTTTTCTCGTCCGCGCCTCATCGTCGTCCCATATCAATGTGAAGAGCGGGCTGTCCCAGCGGCTCATGGGATTCGGCTCCTCGTAGCGGAACACGAGGTTCTCCCAGTTGCCCGGCTCGTACGCGCCCTCATCCGCCTCGTCGTCGCTGCTGATGTCCTCGCCCCTGGAGAGCCTCTCCTCGCGCCGCCGCAGCCGGTCCTCGTTCACGGCCCTCGCCCTGTCGACGCCGCTCCCGACCTGCAGCAGCACGTTCGGCGTGCTCAGGTTCTTGGCCTCGCAGTACAGCTGGTACCGCCAGCCCTTGATGTAGTTGAGGCCGTCGAGGACGACGATGTCCCTCGTGGAGAGCACGCGCTTGACGGCGCTGGAGAGCGCGGCGCGCGCGTCCTTCTCGGAGGCGTTCGCGGAGCGGGTGTGGGCGGGCAGCTTCTCGGGGGAGAGGTCGTAGACGGTGCGGCTGATGGATTGCGTCTGGTCCGAGATGAGGTGCAGGCGGTGCCTGGACGCCGAGGGCAGCGATCCGATCCTCTCGGTGAGGTAGGCGTGCAGTTGCCTGGCGCGGGTAGATTTGCCGGAGGTCGGCAGGCCGGTCACTATTATGAGCTGACGGGTAAGGTCATGTCAGTCCTGGCCATGACATTGCCTTGCGGGAATGCTAGCATATTCACTCACCGGCATACTGAGAAGAGAGGCGACAACTCCTCATAGATGATTGTTGCCGAACAAATCTCAAGCAGTATTGACGTTGAACGTTAAACGGATGGAGCTCAGCTCAGTGCCGCAGTCGAAGTGGGGCATCCTAGAGACAGGGGCTCCCTGCTCCCACGCTTAAATACCAGAAGCATGTGAATGCCTTGTTCAGGAACATTGTATTTGACAGCACTCGGAGACAGACGACCAACCAAGGAGAGAAATCGCTGTAATTGAGACGAGATTGAGACGACTCACTAAGGCTACAGAACACTTAGATAATTTGTAAGCCTTTCTCTTCTTACGGGTTGCAGGGGACCATGTATAGCAGTAGATAATAGAATTACACCGTCCTCTGATTACATATTTAACATAAATCATCGAGATATCAGCCTGCCACCTCTGGATTTATGATATCCTGTGGTAAGTCGCTCATCTATAAGTGTGACTACCACCTGGATATGTTAAAAGTAAATTGGAATCCGCCTTTCCTCAAGCCATCTTGCTCAACCTCATTACATGGGTATCACATTGGGACCGGTGGCTCATCAACCAATGGTAGACACAGCAGTTTGACTACTTGTACTGTTCGATCCGTTTTGTACTCATCATGTGAACCGTCCAAGTGGCATTCACTTCACATTGGAACAAAGCTGTCTACACAAGACTCAAGTACGCCCTGAATCCTTTGTATTGTAATGCTGGGTGCCACCCCAAGTCTTCAGCACAGGGCGCACACTATCAACAAGCTCTGGACCCTTGTCTCTTCGGGCCGCAACTGTCGGCCGGGAGGCTCTGCCAGATCTTGATTGTTTCGAGCGTTGAAGAAGCGTTTGTAAGATTGAGCAGATAATATGACCTGGATTTTTTAGCTTCCCGAGGTCTGCGAGCCTAAAATGTTCACAACTCGCAAGAAGAAGAGAGAGAAAATGAACCTGTTGCATGGATGTGGCTAGAGTTACCACACTGATGAAAATGCCTCCGCGCAACTGAACTCGACTCTACCCAGATACGCCTCATACTACCAGGAATGCGCTAGATAGATGGAGACCTTGGCCAACCATTTCCCAGGCAAAACCGGGGATTGAGATCTGTCCGTAAGCCCGCCTGCCCGTCAGCCCGTGCACACAGCAAACATGACCTCAGGAGTCTGGGTGAGATTTTCCAAGGAGACCAATAGGGAACGCCCCAAAATAGGCAACAATTTAAGGTTGCGGCAGTGTGGATCCAATTCACTCACACCACATGCATGTCCGTCGAGCCGAGAGCGATCTGCGGAGAAAAGGAAGTTCCAGAAGCTTTCGTGGAAGCCCGCCCTCTGACAGATCGGGATGACACGGTCGCATTCTAAGTTCCCAAGATTGTGACGGCATCCACATACTAAGCTCTCGTGAACAATACCAGACCTGAGCAGGGGATGAGGCACTTCTGCTGTGATGTTTTTTTCCCCTCGGTCCTAGGGCTCCTGTTTCACAAGGGACCTCCGCGGGTTGGGCCTATCGGAGGGCTGTGGGGTCGGTTGCAGATATACAGTATCGTTTCTTGTCTGGTTCGAATCTGAGCCGCAACGGACGAGGCTGACGTCTGAGCTCTGGCACATGCACCTCGGCCTCCCTCCATCTCAGGCGGGTTACAGAGGCAGAGAGTGTACGCGTGTCCCTTCAGACGACGCCGAGAGTTGAAAAGGGTCAGCACAGTTGTGGCCTGTGGTTTCGAAACCGACCTGGCAGGCTGTACGCATTAATGTTCGGGTGTGGGATGTTACAATGACATCCTCAAGTCTGTCTCTGACCAACATTGGACGAGGCGATCGAGACACATCGCCGGCCAGATGAACCATCCGCATCAGTGGCATAAGATCGGGAATTTCGCGAGAGCTGCAGGTGACCCGTGAGAAGTCTACTAGTTTAGGCATGTGGATCAGTCGGACCCGATTACGCTGCGGATCTGAGGACCAAGACTGCATCATCTCCCCGTTGTCTTGAGTAGATGAGTACTCTGGGTCTTTGGGCGATCTTGAGTTAAAACTCCATCCCCACAGACCTACCTTGGGGTACCCAAGTACAGTAGGCAGGTAGCCAGGCACTTGGCACTAGATGACAACCCACCAAATATAGATTTAAGGTTGGGCAGACACATGTCGTCTGTAGGAGGGGACGACATGCCAGTCCAGTTATGCGAGGACTGCACAACGGTACGGAAAGTCTGGAGATCGGTCCCGTCCCAAAATGCAGTGAACTTTCCACACCAAGGATTTCAGGGCCGAATATAGCGCCAAACCCGGGGCGGAGACCGCGGGCACTGAGTCGCCACAAACCCAATGGCCGAAAACTCGACCTTATCTCGAGAGCAAGCCACTGCCCATGCGTAACACTCCCGCCAGCCAGCCAGCCAGCCAGCCAGCCAGCCAGCGGCTCCTGGGGCGTTTCCTAGACCGACGCCACTGCTGAGATTACCTCGGATAGTATGGTGAGCCGCTAGCTCACTCCCGACGCGGAGCTGGGGATTCATTGTGAACCCGGGCTCGGATTCATTCGCCATTGGGGTCATAAACAAGCATATACACACGCTGGATAAATAAGAGAAGCCATTCCTATAGTACCTGTGCTTGCATAGTCTCCCGCTTGTAGCGTTCTTCTGGAAGCATATGAGACGGACGTTGAAACGTAGTCCCGTCGTGATGCTTCCTGGCTTATTATTAGTGCTCCATGACAACGGACCGCTGTCTAGGCCCTAGCGCGAGGTCCAGGCGAGAGTCGCGGTCCCAGATATCCTCAAGTGACTATCGGAACATGTCCTCTTCTGACAAGCTGTCAAGAGCGCACAAGTGTCATTAACGTCGCTGACGCGGAGCCCGAGACAAAAGAGCACCAAGTAGAAAATGCGATGAGGCTCATCCCCAAGTTCATGTTCCTGTGTATCACAGCCGAATTGGTGGATGAGGAGACCTAGCCCTGAAGGCAACACGAGCACAGTAGGTATCCATGCAGAATGCAACCCCTGACGCTAGTGATGAACAATGTACTGGGTATGTCTCTTTTGATACGCCACGCATGAGGCAAGCACGCAGCCAGGGCAGCACACAACAGAGATGCTGGACGATGCTACCCTTGGCCAGACCACGTTGAACCTAGTCGGGCCCGTTGAGGGGAAACAAGGTCATGGGATCGGAGAATAGATTGGGGGCGTGCCGGAGTGTGAGGATGGGTGCTGCCGTGACAGTGTGACTGTTGTAGATCTGGCGGCGGTGGTGACGGAGTGGATTTAGGACCCAGATCCTGAGAATACTTTCCTTCCCCGGGCCCGGCACTGTCGCGAGGCTACTATGGTACTGATGTTAAGCGTCGACTTGGGGGCCTCCCCCGAGTGCGCCACGGGCGAAACTTGCGCAGGATTTATACTTAGCGGTTCCTGTCAACTTTTCGGACTTTTAGGCGAATAAGCTTCGAGGCCGTCGCAGTTTGCTCTTGACGACATCGCGTCATCCATGACCCGTGAGAGAAGGTCACAACGCTCAAAAGGCCTGCAAGACTCCCAGCAGATATTCCATCCCAGAACGAGACAGCCCTGCGGCGGAGACAGTGCGCCATCCCACCCGTCACTTACCTTCCTTCGTGTCAGCAGCCAGCTTCGAGGTAACCAAACACAGAACACCGCGCGCTGCTTTCCCTTCTCCGACCTGGTGCTCCGCGGACCACCGAGACATACATATCTGCAGCTAGAGAGAAGCGAGAGCGACACCAGGATGGTGTACTGCGGCAAACCATCGAAAGGTTGTTCCAATTGTCGCGAGCGCAAGATTCGCGTAAGTCTTGCCCTCCACCTCGTGCACGTCTCCGCTTCGGCTGTTCCCGAGGACATCTGTGCCACCACGTTCGGCTTGGCTGCGTGCGGATGTTGACTGATCTGGACGACAGTGCGACCAGCGGGAACCCGGCTGCGGCCAATGTGAGAAGCGTCAACAATCATGTCCTGGCTACAGGAACATAGTCGACCTCATGTTCCGAGATGAGAGTTCACATGTCATCCGAAAGGCCAACAAGAAGGTTAGAAAGAAGGCCGCCCCATCCTTAGACAGCACTACTCCATCGCCTATCAAATCGGCACCGAAGCCCACGACATTGACCTGGTCGCCGAACGAGTCGACTTCGATACCGACCCGCAATGGAGCAGCCCGGAAGCCATCATCGTCCGCCTGGTCCACCTTCACAGTATCGACCCCGGCGCTCTCAGCGTCGGGGACGCTCAGCCCCCCAGAGGAGTCCGTCCTACAGTTTCAGCTGTCGCCGACGGCGAAGCTCGCGAAGGTGAACAGCGCAGATGTGAAGCAAGAACCAGGGACATCGTCACCACATGATTTCCCAGCGCTCGTACCTTGTTTGTCGCCAAATCTCGAGGACAGAGGTTTGGATCTCTTCGTCGCGCGCTACATCTCAATAGTGAGGACCTCTTCCCCCCCCCCCCCAGGCGTCCGTGAGCTGTACCGTTCGCTAACCCAACACGCGTCGCAGCCACCAAATGCCTTCCAGAACAAGTTCGACTTGCAAGTCACCTTGCCTCGTGCGCGATTTTCCGTGATGTAATCTTGCTGACTGGAGGTCACAGTGTCTTCGACTTCTGGAGTCCCAGCCCGTTCGCCTCCGAAAGGGCTCGCGACCCGGTTCTGGCCAGCCTGACGGCCGTCGGCCTGCTGGGTATTGCACAGATGGCACAATCGCAGAAACCCATGGACGTGGCGCGCAGGAGGTATGGTCAGGCGCTGCAGCTGACGAACGCCGCCCTGCGTGACCCGGTTGAGGCCCTCGAGGATAGCACTATGCTCTCGGTCCTTGTCTTGTGCCTTTTTGAAACGATGGCCGACCCGGGCGGACGGAGCATGCGCGCGTGGCAGCAGCACATCAAAGGAGCGGCTGCGCTCGCGAGAATGCGCGGCATGGGCCAATTTCGGAGCAAGGCGGGTGTGAAAATGTTCATGATGCAATGTTCGAATATTGTGAGTACTTGTGGCATTTCATGCGGCAGAAGTAATCTACTCTTCTCCTCCAAAGGTTTCATCTGTTGGAAGCAATGGAGGCTACGAAGTCGAGCCACTCGTTCTGTTTCCCCATCTTGTTCGAACCATGGCGATGGCGAAGTCACCCAAGCGTTTTGGCATTTGCGATGAACTTACCTTCTCTTGTCCTGAAATGATGTGGTCTGACTTCAGCTGCAGATGATCAACTGCATTCAAAACGAGCTTCCCATGCCACCGGACTTGGTCGCCATGCGCAAACGAGTGATCGACATGCTGGGCGGTCCAACTGCGGTACCCGGATACGAAATTTGCAATCCGATATATAAGATTTTGCAGTTGAGATATGACATACGGAACGGAGTCGAGACAGATTTAGACGAGATGCTGGACAAGTTCAACGAGGCAGAGGATGACTTTGAGACGGCTATATCCCTCTTCCCAGAGAACTGGCAGTATCGCAAATACCGCCTATCATTACGCGTCCGACCCGGTTTCTTCAGCAACGTCTGCCATGTCTACCCAGACCTCTCCGTGGCCGGGATTTGGAACGGCGCAAGGACCTGCCGCATGCTCATCCTGGAGACGATGCTCGAGGAGCTTCACAAGCGCTTTATGCGCGTGCCGGCTGAACAGGTCCCGGCTCGGTATCAGTTTGAATCTCACAAGGCGAAGTTCAAGCTCGAGAAGATAGCACTTGCCATCCTGGCCAGCGTTCCTCAACATTTCGGACTCGTCAGCCCTTCGGATTCAAAGCTCGACACACTGGCGCCAATGCCAAGCACCGAGGATATTTTGATACAGATACCCGAGAAGGAGTGGGAAGCGTCACTGGGAGAAAGCGATTCATCAGACTCCGGAAGTCCGCGCTCAGATGACGACGAAGACTACGACTGCCGCAGTCCTTCGCTATCCAACCCGATGCAGGCTCGCGGCGCCGAAGCACAGGAGGAGCGTCTCATGCTCCTGGCTTCCGTGGCAAGTGGGCTCGTGTGGCCCCTGTATCTTGCTGGAATGTGCACGGCATCCTCGCCCTCGATGAAAGCTTTTGTGGTCGAGAGGTTGCACGCGCTGCACGAGGAGCTTGGAGTCACCCAAGCCAGAAAATTAGCCGATTTTGTGGCGAGCCACAATTTCTCGGGCGAAGCCTCGGGATACAAGAGCCCTATGAATCTCAGGTATCAGTGACCCCTCGCCAGCAGATATAAAATCCAGATGACTATGGGAAAATGGTACGAGACCTGAACTAGGTTAACATAGCTTCCCCGAAGAAAATTCATGGATTTGATTGCTCATGTACCTCGATCACCAATTGTCGAAGTTCCCAAAGCCTCCCATCTTGACCTTTTTCCTTGCCGGCTCCCAGTCCTCGACAACGGGGTCCTCCGCGGCCACTGTAGCTCCGGAGTCAGTGGCAATGGCAGTCTTCAGATACTTGCCAACTCCACTCCCAGACTGCTCGATGGTGCCATCTCCTCTGATCCGCTTGCCTGTCCACGTCGTCTTGTCGTCATCTGTGCCGCCGGTTCGCTGAAGCTCGGCCTTTTCTGCTTCTGCTCTCTCCTTTTGGTCTTTCTCTTTCAGAAACTCCTCGAACGGATCCAAGAAGATAACAATCTCCTTGATGGTGATGTCTTTCAATGGACGGTTGCCCGCATCGACTGGCGTGGTCTCCAGCTGATCTAGGACATCGAGTCCATCCACCACTTTCGCGAAGATGGTGTGTTTCCTGTCCAGATGCTTGGCTGGTTTGTAGGTAATGAAGAACTGCGAAGAGTTCGTGTTCTTGCCCTTGTTCGCCATTGAGACAATTCCGCGACCGCTGTGCGTGAGAGGGCCGTCGAACTCATCGTTGAAGTTCTTTCCCCATATGCTCTGGCCACCCTTTCCGGTCCCTGTCGGGTCGCCGCCCTGAATCATAAAATTCTTGATGTTACGATGGAAAACTGTACCGCGATAATAGCCCTTTTGACTCAGCTTGACGAAGTTCCACACGGCCTTTGGAGCAGTTTCGGTCTGCAGTTCAATGGTTACGTCGCCTAGGCTGGTTTCGATCCTCGCGTAGCCCTTGTTCTTGACCACCTTCGGCTTGAGCATCCATTCGTCCTGAGTCAATATCGCTCGCTCACCACTCGTCTCCGGCGTAAGTCCAGTACTTGTGAAGCTGGCGGCTGCTCTTCCAGTTGTATACGTTGCAGAATTGTGGGCGAGCTTCTTCTCCTGGATAGCTGGCTTTTTGAAACCGTTGGCAGCAGAGGATTTCTGCAGCACCTTGGACGACCGGTTGACATCACCCGTGGCCTCTCTCTCGCGCCTTGCCTTTTCCACGGCTTCTTTCGCACGGAGCACCTTGTCACCGATTCGACCCAAGGCGTCCACGTTTACGGATCCGGACTTCTTCTCCTCGGCCTGTTCAGGAGTCAAAAGAGCATCGCCGCCGTCCTTGAGATACTGAAACTCGCTCAGATTCCTGGATGCAGCATTTTGAGGATCTTGTAGTGTAATGATGTCTTTTCTGCCGAATTCTTTGTCGTCCACTAAATCGTGCCAGTTTTTCTGCTTGATGTTCATCTGCTCGATAGTCTCCCACGTGAAGACATTGGCATATGTGCCATGCCTGACTGCCACAATGTGCGTATTGTCGGTGAACACCTTGAAGGTGACGGGATCAACTGCGGAATCGGATGTCAGCCTAACGTTCAATATCTTTGTTTTCGTGGATCGCGTCTGTCACATTTCGACAACATCTCTTGGAGCTGTCTCGGGCGCACTCACTCAGGTCTCCCCTGCCGTCTGTAGGCCCAGCGTTGGGATCTGCCTCGGCATCTGCGTTCCGGGCGAAGTTCAGCTTGATCAGGTCCTTGGCATTCAGCGGTTTGCCGTTGACTGGGTTGGTGTCATTCTTCTCGAGCCACGCGCTTATGACCTCGACGTCAAAGATGGTTCCCTCGGGCGTGCAGACGGGATTCTTGAAGGGCTGTAGGCTCGCGGCGCAGAAGTTGAAAGGAAGGCGTCTGAAGTTTGCGCCAGCGGCGCGCTGGGCTCTTGATCCGGCGCCGGCACCGACGCTGGCTGAAAAGGCATCCGAGGAGCTCCACTCCGAGTGGGTGATGTATAGCTTATCAGTGCCTTTCCCCATACTGAGTTTCGATGCGACAGGACGGATGAGTATGTCGAGGGGCCTGGGGGCTCGGAGGGAAAATCACACAGGTGTGTTGACGTCGCGCCCGATAAAGTTTCGCAAACCTTCAATTATGTTGGCAATGACGAAAAGGCGGCACTTGTACATACACTGACAGGACGTTGTCTGGACCCCCCAGCTTAGCGTGTGCAGCCTCTAAAAATACCCCTGTAAGCAGACCCACGTCAGTGCATGCGCAGCCAAGCTTGCGCAATAAAACCATACAGACCTGAAGTCTCCCCTGCAAGTTGTCCGGAGTCAGGGAAGGCGCCGCTGTCACTTTCACACCTTCCACATCCTCCTAGGAGCATCTTTATCAACTCTGTTTCGACAATGTTGTCGTTGTTGCCAACTCACAGCTGATCGCTCAAAAGAACTTGAAGGAATTGGAACAAGAATACTGTTGCAGAGAAATACACGGGACCCTTTTGGGCATCCACGTGCACGCTTGGCGCTTTCCAACCAAACCTCCCCAGCTTTCATTGCTGTCCTCGTCGAAACCCGCCCACAGCTTATCAGAACAGACACGCTCGACGAATAACTGTAGAACCAGAAAGCTCTCGATATGAGGAGTTGGCTTTCGCTGCTAGCATTGCTAGCGTTGCCAATATGGACAGCGCAGGGGCTCGAGGTTAAGCTGGTCGGTCTGCCGTGGATTCCGGGTCTATGCTCTTCCTGTCGCTGACATGTGTTTCCCATCTCCAGGACCAGCTCGACGAGAATCGCCAGAGATGCGCCGGCATGTACTCACAACAGGCATGGGGCGGTCCGGTCGATCCATTTATCCTTCTCAAGTTCCTACCGTACGAGGGCGATGCAGATCCGGTTGTTAGTCTCGTCATCTTCGAGTGGAAAGATGAGGACCTGATCGGAGTGTACCCAACCGCAGACGCAACTCAGGTACGGATACGCCCAAGCGCTGGGACTATACACCATTCTGACCAAGCAAATAGAAAGCGGGTATCTGCGAGAAGCAGTATGTCGAGGCCGGATTCTGTGAAGAGGGGGACATTGGGGAGTTTATCCTGTCACCGAACGCGACCGAGAAATCCAAGAACCTCATAGTCAGCCAAGCGATCCACCTGAAGGACTCTAAGCCGCTCAAGTACGACATAAAAAATACCGGCTACTACTGTGTCCTCACGGACAAGTTTACCGCGAGCGAATATGAGGCCGTCGTCGAATTTAGGAATGCCTACGGCGAGCTTCCTGCTACACAGATTCCCAAGCTGCCCTTCTACGGAGGCATCACATTGCTGTACTTCTTCGTGGTGGCATATTGGGGTTTCCTCTACTACCAGCACCATTCAGACATCCTGGCGGTGCAGAACTACATAACGGCCATTCTGATCTTCTTGGTTGTCGAGATGTTGATGACGTGGGGCTTCTACGGTCCGTCTGTCCCCCGGAATGCTCTCCACAAGTCCCTGCTAATATGGTACTTAGACTACTTGAATCGTAACGGTTCAAACGTTGGGTCAAAGGTGCTGTTGGTTGTCGTTGGCGTGTTAAATGCGGCTAGAAACTCATTCTCGTTCTTTCTGCTGCTCATCGTGTGCATGGGCTACGGAGTCGTAAAGCCCACACTTGGCCGAACTATGATTTGGGTGCGATGGCTGGCGATAGCACACTTCATCTTCGGCTTGGTGTACGCGATTACCAGCCTCGTCATTACTCCGGACAGCGCAGGTGAGCATGAGCCTAGTGATGCCTCCGACATGGATCTAAGTTGAGCTGACATAACCAGGCCCCTTCGTACTGCTTATCGTTCTTCCCCTGGCAGCCACTTTGACGGCTTTCTACGTGTGGACCCTGAACTCGCTCAACTTCACCCTGAAGGATCTCCGAGAGCGAAAGCAACACGCAAAGGAGAGCATGTATAAGAAGCTATGGTGGGCCATCCTTCTCAGCATCCTGGTCATCTTCGCCTTCTTCTTCTTCAACAGCTTCTCGTTCGCCTCGGCCAGTGACCCAGACTATGTGCCCTTCCACTGGAAATCACGTTGGTTCATCCTCGACGGCTGGCTCAACTTGGTTTATTTCGCCGACGTGGCATGGATCGCATATGTCTGGCGGCCGACTGCGAACAACAAACGCTTCGCCATGAGTGACGAACTCGCTCAGGACGATGATGGGACGTTCGAAATCAACAACATGGACATTGGAGCGCCTGATGACTCTGACGACGATGAGGAAGCGAATGTGGGCGCCAAGCCTGCTATCAATACTACCCGGGATGGTCAAACCTCTGGCGTGGAGGGCTACCACGCACCCGGAGGAGGGGCGAATGGCAGCAGCCAGCGCCCCAGGGCCTCACTGGACGGCGAGACTATCTTCGCTATCGGTGACGATGACAAATTCTCCGACGACGAAGAAGGTTCCGACGATGGACTTGTCAAAGGTTCGGGCAAGTAAGGGCAAGGACGAGATGAAAGTATCTTCATGGATAACCAGGAAACCATGAGTGGGGATATTCCCAGCAGATTTTGAGTGTATTGTACCTTTATAGACCCCTCGGCGTTGTGGAACAACAAATGGGACTGCATCAGGCATGGCTGCGGTGCATGGGGCTTTGGGTCTTCAGAACCGGAATTCGTTTTCTCATCCCTCATTTTTATACGAAGCGTGTGTCTAGGTCGCCTCGCAGATGCGATGGTAACCTTGTAGACCGTTCGAGGCTCTTTCCTGGAAATATCGGCTGCCTCACCGAGACCAAATGCTGCAACTCGATCTATTCTCCGTCATCTGCTACCCTTCGACGGCATCCATGCGAGCTCTACAGCAGTTTTGCAGGATGGCGAGCCACTGATGGTGTCAATCTCCGCTGTGGTGATACCAGCGACTTGTCTTCTGGCGGGGACGGCCTGGTTTCGTCGCCATGTTCACACGTCGACAGTCTGCAGATGGGCAACATGGAGCCTCACCAGCGGTGGGTCGCATGCGTTTCTCGCCATTGATGCCGTATTTCATGAGAAGATAGCTATCAAAAGCTTCAAGTCCATGCTGTAGAACGAATCGACCGGACTAACTTATGCCGGTGTTAATTCGAACCGTACATAGTCTTTGTGGGCTTCAAGGCAAAGTGACAGTGCCCATTGTGTACTATCGACCATGGTGTACGATTTGCAGTCCCCGTTGAACTTGATGCGCTTCATTTATCGGGGTGTTCAAGCCCCAACGTCACCTCCGAACCCGACGGGCCGCCTCTGTCCATCGTTCTCGGGCAGTATTGCCAGCGCCTTGTACACCTTGCCCATGCCCCCCGGGCCTCTGTCCACGAGCCGTTTCCACGCCTTCTCCACATCCCTCGCCTTCTCCTCGCCGCCTTCCCTCTGCCTCAGGCCCCTGACCAACATCTCGGCCCTCTCCCTTATGCCCATGCCCTCCAGGAAGGCCCCCTGCTCCACCGGCCCGTGCACCTCGACGCCCTCGCTCGCGCGCAGCGCCGCCTCGGCGATGGCAGCAAAGTCCACGTCGGCGCTGAGGTCCGTCAGCCCCGGCTCCGCAAAGGGGCTCACCCTCCGGTGCCGACTGATGCCCCGCAGGGAGTTGACGGGGATCGTGCCGTCGCCGGGGCCGTAGTCGAGGATCAGGGCGGCGCCCGAGGGTTTCTGCTTTGGGTGCTGCGCGGACCCGCCGATGCGCGACGCGAAGTCGCTCGAGTAGAGGGACAGGTCCGGGCAGATCTCGATGAGGGCGCCCTCGAGGGGCTTGAGGGCGCGGTAGCGGGGAGACGACTCCGGGAGGTAGAGAGCATGCCGGGTTGGGGTAGGCGAGAGGGTCAGTTGGAAGTCGGGCACGGGGGTGTCGTGGGATTGAGATCTGGGCGTGCCCAAGCTCTGGTGCGTAGAGCCCGGGGGTGTTGGTGACACCACCATTTCGCGCCACTGGAGGGATGGCTTGGTGGTATCTTGTGCTTGTGGTTGTGCTGCTGATGACGACGACCACGAAGATGGCGACGAGCCAGCATCCGGTTTCTGAGATGGAGGCGTGTTGACGACTTGGAAGGCGTGTACTGGCAAGGCATCGAAGAATTCGTGCGCAACTATGAATGGCATCTTGTCATGTGCTGCTGGATGTAAGCGTCGAAGCAACCTAAAGAGTGTCGAGACCAGACAAGCGTACCTTGAGGAATGGACTTGATGGTCTGAGTCCACACTATTGGAAAAGTGCCGTACTTCGACATGCTGTGCCAACCAACTTTGGACTCGCCCATGTGCGCGTCATCACCACAGAGGAGGTTTTTCTGAGCAACCCTCAGCTCGGAACTGGCCTCGACCATATAGATGGCATCGATGGCATTTGCCATATCTTTGAAGTTCGACATGGTGCGGAGCATGTCGTCCATGAGCGTGCCTCTCCCGGGGCCGACCTCGATGAGTTCGACGCCTGCCTTGGGACTGCCTTGGCTCATCCACTCGGCCACGAACCAGATGCCAATGAGCTCTCCGAAGACCTGCGAGATCTCTGGCGACGTGACAAAGTCTCCCTTGAGGCCGAACTGATCTCTGCCCTGCTCAATGGCACCGGTATAGTAGCCACCAACATCGCCAGTCAGACACATGCGCATGTAACTCGCCAGAGGTATGGGCCCGGTCATCTAAGGCTACCATTAGTCCACCTTGCTTGCCGTGAGATGCAGATTCAGAGTTGAACGCTGAATACCTGTATTGCTTGTGCTAATTGTTTTGCAAGGGGCGTCGACCACTTCCTTTCATCACCGCGTCTTGCAGCCGTCACTGACATGGCTCTGCCGTGTGAGGCTGTACCCATGTGAGGCCGATGTACACATCGAGGAGACGCCCTGAGCCCACGGAGGAGCGATCTTGTCGCAAAGGGTCTCATTGTAAGATTTTGGCCGTAAATGGCGATCAAGGACCGAGAGATGTTCGCATAGTCACGGATACACCAT
This sequence comes from Dendrostoma leiphaemia, assembly GCA_026120015.1. Lineage (NCBI taxonomy): Eukaryota > Fungi > Ascomycota > Sordariomycetes > Diaporthales > Erythrogloeaceae > Dendrostoma > Dendrostoma leiphaemia. Next base: position 108,950 of record JALRMF010000019.1, read on the forward strand.
CCTCATGGACTTTTGGGGGAGTACCTTTAGTCTGTTCGGCATTTGCGGTGTCCACGGCTACTTACTTAGTGTAAATAACTCCAAGTCCAGATAGCTTTAGCCAGAGCAACCCGCTGTGCCCAAAAAATAGTTGCCCCGAACAGCTCCTGTTGCGGCAGACTTACAGCGGTTTGCTCATCCCCGGCAGGCATCTCCACACCGTCAGGTTCCAAGCGACATCATTATCGTGACTCCAGGGAGAAGCCTTCCTGTGCCTCACAACAATCTTCGGCACCTCTAGACTTGATTGCTCTGACAGACGGCCTCCGCCACGGCACTTGCTCGATCCATCCCTCCACCGTCGCATCTTGAGCCCGCCATCGCCTCACGCCCCTCTCCCACCATGACCAGCAAGGGCAAGTCGCGCTGGGCCGACAGCGAGGAAGACGCCGCGCGCGAGGCCGCGCTCAAGAAGGAGAAGGAGCTCAAGAGGCGCCTCAAGAAAGACAAGGAGGCCGCCGCCGCCGCAGCGGCAGCAGCAACACGCAAAGCCGAGGAGGAGGAAGCCCGGCGGCGGAGAGCACACGACGACGCCACGCCGGCAGCAGAAGCCGAGGACGGCGACGGGCGGCCGACGAAGCGGCGGAGACTCACTCCCGACCCTGTCACCACGAAGGATGAGGGCGGCCCGAAGCTGCTGCGCTTCCAGGGAGGCGGCTTCGGCAAGTCGCGGAGCGTAGAAAACTACGACAAGCTCAACGACATCGAAGAGGGCGCGTACGGGTGGGTCGCGCGGGCAAAGGACCTCGCGACGGGCAGGGTGGTTGCGCTGAAGAGGTTAAAGATCGAGCCGAACGACCGGAATGGATTGCCTGTCACGGGCTTGCGGGAGATCCAAATATTGAAAGACTGCGAGCACAGGAATATCGTGAAGTTACAAGAGGTCGTGGTCGGGGACGATACGACGAGAATAGAAAAGTACGTATGCCATCTCTTTGCACCGTCACTACCACCACTTACGACGCATTGCTAACTTCTATGCCATGTGCTGCCAATAGTATCTTCCTCGTCCTCGAATTCCTCGAACACGACTTGAAATCTATCCTCGAAGACATGCCCCAGCCCTTCCTAGCCAGCGAGGTCAAGACCCTCCTCCTCCAGCTCGCGAGCGGCGTCGCCTACCTGCACGACCACTGGATCCTGCACCGCGACCTCAAGACCTCCAACCTCCTCCTGAACAACCGCGGCCAGCTCAAGATCGCCGACTTCGGCATGGCCCGCTACGTCGGCGACCCGCCGCCGCACAAGCTCACCCAGCTCGTCGTGACGCTGTGGTACCGCGCCCCGGAGCTGCTGCTGGGCGCGGCGGCGTACGGCGGGGCCGTGGACATGTGGAGCGTCGGGTGCGTCTTCGGCGAGCTGCTGGCGAGGGAGCCGCTGCTGCAGGGCCGCAACGAGGTCGACGAGCTGACCCGGATCTTTGAGCTGTGCGGGATCCCCACCGAGGACAGCTGGCCGGGCTTCCGGAGGCTGCCCAACGCCAGGTCGCTGCGGCTGCCGCCGGGCAAGGCAAATACGGGCTCGGTCATCAGGGCCAAGTTCCCGCTGCTGACCACCGCGGGCGCGGCGCTGCTCAACGATCTGTTGAGCCTGGACCCCGCGAGGCGGCCGAGCGCGAAGGAAATGTTGAGCCATGAGTACTTCCGGCAAGACCCCAGGCCCAAGTCCGAGGCCATGTTCCCGACGTTCCCTAGCAAGGCGGGCCAGGAGCGGCGTAGAAGAAGGGACACGCCTAATGCGCCAGGGAGGGGCGAGGCGGTGGAGCTTGGGGCTGTGGACTTCAGCGGGATCTTCAACGGGAGAGAGAAAGAAGAACGGGGTGGAGGCTTTTCCCTCAGAATGGTATGATGACCATTGGATGATACCAAACGGCGAACATGGACTGCCTTGCTGTTGACCAAGTAGGGTCACAGTAAGACCTTCACCCAGCTAAGCGGGAAGTTTTACTGTGACATGGAGTGAAGATATAATACTATATCGTTCATTACCTGCTGTCCTATGATCTCGCATACATCATTACTGTAGGTGCCCCACTCCAAATGCAGCCCACCAACCCTCATGATAGCCCATACGTGTTGTCCAAGTTGCCCAAAGGTCCAAGTACCCAAAATCAACGCCTCATCCGCTGTCGCTGGTAATTCACCCGTACAGATACCATGCGATTTCCAAAGGAGTGAATCGCCCCTGCTCGATCATGCTCTATGCCGCGGCACGCCATTACAATCTGCTAACCACAATATTGACAAGAAAAAGGTTTCTATTTTGTTTGTCGTACGCCGCACGTACCCGCCCGTCTATCCGGCCATGCGACGGTTACCACAGCCCCACCACAAACCACGTGAAAGTCGCCACCGTGATCCCGACCATGGCGAACGCAAACCCGAGGGTTCGTTTCTCCATGTCGGACGAGGCCGCGCTGCACGTCGCACACTGCCAGCCGCTGGCCATGGCCGTGTACGCCTGGCCGGTGTACAGGCCGAACGTCAGGGCCCCGTCGGCGGTCAGCGAGCCCACGCCCGCGGTGGCGCTGATGCTGGCCTCGGCGTCGTAGATGTACAGTGTGTACATCTCGACGAGGAGGGGCTGCTGGTTCTGCTGGGCCTTCGACTGGTACGCCGCCGTGTCCCAGGTGTACGCCGCGTCGGTAGCGAAGGACATGTTGGACGTCAGGGTCCAGGTCGAGGCGCCGAAGGAACTCGTACTGGCGGACAGGGCGACATTGATGGCGGTCGGGGTGACGGACAGGTCGGTGTAGTTCCAGGAGAAGGTCACATAGTCGCCGATCTTGTACAGGGCGCTCGTCAGGGTCGTCTCTGGTGATACCATGACAGCGCTCCCTGCTGCGTCTGCAGTACCAGTCGATGTCGAAGTACCGGAGGACGTCTTTGACGAGCCCTTGCTGGTGCTCTTGTCGGTGCCTGTTCCCGAGCTTGCGTCTGTCCCCGTCCCTGTCGAACTCGCATCCGTTCCTGTCCCCGTCGCAGTACCAGAAGAGGAGGTGGTCGAATCGCCGGCGGTATTGAGCTGTGTGGCATCAGCCGCGTTTGTGCTCGACGCGGACGACGCCTCAGCCGTCTGTGTCGCTTTTGCCGTCGATGCTGTGTCAATTGTCTTATGTTAGCCAGCTTATTCGTGGTTAGGCCGAGACCTGGCACCTTGTCGGTGCGACGACGTACAGCTACTTGTGTCCTGCCTTACTACTAGGGCATCGAGTTCTGGTAGCCATCTTGGCCAAGGGAAGGCTGAGGCGAGAGGGGCGAGGTAGAGGAGGGCAGCCGTGACTTGTGATGGCCTCATGGTGAATGTTGTGTGAAGGTTGTTGATCGACCTCGAGGTAGCGAGTGGTTGAACGCGTTACGGCTCAGGGGTATCTCGACGGAGTCCCGCAGTCCTGGAAAGAGTCCGCGATTCCTTCCACGCCGCGAATCGAGTCACTGTTGTGCCGGCTATGACTCCTCAATTATCACCACGCGGGCTTCTTAGCGTATGGTATAGCGTTTGTGCTCGATCTTGGAGACGAAGCAAGTCCGGTCCAGAAAGCTTTTTCTCTAGCGTAGGACACCGAAAGACTTAGGTAGGAGGCTGAAGGTCTTGGGGTCTTGGTATGTCCAGGAACAAGATTAGGGGCAGTACACTGTTGGCAACGGTTCAGGATTCCTCAACAAGCGAATGTTGTCCGAAAGACCAAACGATCGTGAGTTGCTGCAATAAAGAAGTAACAGCAACAACAATAATGATAGAACAAAGCGAAGGTTCGGATACTAGGAAGAGGTATTGGGGGAGAGTCGGCCAGGAAGAAAGGTGGAAGGCCAGCAGAATAAAGTTGAGAGGGGGGCTGATCGGTTGCAAGGATAAACAGGGTGACATTCATCGAATCAGGTCAGCGCTCGCGGGCAGTCCCAGCCGGGGGACTGGGACCGACGCTGCGACCCTTCAGGCCCTTGCAAGGCAAAGCCTGTCCACACGGGGATTCTGCTTTGCTATGTAGTAGACAGTCCTGGCAGTCCAGTGGACCCATCTTGAACCGCGGAGAGTACCCCCCCCCCCAGTGACATCCTCTGTAAAGGCAGTTATCTTCGCCATTGTAAAAGTTGAGCTGGCGTGTGGGCAGGTGTTTCTACAGATGTTGTGGTGGCGGCACGGTCGGGTTGGGGAGGAATGCACCCGAGATCCAATTCGTATTCCCCGGCTTCGTGATGAGCTAGTTGAGAGAATGTTGCAGCTGGTGAGGTGCGAGGCCAGTGTTGCCCAGCAGGAAAGGGCTGAGCAGTACCGGTACCGTTAGAGGCTAATAAAAAGGCGGCGAACCCCGCTGACAACTGGCGCCCGCCCCCCCGGTACGAGGTCAACGGGCTTGTCTCAATTTCTCGTGTTGCGAAGGACGTGGACCCCTGCTAAAAATACACTCTAGATGAGGTGAACTACCCGAATCCGGCTTTTCGTCTCTTTATCAGATATATTGGATTTGCAGAACAAGTTTGCAGCTCGAATGCAAGGCGGTTTGTGGCACTACAAATAGTTGGAAACATCCGGGAAACAATGCTAGCACATAGTCAATCGAACTCCTCTGGTTGCTAAGTGACAAACGACGCTGTATCAAGACTTTTATTGTCATATACTTGCAAAGCATTACGGAGGCTGGTTTGCATGTGACTTACTCGGGCATTGCCATGTAGCCCGCCTTGGCTTCCCGCACAGGTGATGCCATACGCCACCATCATCATGAACAAGAACAAATCACTCCACGCCCCCCCATCCCTATTCGGCCAGTAGGGAAAAGAAGAACAATAACATTTTCTCATTGCGAAATGCCAATTTCATGATCCATTGGGTCATAACCGACTGACTACCTGCGCCGATTCGGTTGGAAAGCGATGAAACGTGGGCCTCGTCACACCTACACGCGCTCTGGTTCCCTCGCACAGCAGATCTGATTCTCGCCGCAGCATGCGGTAGGAACAGTTTACGTGTGCAAGATATACAGGACGGCAGTCGGGCCCGCCAGGGCTGTGACACGATGCTGTCAAGTGTCAAAGGACCGCCACGAGCTTTTCACAAACATCTGCAATTTGTACCATGCGTCTACCACTGACGACGCTAAGCTTGAAAGAGCAGATTAGACTAGCCATAGGGTATGACTAACCATAGGGTATCCATAACTCCAACGCGCCTTTCCATGACAGGAACAAAGGAACACGGCGGTGACGCCTCCTCAAAGTAATACCGCCCGAACACCTGAGAACGAACGACGACCAATCTGTCTGAAGTGTTACTCCCTTAAGATAGCTCTTTTACTTCGTGGGTTTAACCTTCACCTGCGGTGACCGGGCTGACCCATTTTAGGGCCGAGAGCGAGAATCTGTAGTCAACAACAATGTCGCTTCGGGCTGACGGAGGTCCGGCTCAGTTGTCCCCAGCTCCCTAAGCGGCTATTCCCACAGCTGCCTTGGCTCCGAACGAGGGCAAGGAAATATTCTCCTCTTCACCATCATCATCCAGGTTCAGAAGATTGAACCGGTTCGTCATGGTGTTTGCATCGACTTTCTTGGCGGCAAAGCTTCGGGGTTTCGGATAGGTCGGCTGATCGAAAGGTTGGCAGCACTCATCAACGTCCCAGTCGATCTTATGATGCTTGTATTTCCTACTCATCCAGATCAGCGAATCCGCAGAGGAAGACGAGGTAAATTATACTCACAGTCGGCTCATCATGCAGGTTCTGGCGAACATGGCATTGTGGACCGAATTGGTCTTGATGTAGCAGCTGCCGCCGAGGAACTCGACCTTGACCACGACGAGATTGTGAATGTGTTCCATGTCCTCGCGAATAGCGGCTTCCGTGAGGCGAGGATCGCAACGGCGGATCACGAGGTTGCGAGTGGCACCTATGCTAAGCTTGGTGGCGACATGCTTGGGCAAGGTGAACTGACGTCCATCCCAGCGGACGTCAATCTGGCACGGGTCAGTGTCTAGACCACCAAGATGATACCTAACGCTGTCTCCTGTGCTTACCCGCTTGTGCTTGATGTACAGATCGTGCCGGCGGACGTGATCAAAAAAGGCTCGAGCATCAGCAGCCTGCACGAACGACACCGTTGCCGTACGGTCGTGAGGGCGCAAGTAGACATCCAGCAATTGACCTCCTCGCACAGCCTCGGTGATGTCACCGTGGGTGGTGCCGTCCGCCAGATTGCTCAGTAGAAGCGATCTAGCACAGTGACGCTCGTAGCGCGGGCGCACTGAGACTTGATTCTTGTACCCGAGGTTGTTGATGTCACCAACAGGTCCACCACCTGACACAACATCCTCCTCCTCTAAGACATCGTCATCCGCCCACTCGGGTGTCTCTTGGGTCTGGCCGGGTGTGAAGGAAGCGGCCTGTGCATTGTAGCCTCGATAGTTACCATGGCTGTGGGCAGGTGTGAAAGAATTGGCCTGTGCATTGTAGGCTCCGTGGTTACCATGGCTGCTCGAGACATTGCGAGGAGGTTGCGGTCGAGACTCCGGAGACGCAGGGGTATTGAACGTGATACTGTGATCGATCGAGTCGGCCGGGGCCGCAGCTGAAGCAGGATTTGCTTTCTGCTGCTCGATTGTAGCATCGTCCTGGCTGAGTAGCTGCGTCGAGTCAGCACTACTTGTGTCAAGCACGTGCGTGCTGGCTAGCATAGCCAGACACCTCCAGTGGCTTGTCCAAGCATACATCGATAGTCTCCTCACCCACACCACCTCTCAAGAGATTCTGGCGCAAGTTGGCTGCGAGAAAGATCAGTATAACGACACTGCTGTCATGCTATGGGGGTCCAAGCGAGGCAGTCATACCGTACTTGGCGACAATTCCCTTGAGTCCGTCATACTCGGACTGGGAGATCGAGACGACAGAATTGGGAAAGTCGTCGGGATTCTCGAACAATAGATCAGATCAAGATCACCTTTGCAGTGCTCTCGATTCCTGGGTGCCACAAACTCACAAAATTCGCCCTGCAACAGGAAGAGAGTCAGCTTGCATGCAGGCCGCTGGGGCAAAAGGCCACAGAGGCCACAGAAAAGGAAACAGACGGGAGTTGGGTAGGCAAAAGGTTTCGCCTGGTGTCATAGCGAATTCAGGGACGCCAGTCGAGGCTGAGGCTGAGGCTCAGATACGAGGCTGCGTTTGACCGGGGTTGATCAAAACACTCTGACTTACCGCCGAAGAATGGTCTCAAAGTGCGTACGATCAATTGTGACCGTCTGTCCAATTGTGTTTGCCATAACGACAGGTTGCCCTAGGAGCTGAAGGAAAATCGAGAGTCGAGAAGGATGAACGCGATCGCACGTCGAGAGGAAAAGATGCTGTGCTTCCTGATGTGATGTGATATGAGGCTGCTGCACAACAAATTGCAGGGAAGGTGCCCATCGAGGTGCAGGGGTACCTCAGTAGCGTCACCCACTGGAGATCTCCCCAGAATGCGGCTCCACTTGGGCAGGAGCGATCCGTATTAATCCCTGACCTCTTTTGTACTACAACCTCTGCAGTCACCAACCTCAAGTTTACCTCGGAACTGTTGAGGGTATTGCGTGCCTTTTTTCCACACTAGAGATAATCTTTGTCGTGATTTTTGCTTTTCCTACTTTGCTTTTCTTTTCCGAGAACAGAAGAAGAAGGAAAAACCAAGGGAAGAAGAAGAAAAACCCTAGGAACTGATGCAAAGTACGACTGTGACGACACAGCGACATAATCACCAAAATGGATGAACTGGCAGTTCGTTCATTTGGAGTCTTCTGGATATGGGCGTGCGTTGGTTGTGGTGAATTAAACCCCGTTATTTTTACATCAAGACATATTTAACATAGTAGGTAGGTTTTAAGCCGGCAAACCTAGAAGATCTACGCCGACCTGGCATGATCAAGCTTGTGATGATTGAAGCTAGGTAACGAACGCATCAGTGAATATTAAGCTACGCTGCCACGCTGTTCTGGTACTATCAATCAACGCTTTGCACAAACCATGCCATGACCCAAATAAAAATAAAGATCAATGCCCGTGACGCTTTCAAATGCTTGTAGACCCATGATACCCTGTACATTTTCGACTACCAGACACCGGCACGCCTGACCATGTCAAAAACGTCGACCCCATGATCAACTTCAACCCCCCGAAACGAGATATCCGTGCGTAGCAAGAAAATCAAATGTTCCAAATAGCCCCAAATGACCGCTTCATGCCGTACGGCGTCGTCGGAACCCTGTTTGCTGGCCGTCAATCACATCACTTGGAGGAATCTGTAGCCGATTTCAGGTAGTTGAGCAGGAACTTCTGGTTTTCGGGCGAGATCGGGGTCTGTTGCTGACTGCTGCGTCGAGACATTGAGGAAGACCCGCCGGCGGCTCCGTCCAGTCCAGGAGAAGCACCGATGGATTCAGTGCGGGAAGTGGATGACGCAACATGCCCCGCGCTGTGTAGCGTTGCGGCCCTGCTATTGATCGCCGCGGGACTTGCCAGGCCACGTGCAGGACTGCCACCAGTCGGCGCCGTGAACATAGACAGAAGCTTGGCCTTTTGTGAAGGATCGGCATCTTGACGTCGAAGCACTGTGTAGGGAAACGGGTTGCCTGCTTGTGTCATTAATGCTTGGCCATTCTGACCCAGAGTACCATACGTGGAACGACCTGCAGCGTTTTGCTGGACATGGCCGCCCGGGCTGTTCATTGGCTGAGACCTGTTGTCTGCGCTGGCACCATCCACGGCGAAGGCATTGAGCAACTGTGCTTCAGGCTGTGATGACGCCTCTTGCAGCTGAGAGCCTGGCCCAACCGCACCCTTGGGACGCATCGCAATAGACTGGGCTTCAAATGGCGGATCGACGCTGCTATCGGCTTGCGTCGAGCCATTGCTCGTCTCATTTACAGACAGGCGCGTAAGGAGCCCGGCATTGAACCCTGAAGATTGTGGTTGCTGGACGCTTTCTTGGCCCAACACGGCGGGTACACCATTCTCCTTCAGATTGGGCCGAGTGTTCTCCGATTGAGGAGATGAGGCTGACGACTGCTTGAAGAGGTCCAAGAGCGCCCTCTGCTGTGTTTGCGAGGTATTTGATGGGCGGAGAGATGGTTGAGAAGCGGCCAAGTGAGGGCTCGCTTGCTGAGGTATTGTTGTGTTTGACAGACCGTTCGATGAGAAAACGTTGGACGAGATTCGGCCGGCATAAGGGGAGCCCAATGACGCCGTATGGACGGGCTGTTGCTGGTTCGGCTGATGAATATTTGCTGCTGGCAGCCGAGGGGAAGGATCTATGAAGGCTGGCTCTTTGGCTGGGCTGGCATCCTTCCTGAATTCGTTTAACAAAGCCAGGCGATTGTTGTCTAGTGTTGCTGGGCGCTGCCCAAGGTTGGCCAGTAACTGCTGTGGCAAAATCATGCCCGCAGGCAACGAACCAGTCATAGTTGTACGCTGCTGCATCTGGACGGGTCTGTCGTTCTGAGCAGAGGAAGTCTGTGGCGTGGCCCCAGCGAGGATATGATTTGCTTGGCGAGGTAGGGGCTGCGGATGAGCCAGGGCAGGCAGATTACTCGGCCCGGAGGCCATCATCAGTGCCAGCTGTTGATCCGAAGTATGAGTATGCTGCTGGGTTCTACGCCCCGTCGTCGCTGCGGGAACACCGAGAACAGAGCGGAGCCTATTGCTCATATCGTCTGGTTGCACGAAGGAGGACTGGGTCGCCTGGTAGCTGCCCAGGGCCAGGCTTTGCGCCGCATAAGGATGGTGAGGGGTATGAGGCTGCAGAACAACGTTATCACCGCGGCTCAAGGGAGTATGCGGTGCGTGGGTTTGCTGCTGGCCGGGTGGCTGGGTCGATACAGGCGCGACATGCTGTTGCTGTAGCATAGCAAGAATTGCCCTCCCCTTATCTTGTTCGGTGCCAAACCTACCAGCCTCTTGGTAACTTTGCGCCGGAGGCTGGATCCCCAATAATCTGTCAATCTCCTTGCCAGTAGCTTCGTATGACCCCATAGGAGCAAGGACTGGTTTCGGCTCAGGCGCTGTCTCGGTGGCCATGCCCTCTTCCTCGGTCATAACGTCCTCGATTTCTGGCTGGCTGAGATGCCCGGTTTTGTGATTGTTGCGTATCCGATCGTTCTTTCTGCGCTGCTGGCGAATCCATTTGTTCAGAAAGCCCAGAAAAGACGGAATTAGGAAGAACTTGTTGGTGTTGGAAACCGCTGCATTGCCGTCCTGGCCTTGTCGCTTGGTGCCCCGGCCGGTCGGGAGCTCGTCCAGTCGGAACCACTCTATCTTGGAAATTTCTTTCCGTGTCCTCGGCTCAAAAGGATAGTCCATGGGGACATCAGGAATGACGAAGAGCTTCACATGCTGATCCCTGATGACCATCTCGAAATACTTAAGTCCTCGGTTTTCAGGTATCAGACCAGCGTCTCTGGCATTGAATCCGGTCTCTTCGTAGACCTCCCGAACGGCGCAGTCCAGATCATCTTCGCCCTGGTCAATCTTTCCCCTGGGAAACATCCAGGACGAGCTCTTGTTCCACCCCTTGACCAGGAGAACGGAATCCATTGCCTGATTCAGCAGTATTGCACCACGCACCGGTATCCGCTTCTTGTAACCTATCCAATGCATGTATGCCGCTTCGTGCATTTCGGGGCCGGCTTCCTTGGTGAGGGGACAGTGCTGGAACATTCGGAGGGCGAAGCTGCGCAAATTCATCTGCGGGAGAGTTGGGTCCAGTGGTCGTATGAAATCTTCATAGAACCAGTGCGCTTCTTCTATATGCGTACCGATCCGGTTAAAGTCCTGCAGTTCTGAGCCTGGCAAGTTGATGAGGAAGCGAGCATTCAGATCGTCGAGCCCTGGCAAGGCTCAGGGTCAGCAGTGTTTACTGGTATCGACACGATACGATGCAGAACAACGGTTGGCGACTCACATTCTTCGAGTGTTCTTTGTTGCGTATCCATTTTCGCTATCTTTCCTCTGAAACATATCTGAGGTCGCGACAGCACAAGAGATAGGAAGGTTGGGTTTGAGGAAGATGGGCAGCGGTGCAGAATGCTTGGTTGATGTGCGTTGTTGTTGATGATGTTGCAGGTGGGTCCGTCGCGTTTGGGCTGAAGGGATCAAGATTGCGAGCGTACTGCAGTGCTGAGAGATTGTTGTCTCGGGACAAGTCACTGTCGGCGCAGGTGATAAGGGCTGCTGGGTATTGAATGCTTTGAGAGCAGATGTAGGAGCTTTCGTCGCTTTGCAGTGTCAGTCGAAGTATGTCAACGGGTCGGCTTCGGGCAAGGTCGTGATGAATTGTAACCAACGTGCGGGCCAAGCGGCTCAACGGCGGGCCCTTGCTTCTCGCCCCGAGCTCAAGGACAGGGGTTTTTGGTCTGCTGACATAAGCAGCCTTTTTCCTTCTCTTCCCCCCCCCCCCCCGGGTGGGCCCGCCCTCTTCCATATGTAAATTGAAAGAAAAAAGAAAAACGAAAGGGATCTCAGTCCCAGCCATTAGGTCAGGCAAGCGCAGTCTTGAGTTGATATCTGGACGGTGGCCTGTCGTCCCTCAGATCCCAGATAGATCCAAATCGCGCTTTGTTTTGGGACATTCTCGTTGCCCTGGGTGACTGAACGGTACGATACTGCAAGTCCAGTGTGGGTGGGGGATCGGATCAGGTGCGAGGTGGTGATGCTCTCATCTCACATCAGTTTTTCTTCACTGTCAATTCAGATGCCGACTCTAGGGGTTTCAGTTTTGAAATGGCTATATGCCTAGGTACATGGTCAGACTTTGTTCACTGAGGGTCGAAATCATGCAAATCACCCATAGCTTGGCACCAGACTAAGCTGACTGGCAGTACAATCGGGTGTGACATGCATGGATGGGAATTGTGGGATGCATGTGGGACTTTCAAGTCGCGCTCAAGACGCGTTTTCTGAGACATGGAACGATCACTGATCCTTCGGCACCGGCGCCGTGCTGACACACCACGCGCACACACATCGCCTACACTGTACGGAGATACAGTACCATGCCGGAGGCTTCTCAGGTGGATGGTTTCCATCCTCGAGGCGTGCGTGCAAAGACAAGAGTGCTTGGAGTGGGCTGGCCAAACATTGACAGTCAGATTCAACACCGGGACGAGGGACAAAGACCGTCAGTGCCTACCTAGGTATTCTTATGCAGTCTACAATGCTCTCATTGCTGTTGAACACCTGAATGCTCAATAACCCACTGCTACCACCAAAATGTGCTCGCTGGTGGTGACTGTAAGTTGCTGCTGTAGTATACATACAGCGCAGAGCCACAGGTAGTTACAAAGTACAGTGTATCCAGGCAAAGGACGGAAACAGAAGAAATAGTGGTGATATCAAGACAAATCCGATCTGATAAGATGATGCTGGGACCAGGCTTATTCAACCCCAACAAGGTGACAAGACAAATCCACAGCTGGAGCAAATATTGCAGCCAGTAGTGCCAGGAAAGCCACACAAACAGAGCTGATCGCCCAGGCACTAGGATCAAGGTGGGTTGATGGTGGTGCTGCAGACTGTTTGGATCAAGTCCGTGGGCTGGCCAGGTCTTCGGTCTCCAGGCCACAGAAGTTTTGCAGGGATCCCAGTCGCGTCGTTCGAAGGCGCGTCTGCCGTCCTGGTATCCACAATTTCTACCCGTCAACTAGATCAGCACACTCTTCTTAAAAGCCTACCGGCTCCCGCCAAAACACATTCACTTCTTCCCGTACAACCAACTCAACTCCTCAAAGTGCAACATCAAGAGACGCTGTTCAAAGCATTTCTTTCCATTGCCTTTGCATTCAAACATTGTCTTGTCCTTCCTCCCATCATCCATTCACAGCCATGTCTCTTGACATCACTCCTTCCAAGCAGGTGAGCGTCGTCTTGTCCCTGTTGTGACTGTTGACAACACGCCATAAACATATCCAAACAAAGACTAACTAGCTGGCTTTGACAGGCTGCATCTGCAATGGACTCCCTCAAGATGGAGTCTCCTGTCAAGAAACTCGACCTTGGAGTCGCAAACAAGGAGAATGACGTCCAAGACCCCGCTGTCGCCACCCTTGCCCAGGACATCGACACAAAGTATGCTGCCACCAAGGAGGTCGTGAAGGCGGAGGAGCCTTCCCAGCCCTCTGCTCTCAAAGCCGAGGAAATGGACGAGCCCATCCTGAGAGAGAACCCCAACCGTTTCGTCCTGTTTCCTATCCAATATCATGAGGTACGCGACGCGTTCCAGCCCCAGTCCGACGCGTTAAGTGGATCCCCACTAACAATGACCACCCGAACACAGATCTGGCAGATGTACAAGAAGCACGAGGCATCTTTCTGGACTGCTGAGGAGATTGACCTTTCCAAGGACCTGCACGACTGGAACAATCGTCTGACCGACGACGAGAGATACTTCATCTCCCACATCCTGGCCTTCTTTGCTGCCTCAGATGGCATTGTCAATGAGAACCTCATCGAGCGCTTCAGCGCCGAGGTCCAGATTCCCGAGGCTCGCTGCTTCTACGGTTTCCAGACCATGATGGAGAACATTCACTCCGAGACTTACTCTCTCCTCATCGACACCTACATCAAGGAGCCCGGCCAGCGATCCCATCTCTTCAACGCCGTTGAGACCAGTAAGTCTATGCCTTCTTTCTTTGTTTTCGCGCATGCTCTCTGACACTGCAATTCTTAGTTCCTTGCATCCGCAAGAAGGCCGACTGGGCATTACGATGGATCTCTGACCGTCACTCTACCTACGCTCAGCGCCTGGTCGCGTTCGCTGCCGTCGAGGGAATCTTCTTCAGCGGCGCGTTCGCCTCCATCTTCTGGCTCAAGAAGCGCGGCCTGATGCCTGGTCTGACCTTCTCCAACGAGTTGATTTCTCGTGACGAGGGTCTGCACACCGACTTCGCCTGTCTACTCTTCTCACACCTGAACAACCGCCCCAGCAAGGAGCGCGTTGAGGCCATCATCACGGAGGCCGTCGTCTACGAGAAGGAGTTCCTGACCGAGGCTCTGCCTTGCGGTCTGCTGGGAATGAATGCCACCTTGATGAAGCAGTATATTGAGTTTGTTGCGGACCGTCTCCTCGTCGCCCTTGGCAATGAGAAGGTCTACAAGTCCTCTAACCCCTTCGATTTCATGGAGAACATCTCCCTCGGCGGCAAGACCAACTTCTTTGAGAAGCGTGTCGGTGACTACCAGAAGGCTGGTGTCATGGCCAGCACCAAGAAGCCCGCTCCTGAGGAGCCAGGATCCGCTCCTGAGGAGAAGGGCGAGAACGGAGGAGACTTCACCTTTGACGACGACTTTTAAGCAAGCGTGTTCATTGTCTTGTGTCAAGTCCCAGCCCTGCATAGGTAGCTCTGTGTGTCACATCAGCACATGCATCTCGCTTGGGTATAGACAACGGGGTGGCGAGCATTTGATTTTCGTCTGGGCGGTACTGGCTTTGCCTTTCACGTTGTCGTAGCGGCCTGTATATCCCCGCTCACAGCTCTCGTTGGTTTCCTGTTACATGATTTGCGGGCGTTTGGGAGTTGGATGCATGGTTGACAGTACCTTTTGCTTCTTGATGGAATAATGAGTTCACGGCAAGAGGAGCTGATGGGAAAATATCATCTCGGAGTTTCCGATCTGTAAAATAGATCTTAAAAAGACACCAATGTCTCTTGAACCTTTTGCTCTGCGCGTGTGCCTGCAAGGTGATGTGATATGGCGTTTGAGTCTCTTCGCTGAGCAAGAGTGGTCTATCGCGGGCGCGTTGGCAAGCATGACTGGGGCTCTCGCTCAAGCGCGTATAGCTTCTAAGTTTGACACAGCTGACCGTGCTCGGATTCTGCTGCCGCTTTGTCTTCACCCTTCCGCCACGTCTCCCGCCATCACCAGCATCCGTGTGAGCCCTGCCGCGCTCTTCGCCGAGGTCAACATGACCACTTGCGGCATCGTGTCGCTTGCGCCATCCACGCAGCGTGTGAAGGGCAATCGTCTCGAGAACACCATCCCCGGGCCGACGCCTCAACACCTCACCGCTTTCCCTTCTTCTTCTTCTTGCCGCCACCACCACCACCACCACCTCCTCCTCCTCCTCCTCCTCCTCCTCCAGCAGCGGGCGCCGGCGTCCCCTCCTTCTGCGCGACCACCGGCGGCGCCGCCGCCGTGCCGGTAGCAGCGTCGTCCTCCGCGGCCAGCGCGGGCATCGCGGCCGGCATCGCGGCCATGTTGCGCCCGAGGGACCCCAGCATCGCCACCAGCCGGCCGACCTCCTGTGCCTTGGCGGTCTTGTACTTGAGGCACGCGCCGCTGTGCGGGTCGAAGGTCTTCAGGATGAGCTTCGCGCGGGGAGGTTTTGTGGTCGACGTCGTGCCGGTGGTGGCGTCGGGCATGTGCGTGTCGTCGGCGCCGTCTTGTTGGGGTTTCGACTTGGACTTGCGGGCGCGCTGTTTGGTGGAGGATATGGAGTAGCGGGTTGAGATGCGGGTCTGCGTGTGCAAGGTCAGTGAGAAGGTGTACAGGGCTTCACTGTTGTTTAGATTCCTCTGCAATGGGCACATACAGTTGTTGGTCTTGCTTCCAAGAGTTGCGCCGAGAGTGTAAGCCACTCATCGGCCGTTGGTATGAACGGCATCTTGGCCCTCCTCAGATGTGCAAAGAAGGTTTTTGTGAGCTCCCAATCGCAGAAGTCTTAAGTCGAGGTTGTTGCATCAGAAAACGTCGTGTACTCTGTAGGACTGTTGCAGGGAGGTCGTAGCTGGGATCCATAGCTTTCAAGTGCACACCACTCGGGGCTGCAGCTGGTGGGGTTCGAAGTTGGTGAAAAACTTGGGCAGGCAGATTTGCCAGCCGCTCAAATCATCAAATTTGATGTTTGGCATCACGACAACAATTCTCCTCTAAATTCATCGGCAATCTGCATTCAAAAATCGACTGCTTGAATGTTGGTATTATTTTGTGAGGCTCTCTGCTGTGGAATGAAGTACTATGTTCTGCCACAAACTAGCCCCATTGCTCTTTCGTGTCTATATGCCGACTGCCCATCCCATGCTTCTCCAAGGTATCTTTGCCAATGATGACCAAATAACGCTCAGGATAACGAATGAAAATCATCAAATAGACTCCCGGCGCTATGCCTTTGTCGCTGCAGATTCTGATATTATGAGCCCCTCAACCTTCCGCACGAGCTTATTCGTCTGCTCTGCCAGACTCAGAGTCAAGATAGTGTGAGGTAATATTCTGGCCAGATGAGGCAGGAAACCCTTGTAGATGGCAAAGAAACCTTCCGTCTTGATAGTCTTTGCCAGACAGTCAAAGACTCCCTTGTACAGATTACCATTCTGGTTGTAAAGACGAGACATGACGGTGTCTGTCACGATCGTTAGGATGCAGCCGAGAATCTTGAGAGGAAGGTGGACGAGACGACTTACCAGGTGGGTGCATGAAAACGCAGACCACGAAGCCGCTCACAGCACTACTCGTAAGATGCAATGCTGGACCTTCTTCCATGCCCACATGCTTCATCAATCTCCTTTTCGCGAAGAAGTACGTTGGCAGCTGCACTGAGCTTCCAAAGCCGGTCCTAATCATGGCCGCCCCGACACCACGGTACAGTCCTCGTACGCCTTCGCCCGAGTAGATCTGCCTCAGCCCATCAATCGCATTGCGGTAAGTGTGTTGCGTGCCGACCGGTAAGAATGGCGAGTAGCTTTGCAACCTCGTCTTGACCAAAAAGAACGGGCTCCCTGACATGGCGCCGATCACCCCGGACGCCGCGCCGCAGAACATGTTGACACCTAGCGATTGGACCTTGTCGTCCTTAAAGACCACGGATGAGAGGGTCTTGCGCATGGGCTCGTAGAACCCCAGCCGGCAGCCGTTGAGGAGGACTTGATATATGTACGCGCATCCGATACCTCTATAGATGCCCTTCAGACCTTCGTTTCGCACAATGACGGAGACGCCATGGATCGGGCCGCGGTAGTGGTGTGGTTGATGGCCTTTGCTCTGAAGCTCGCCTTGGAGTTGCATGCTGTTGCGCCAGAATATCAGTCAGGGCAGAGGCGCGCAAAGACTTCGAGATCCGTGCTCACCGGATCTTGACGGTCTCGAAAGGATGTGTGGCCGTCACGGCGCCGCAAGCAGCAATGCCGCCAGCGATGAAGGCGCTGAATTCATGATCAGTGGTATTCTCTGAAAGCGTTCGTGAGACGGGAGTTCCGGAACCCACCCTCCCGTTGTTGACATTGTGCTGCAGTCTGGAGGAAGAGCGCAACAGGTAACAGAGACCGGTCTGTGATATACCAGCAGCGGCCGACGTTGGAGATGTAGTGGAAAGGAGCAAAGCCGAGAGAAGCCTCGGCGACTTGGTGGGACGGCCCTCAGAGCTGAAGGGCTAAGCCAACATACCGATCCCCTGTAACAAAATTGCAGTATCTCACGATAACGTGCAAGAATCTAGTGCTGACAATGACAAACTTGCATTCGGCAGGCAACAAGTGACAAGGTCTGGTTCACGATTGACTTTGCGTCTAGAAATTTAACAGGCTTTCGCACTGAAGCTGCCGCTTTCGGAGCCCTTCCACAGGTCCAACCTTGGACCTGAAAGCTCAGGGACCTCCACAGTGGGTCTCCAATCTTCAGTCCTACCTAGCGGGTCTAGCCGGCTTTGAAAGTTCCCCAGATTTCGTCACTTGTGCCGCACGGTCACTTTTCCCACAAAGATCCTGCCCCACTACGGAGGCACCTAGGTACAGAGGTACTGTACCATCCCGTTCCTGCAGAACATTGTAGCGGCTGGCAGTTCGAAGCTCTCTCAGTTCTGCTCTTCAACTTCGACTTAGCAACAACAGCATTCGTCACCACCATTGCCGCAGCCATGGCTTCCACTCCCATGGATGTGGACGCCGAGTCGTCGCCAGCTGACCCGCCCCAATTGAACATAACAAGGACGCTGGTTACGAGTATCAATGTCACTTCTCCAGTGAACGAAGTCATTGCGAACTTCAGGCCTACTAAGGTACGATCGAATAATGCTCTTCTGCCCCATCTGGCCTTGGGTTAATGAATCCGACTAGCTTTTCAAACGAGACGAGTCCAAGGATGGCAAGATCCCATTCATCCTCTCCATCGACTATGACGATCCCGGCGAGCTTTGCATGACCTCGGAGAGCGACGAGACTATCCAGATCTACAATGTGAGGGAGGGACGCCATGACAAGACTCTACTGAGCAAGAAGTACGGCGTCAAGCTGGCCAAATTTACGCATGCTAGTTCCAGCATAATCTACGCCAGTACTAAACAGAATGGTAGGCCAAGACAGAATTGGCAGCGGTGATGTTCACTCTCGAGCTGACGGGACGGATCAACAGATGCGATACGTTACCTGGCCACGCACGACAACTCCTTCATCCGCTACTTCGAGGGTCATCAAGGCTCTGTCACATGTCTCGCGATACACCCTGGTGCTGACAACTTCATCTCGTGTGGTCGCGACAACACCGTACGGCTCTGGGACATCAACACCAAGTTCTGGACCGCCCAGCTCAACCTCCGCACGCCCTACCTCGCCGCATACGATCCCTCGGGGAAGGTCTTCGCAGTCGCATCGCCGTCTAGTGGAAGCATCCTGCTCTATGACCAGCACAACCTCGTCAAACCCGTCTCCGTCCTCGATGTTGTCGAGAAGTGCCACTCCGTCGACACGCACACAATGATGCAGGGTTGGACGAAGCTCGAGTTTTCGAACGATGGAAAGCATATCCTTCTTGGCACGACCGGCAAGGGCCATTTGTTGCTCGACGCCTTCACATGCGAGCTGAAGGCTCTCCTGCGCAAACCCGAGGCAAGTGTGCGACGAGCACCACCGGGCGAAGGCGCAGATGCAAGAGGTGCTCTTGCCGGCACACCACAGGCCCTGGACACCAGTGGCGAGTGCTGCTTCTCCCCCGATGGACGATACGTTTTGAGCGGCTCACGGAAGGATGTTCTGGTCTGGGACGTCCTTGCGACGCCCTCTGAGAAGAAAGAACTGCAGCCGACGTACGTTCTGGAGGACAAGAGGGAGGCAGCTGTTTTGGCCTACAACCCGAGATTCAACTTCTTTGCGACGGCGGATCAGCATCTGGAGTTCTGGCTGCCGGACCCGCATGTCTGACGAGCTTGCCAGACTAGACGGTCGCGGAGACCGAGTCCCTTTGGACAGGCAGGCGTTGGGGCAAGGGCAAAACTTGTATTTGTGTATGATACCCTTTGCATTGGCGGGCGTCTTTCTCGCAGAGAAGAAGGTCATAGGCTCAATTGGCGCCAATCAAATAGACACCATCTTTCATCTTGATATTCAGCATCCTGATATTCAGCATCCTCTCATATGAGGCAGATTTGTTGAGGTATTGTATTGATTCCCATTATCAACCACGCACAGCTCTTGCGCATCCGTAGCAGAGCCTCTGGTCCTCACCACCACCATCGTCGCCCATCTCGCCCTTCCATCTCTCGTCTCCTAGCTCATCCATGCCCATGCCGCACAGCCCGCAGCACCTTTCTTCCTCATTGCGTCTCTCGAGCTTCGCCGTTGTACGCACGACATTGGCCACAATTGACGGATAATTCTCCTCTACCTCTGCAAAGTATCTGGTCATCACCTCGTCTATACTGACATCTTTGTGTGAAACCACCGCGGAGGCATCTGATGCATCGGAAGATATGAGAGATGTAAGCGGCGGCTCAGTCAGGGTGGTGTACTGTATCAGCTCGTTGCGGAAGAGCTCGCGGTTGGGGTAGTATATCGATAATATCGGTGCCTCAACAGTTGATCCCCCTTCACCATTGGAGACCTCTGTACCTCGCGTCGCCTCAGGGCGAAACCTCGGTATGGCCATCGGCCCGTCGCCCACCATCCACGGCAGCGAGAACCCCCTGCCCTTTGCCGTCTCGCCCAGCGTCAGCTCCGCAAGCGCCGTCGTGCTGCAGCCGAGGACCACGGCGCGGCAGCCCCGCCGCAGCGCGCTGTCGCAGAGGACGTGCCGGACGAACAGCCTCGCCACGTCGGCCCTGGACGTCGTCGACGGCAGCCGGCCGTAGAGGTCCCGCAGCTTCTCCTCGGCGCTGAGCGCCGGGTCCCCGCTCGGCCTGACCGGCAGCGCGCCCCAGTCGACCGTGTCGAGCGACAGCGCCCGCGCGAGCGGCACGACCTCGAAGCGCACCCCGGGGTATCGGTCGCGGTAGCGGTCCAGCAGCGCGTCCCGCGGCGAGGAGGCATCGCCGCCGTAGCCGCCGCCGCCGCCGCCGCGCGAGAGGGCCGTCGTGTCGACGTGCACCGCGACGGGCTCGAACATGGCGCTGGGCCGCTTCCGCAGCTGGCCCTGCAGCTGGTCGTTGAGGATGTCGACGAGCGCGGCCGACGAGGCGCCGCGCGAGAGCCCCACCAGGATGCGCTTGGTGTGGGTGGGCGCGGCGGAGATCTCTTTGGCGAGGGCCTCGAGGCGCTTGACGGATTTGACGTTGACGAAGCGGCGGTAACAGGGGCTGGTGATATCCTGTTAGTGAAGGTTCATTATGCTTTCATGAGGATTCGGTCGATGGATTCGACAAACCCGCATATTGCTTCAGAACGGATCTTGAGTGTTGCTTCGCGTTCGTTGCATCTCCTGCAGATTTTGGGCTCCGCTTTGGGAGACTCCATCTCCGATGAGGTTCTCGGAGAGATAGATCTTTGGGGGAAGTGGTTGAGTTATCCTCGAGCTGTAGCTTCCGTCTTTTTTTCTTTCTTGTGTGATGGGTTGAGTGAGACGACCGCAGTGGTGAAAATTCGTGTGAGATTCAAAAGTCACATTGACTTGCTATGCAAGATGAGCGGCCCGTTCCGAGCGCTTGAACCGAACTGTCGGGACGATAACTTTTATTAATTTTCCGATGACCGATCTGGCCTGTGCTTGGTCCTGAGTGTTGCAGATGCCCAATAAAATTTCTACACAATGTTCTTGAAGATCGGATTGGGACCCTCGACACAACATCTCCGGTCGTGCCCGAGGAAGTGAAGAGGGGGGGGAGGGGGGAAAGAACGCCGACAGCCTGGCTATCTTCCACCGTAAGGTGCGAAGAAAACAAACTGGTTGGGAGATTTACAAAGTATGCGTTGAACTCATCGCCAACTGCCTCTTTTTGCCTTGGACTTTCTGATACACCAACATTCTGAAGTCGCATATGTGACTGTCATCTGCATTTTTGCGAAGACTGCCTCGCAGACCTTGGTAATAAATGGTATCTACGTTCACCTAGACGCTATCTAATCCAATGATCATCTTCTTCAAGGTCCCTGAGTAACGTTCCACATTGTTCCCAATAGTGGCGAGAACGCCGGATTCCGCCATGTATTCCAGTCATAGTCCAACACGCCCCAGGTCTCGTTGTAACCCACCGCCCCATTCCGCACATAATAGCTGCCCTGAATCGCCCAGAGCGCCCAGTCCGCATCATTGTTCTCCATATATCCAACCAGACACGTCAGATAATCGTAATCATCATCGCTCAGCCCGCTGTTCGTGCCGCCCGTCATCGAGACGCCAAACTCGCTCAGGAACAAGGGCGCCGTGTAGTTCTCGCCCTGCGTGAGCACGAATCCGTCAAACAGGCCGTACTCGTCCTTCTCGAGGTCACAGTTGCCAAAGTCCACCGCGAACGTCACGGTGAACGAGTACGCGTGCATCTCCCACACGTGCTTGCCCGCCCACGGCGTAAAGTCCAGCCCGGTATTCTTTAGCATAGTCAGGTCCGTCGCGCTCATGCCGCCGCCTACGACGACGAGCGCGTCCGGGTGCGCCGCGTGCACGGCCCGGCCCGCCTGGCCGATGAGGTCGTACCAGTCGTCGTAGGGCCCGTTGCTCCCCTGCAGCCAGCTCTGCCGGATCTCGTTCCGGAGGGAGAGCCCCACGACGCCCTCGTGGGCCGGCGCCCACGCCGCGACGGCCTGCAGGCCCGCGAGCCACTCGCTCGTGTTGAAGAAACGGCTGTTGTCCGCGACGTAGCCGAAGGCCGTGTCCCACCAGCCGTTGCCGTCCGTCAGGTTGCAGCACCACTGCGCGCGGCTGACGTGGTTGTCGAGGATGGTCATGACGCCGTCGGCCCACAGCGCGTCGATGACGGCCCCGTAGGCGTCGCGGACGGTGCCGGCGGCGAGGTCCGGGTTCTGCGCCGCGACCTGCCCGTAGAAGGCCGTCATGTTGTCCGCGATCGAGGGCACGTACGACAGGGCCGCGGCGTTGGCGAAGGCCTCCTGCACGGTTTCGTCCGGGTTGAGCGCCCAGTCGGTGCTGTAGGTGAGCCGCACGCAGTTGAACCCGGCGTCAGCGATGAACTTGCTGATCGTGGAGACGGGCTGCCGGTGGAGGCCCTCCGGCACGTGAGTTTCCATGTGGCCTGCCCAGTTCACGCAGCGGAGCTTCACTCGTGCGCCGGTGCTGTCGACGATCCATCTGCCGGAGGTCGAGAGTGGGAGGGAGGGTGCAGCACCCAGGACACAGGGGAATAGGGCGAGGAGCCCCAGCGTGAGGCCCTTCAGGAAGGCCATAGTCGCCGTCTGAGTAATAGGACCGCAGAATTAGGAGTATAGAACGATGGCAAGGATGTATATAAGTCCGCTGGAAGAGGTTGGTGTGCTTCTCGCAGCACCCTCCCTGATATCTTTGCTGCTCGGACGAAACTTAGGAGAAGAAGATAGTCAACTTCTCTGCGTTTCCAAGTACATTACTCGACGAGGACGAAAAGGGCGCTCCCAAAGTGAGCAGACACTGGGGCTATAACGCAGACGAGCAATGCCCGCAGCGAACGAGGCGCGTGCAAGTGACCTCAAACCAACGTGCCTTGCAACGAGGGCAAGCCCGACAACCTGAGTATAATGAACGAGCAGGCCGACGTCCCGTGGAGGAGTACACCTGGTGGCGTCACTTGAACGACATCTTGGTCCGGGTGTATGTGGGTATGTACATTACTTATGCCTTGCGACCCTACACATAGTCCAGCCACTCGGTTGCCAACCAGGGCTGCCAGGAGGCGGGGCGCGCACACAGTCTTCTCTCACCTGTTCAGGCGGTAGCATCGAGGACCATCCATCGTGACTTCATGATCAGGCGCTGATTCGCCGGCTAGAGCCCATATCTCATTAGCAGTTCCTGCACGGCCCAAGATGGGACCGAAAATAGGTTCCCGTCCACCCACAAGGCACGAGAAGGCGATGTCTTGTCCGCAGGGAGACCTTCTCCCGGCGCATGTGGCGACGGTTGGAATGGGCTGCTTGGCTAGGCCAGGTCAGGAAGGCCAAAGGACGGCAGAGCTCAAGAGCCCTGAGAGGGAGCCCGGCCGTGCTGCCGTGACAGGCACGAAAATGCAAGTTGCATAGCTAGTGAGGTCGCATGCAGATGCTCATATGCCAGGCACTCCCTGACAAGCTCAATTTGTTCCCTGTTATTCGCGGTCAGTCGCCGCAATCCGCATATGATTGGGGGAGCGTGTGTGATTTGGGCAGTGCCTGAGGAGGTTTGCGTGTAGGGGCGATGTGACTGGCCGAGGAGCAGCGGTCGAGTATTGGTGGCATGTCTCAGCATACGAAGATTTAGTCCCCGGTTCCCGGCACTGGGGAACAGTTCGTCTTCTGGTCTTCCGACTGGTAGAATCTCTTGCCAATTTTGGCCCAACCTTATTAGTATTGGGGCGGCCCTGGGTGACAGCCGTCACAGGGTCGCCCTGTGTTGAATCTTCGAGTCGGCCAACCACCAGGCTTTGGTCAGTCCCAAGACTCTTCTTCAGTTGATGAATGAATGGGAGAAGATGCAAAGCGGAAGGCGGGCGCTGATGATTCACGATCTGCGCAACTTCCTGCTCAAATCGTCAGCGGACAAATGACCACAGTTGCTTTTCGTTGCGTGCATATGCAAGTGACCATGATCACAGAGAAATAAGCACTGCATGCGCCTCGGACCGAGGGTTCACTGCGATCAACTGGTACGGTGACCAAGCGAAGCCCCGCAATATCTGCGGGTAGATGCTCAATAGTGGTATCAGATGTTTCGTTCTCGTGGCTTCGTAAATACAAGGTTCGCATGCACGCATGCAGCATGCCGTAAAGCTAGGTACAAAAAGAATTATTTGCCCAAAATACTCCCCATGCCACTCACCGAGGTCATATCGTACTGCCGGCGACCCCCTCCCCCCCCCCAGTGCCGGCCTGAGATACTTTGGTGCTGCACCCCTCCCAGAAAAACAAATTGCAGGCGCTCGCTCAATGCGGTCGCTCAATGATCTGTCTATGCTTTCTGACGTATGAATTTTGTTCACGCCGCGGTCGCAGCCACGGCCGTGTTTATGGTGCCGCCAACAGTCATCTTGGCCTCGAGTTCTTTTCTCTTGGCCAGGAGGCTTTTGAAGGCTCCCAAACACTTGACCAATGAGTCTTCGTCGCGAGCACTGAGTCTGTAGCTCTTTTCTTCCGTGATGATCTGCAGGCAGTGCGTCTTGGTCTTGCTGATCGGATCGACATCGACTACGTTCAGAATCAAGCCCATGTGGATGATGAACTGGACGGCATACTCTGATTCATCCTTGTAGAGAATCAAGTTTCTTGGCCGCAGAACTGCCCAGCACTTCTTCCACTGGCGCACCGCACCCTTACTGCGCAGCCACCATAGCCAGCCCTGCCATAGGATCCGGTCCGGATCTTGCTCGATGTTCAGACCACTGACCTGACTGGCGTTTCTCGCGACGCCACTCGGCCTTCGGCCCGCTGAGGAAACTGGGGGTGACTGCACAGCGAGACTCTCGATTGATGCGCCGTGGTATCGCTGGATATCTGTGTCTGAGAAGTCGGATTGGGAAGCCATTTCGTTTCCTGACCAGCCAGATGATTCCATTTGTGTAGATGGTCGTCGGGGGTTGTAGGATGGCCGTGAGAAGCCAGTCCTGCGTATGTCGACGGGCTCCGGTGAACTGGACATGCACCTGTCGCAGTCTGACAGGATTCGTCCAGGCTTGACGTCTGTCTGGGCGGAGCTGGGAGGCAGGAATGAGTCGCGATGGATGATGGGACTCGCCAAGAACATCTCCTCCTCCTCTTCCTCTATCCTGGCGTCCCTGCGGATGAGATCAACCCATTGCTGCGCCTCGTCCGCGTTCGCCGCTTGGAGGTGCCAGTTTTTGGCAGGTGAGAACAGGCCAAAGACGTTTTCGCGCCTGTGTTTGGGGTCTTTGAGCCGAGTGACGGCCGTCAGGTCTGATAGGTAGATCTTGTGTCGCAACTTGTTCTCCTTGTCATCCTTGTAGATGGATAGCTCGTTGGGTCGGTATACCAGGTAGACGGTCTTCCAGATCTTGGTCTTCTGCGCCCGCTTCTGAAGATAGCCACACTTGATGACGCGGTCAAATTCGAAGCTCCCGTTCTGGTTGACAGGAGAGTAGGAGTCGAGGCGGTTTTGATTCTTGAGGCGAGAGGCCACGTTCGGGGTGGGCAGGGCGATCGAGGTAGGGGCCTGCATGCTGATCGAGGCTCGCTTGTTGCCGGTGCTGAGGGCCAAAGGGGTCGGTCTCGCCTGTATATCGGCCATTCTCTCTGGTATCGCCAGTGGGCGAGTGGTACGTGATGCACGCGAAGATGGCAGTTGTTGAGCGGAGACGGCCGGGAAGGAAGTGATAGTCGTGGTGGTCGTGAAGTCGAGTCAGGAGACGGGCGAGAATCGATGCGGTCAACCAATGGCTCGATAAGACGTCATATAATACTGAAAGGAAAGGGTCAAGTAAGGAGCGGCCCGCAAAGTCAATACGGAGGAGTCGAGTTGTTAACGAGAGTGATGAGGTCTGAAGGATCTCCAAGACGAGAAGGTTCACAGTGGTGGGTTGTATAGTGCTTTGTATAGCTTGAGCTGAGCGGAGGAAGGGACTGGTGGTGGGTCGTATCAATCGAGTCTCGATTCGTGGTCGAGGCGAATGTCGGCAGCGTCAAATAGATTTGGGTTTCCTCCTGCTGGGCCTGGGCCGAGACCAAAACAAAGCATGGTTTGAGTTTGAGCCCATCGGGGAGTGACCCAGTCTGTGGACCTGAACAGTCCGAGTGTCGCGGATGCCAAAGAACTGGGTTGCTATTCCGAGTGAAAAGGGTTGGCAGAGTCATAAGGTCAGGGCGGAGCCTGGAAGAGGCGAGCAGGGGGAAATCGGTGGGTGTGGTACTGCTGTGGTATGTCAGCGTGCTAAGGTGTGGTCGTGACGGTGATCAAGCAAATCAAAAAGGTGAATGAACAGGCTCCAGCAGGTCCCGCCAGGTCCCCGTTCAGGTCCCGCCAGGAGGAAATGGAAATGCTGAAACTCGGGACTGACAGGGTTCCCGAGTACGCCAAGGTGGGCGCAAAGGCGCGCGGCAGTCGAGCACGCGAGGTTTGAGGAGGAAATTAGCGGGTCGGTGTGGGGAAGGCCCTTCCAAGCAGGCGCAAGGGTCTCGATCGCTCATACCTGGCACCGCAGTGCGCACAGGGTTCTCATTCGCCAATTGCCCTCCGTCGTTCCTTGCCCTTCTCTTCCAGAGTTTATGCATGCTATGTCCATTCCTGCCATTCAGTACTTGGGGGGTGGGCAGGCTGGCAGGGGGGCCTGAGTACGCCTGCCGGTAGGTCTGAGGGCCTGGCCCACAGGAAGGGACCCTGAGGTCAACGCACATGCTTTGTGGCTTGTATTGTGCAAAGTCATGCAGCACAGGAAGATGAGACGACCATCAACAGCCAGACAGGCTTGTCCAGAGGAAACACCCGACGAACCTGTTGGGTAAGCAGGTAAGCCCCATTTGGCGTCTCCACTGACAGGAAACGGCGGGATGACATTCAGACGTTGGTCTGGTGAAACACCTCTTCCGAGTGCTACCCAAAACGCCAGCACCTCTAGGCACCTTCAAACCTACTACCTACGTCTGTACTGTACATACATCCTGTACTTTGGGCGCCAGACCTTATTCGCAGGTGACTGCTGACAATTGAGTGAGCAGGTACCTGGTTGCCGAGGCGGACCACTATAGGTACTATGTTAGATCGTCGTCGTGGTGGGAATCGGCCATCCTTGCGACAATCATTCAGGACCCTCACAGGCAGAATACCAGAAACGCCTTCCGTCGTAGGAAATCCCTCTGTGGCGCGGACGACATGACACCGAGTGGCACTGCTCGGCGGTCAGCTACATCAAATACACCACCCACAACGTTGATACTCACATGCGCACCAGAAATGCGGATCTCGCTCTCGCTGGTCGGTGCCAGTGCCGCCAAGAGCAGTCGAGACTCGACGACGACGACCTCGGCTGCTAGGTTATCAGCTTGGTAGTTGCTATCAACTTCCTAGATAGGTAGATATTGACTGATCAATTGTGGGTTGGCCTGTTGGTTGTCCTTCAATTACTCATGCCCGCATTTTTGATGAGGTAACATCCAATATGGAAAGTTATGATCTTCAGGCCCATCTCGAGTGCTATTTTAATACTCTCGCTATACTCTAATAAAATACCTACAGCTGCTCAGTCATCACGTTGTCGAACTTATCGCAGCCTCAACAGAGCACGCCAGTCGGTCCAATTTGGACATGTCATCACAACATGACTAGGAACTGTTACTATGTCGGCGTTTGGTAGGCCCACACTTGCCCTGTCCTAGTTGTCCCATGTGGTTCACAAATCTCACCCTTGACTTTGTCGAAGCCCTACATCGTCACAACTTACCTAGATATGTTCTTCATCGTAGATGCTTGTCTATGCCGTGTCTCATTGGCAAGAACAACGGCAGGCTTATAGAAGAGCTGCATGTCTTCGGCGCTGCGCACACTGTCTCTGAGCCGTGGACGGAAAATGCGCGCTACCTCGCCGAAAGACTCATCGCCATTTTCCAAAAAGGCACCCGCCAGCCTGCACGCCTTTCACTATTCGCGAACATAAACAGATGAATGACATGGCGTTTTCGACAAACATGCCCCCATCCATACGCCAAGTCAAGGCCAACCTGAAGATTTATCTCCACCTTTTGCGTGCTACACCAAAAGCAGTGCTCCCGGACCCAAAGCTGATCACTACCTAGGTACGAGTCGTCATGCCTCCACCGCCAGCAGAGCCGGGCTTGGTGTCAACGCAGGACAAAATCGGCTCCCAGCTTATGGAGGAGCTTGCTGGGACTCCTTACAAAAGCAATTCGCTCACGCCACTGTCTGGCGGCATAGCCAACTTCTGCTACCGTTGCGTCCTGCAGACACCGCTCGACGACGGCACGTCTGAAGTCGCCATCAAGCGGAGCGAGGCTTATAGTGCGTCCAGCGGAACCCTGGCGCTCTCCGTCAATCGCTGCGTAAGCCGCTCTCGAAGCATTTCCCCTTATCCTCACTTGCTCACGTCGAATTCTCACGGCACGACATAGCTGCTGGAGAAGGAGTGCCTCAGACTGGCGCAGGACTTGCCGCCCCTCGTCACGCAGTCTTGCAGCATCCGAACCCCTACGCTCTTGACGTTCGACGCTGCGACGAAGACGCTGGTCCTCGAGTACCTGCCGAGCTCGGTCAATCTGAAGAAGTACGCATTGGAACGCTTCTCGCCGTCCACACCAGCGTCTGTGCGACCGCTGGTCATCGAGGTTGGCAGGGGACTGGGGACATGGCTGCGTAGCTTCCACCGCTGGGCTGCCTCGCCGGAGCAGCACCAGCATCTGCGGTCCGTCGCGGGCATGAACACCGAGATGCAGCAGCTCAAGCTGGAGTACAGCTACAAGCTCCTGCTCAGGAGGGCCGAGGCACACCCGGAGCTGCTTCGGGAGGCGAAGCCCGTCTTCGAGGCGGCCCTGGCCCAGGCGCAGGCGGAATGCGCTGATGCGAGCAGTCTACAGCCTATCCACGGGGACTTCTGGACTGGAAAGTGAGCATCTGCCCCCTCTCTCCCACCCGGGTTTTTTATCCACAAGCCTCGTCTGTCAACTCTTCACTTCTGACGATTCCAGCATCCTGCTCCGCGATGAGGCCATAGACTCCTGTACGCGGATCCCTATGTTCGTCATCGACTGGGAGATGTGCCAGCTGGGGATACCGCAGCTCGATCTGGGCCAGATGATCGCCGAACTCTACGAACTCTATCTGTACAAGAAGATCGACGCAGGCTTATGGCTGATTGAGGGATTCGTGGCCGGATATGGCCAAGTAGACGCCGACTTCGCCTTCAGGACTGCTCTGCACACGGGCACACACCTTGTGGGGTTCGGAAGCATGGTTGCTGGATGGGGAGATACCGAACAGCAGATGGCTGTACTCAAGACTGGAAGGGACATCATCGTGCGTGCATTTGAGAAGGACAGGGCGTGGTTTGAGACTCACGATCTGGTCCTCCTCTTCAGGGCAAATGCATGATACCAAGCGCCCACAGAGGACGCATGGCATGCACATCGAAATGACTGCAGCGTTGAGCGTCCGATATCTTGACCGGTGCGTCTTTGATGGAGTTATTTATATATTACTTGATGGCGACTAGTCGTTCGCGAGGCTAGCTATGTGTCCCATGGCCAATCCCAAATGCATCTGATACTCCTTCAGAACTGTGCTTGCACCAAATGACGTCTCCTGCTCGTCACTCAAAAGCCGGAAACCCGTCAAAGTCGTCCGTCGTCATGTCCATGTAATTACTGCTGCTGCCGAAGTTTGCATCGTCAAAGTTGGAATTCTCCCCTCCGCTCATGTTGAAGAAGTGGTCCAGGTCGCCCATGGACGTGTCGTTGTCCTGGTCCATGTTGGCCGGATCCTCGGGACCGCCGGCGCCGAAGCTGTCCATGTCCAGCATGGCGTCCAGGTCGATGCTGCCGCCGCCGCCGCCGCCCGACTGACCCGCAGACTCGGTGTTGGTAGGGTCGAGCGTAAACGTCGCATTGGTAAAGGGATTCTGGGCGGCCGGTGGCGCGGTGGTAGTGGCGGGAGGCTGAGGCACCACTACAGGCACGACCGGAGCGGCCGGTCCAGCTGCCATCGGCGCTGGCGCGGCCACAGGGGCCGGAGGCGGGGCCGGAACCACGGCGGAAGCTGAAGGAGGCGCGCTGGAGGGCGGTTTGGGCGGCGCCTGCTTCTGCGCGCCGCCGACGCCCGGCAGGTTGGGCTTGGCCAGCGGGTTCGGCTTGTTCGCCGGTCGGCCCGACGGCGGGTTCGACTTGGGCGCGGGCTTGGGCGTCTGCTTGGGCGTAGGCTGCTTGGGCGAGGGCCGCTTCTGAGCCACGGGTGACACCTTGCCGCGGGCAAAGGGGACCGGGACGCCGCCAGGAGCAGCACCACCAGCAGCCCCTGCGGCGGCGGCGGCAGCGGCAGCGGCAACAGCAGCTGGTTTGGGCGCGCTGCCCATGCTTCCGCCTCCCATGTCGGGGAACGGGGCGACGGGGGCGGCGACCGCCGGCTTGCTCTCAGCCTTGGGGATGCCGCGGTTTGCGACGAAGGGCGAGCCCCCGGTGGCCATCATCGGGGCGACGGGGACCGCAGGTCCGGCTGGCTTGAGGCCGTCGAGGTCGATGACCATGGGCGCCGGCGGCTGTGCCTGCTCGGAGGCCTGCTTCTTCTCTCGCAGTTGCTCAAGGTCTCGCAGGAAGACGGCCTTGGCTCGTGTCTGCGCATTTCGTCAGCCTGTGTCCGTAGTGATCTCGACGCTTTCGGGTATTGGGGGAGAGGGGGTCCCGCCCAGAGACTCACGATCTCAATCTCTAACTCGTCTAGGGCATAGTGGAAGTTGTCTTGGGCATCATTCATCTTTTTCCTGGCGTTCATGGCGATGAGATCTGCGCGGTCCGGATAGGCTTTGGGCGCGGTCATGATGCGGCCCATCTGAACCATCTGTTTTAAGAAGCAAGGCAAGAGTCAGCAAGTCTGGGCTTCCATGTGCCGAATAGTCATTCATATGTATGCTTACGAATGAGTTGAGCTGGTCGGTGAGGTTGTCGGTGATGTGCCGCTGGCCAGGCGGGCCCGCAGGCTTCGCCTTGACGCTCATCGCGACGACTGCCGACCGTGGCCAGATGCAGTGGTTGTGTTTCGTAGAGTGAAGAAATGTGAAAGATGGTAAGTTGGTGAAGTCGGGGAGGTGACGAGACGCGCAGCGAGTACGACGGACGGTGAGATGCAATTAATGAAGTGAGCCGGCTGTCGGTGTGCACAAGAGAAGCCACGAGATGACACCCCTGGTGGTAAGGCTGGTAGCCTGCTGTGGGATGCTGCAACTTCCCGCGAGACGCCCTCGTTCGATATGGGGGTGAGAGTTTTCTTTGGGGGTTAGATTTCTTGGGGGCGACGGTTAATAATTCGTGTCTTGGAAGCGATGGAGGTCGTAAGTCGGGTCGGAGTGTTTAGTGGCAGGTAGGTTCACATGCTGTGACACGCCGAAATTAGAGAAGCGCAGAGAGGCTAGTGAAATTGTTAACACCGACCCCGGACTCTGCGCACGCGCTATGCCTGCTTGGTGACCCAGCATCCAGGATGGCTCTTCATTATTCATGATTGTGTGCAGTCTTTCATCTTATGTGCCTGCACCTGTTGAGACATCTGATAAGTGACGGTGGATTTGTGACTCTCGCCTTCGATTCAAATTGACATAAATTCAAGAGCCCAGTTCAACCATATTTTGCGGGCGCATGCGTGCCTTGGAAAACGGCCCCAATTTGTCCTTCCAGGATCTCAAGGTACAAGGTACATAGTACATAGTAACCTCAAAAGGCATTCCGATCTACCTACTTGAGCACGTGCCAGGGTATCTCATAGTTGCTGGTCTTGTAAGGCACCCCGGCAGATGACAACTCTACTCTCGATTTCCAATGAAACCAACGAATATGAGCAATAAAGAACGGTCAGAGTCGCAGGAGTGCATTCGAGGGTAGGAGGAGGTACATTGACACTGGCAGCCGAGGACTTTCGAAGCGTTTTGCGGGCCGTTATCTGGGCACGGCAGGGAAGGGCCCAGTAGAACGCTCCTTTCTTGGTCATGTGTGTCCACGTCTCAATGAGCTACAAGTGTTTATCGTCTAATCTCAAGTCACGATGGCAGAACATCGCCGGTGACCTGCTTAAGACAACAATCTCTATTATCTCTACCAAGCATATTTTGTCTTTTGGTAACCAGTACGTGCTCACTACGTGGCCAGCTTGAATGCCCGCTGCCAACAAACTAGAAACAAACATGGCGAACGAAGTGGACGTTGAGATGGTCGACATCAGCGAGTTTGACGCCATGTAGGTCATGCTACACCAAAAAACTCTCTCCCAGTCCGATCTATGAGCTCTCCTGCTGAAATCCCCCTCAAGCTCCATCCAAGTGAGGCTCCACGAGACTAAGCAGCTCATAACCTCCGAGCCCCCAAAGTCAGACAAATACCCAGGTCGGTTATCACCTCGCTCAAGGGCATACTGTCGCTGCTGCTAACATCCACCCTCAGCGAAGCTTCATGCGCACAAGGTCAGAGACCATCTTGCTGTATCAAGTGGGCTGATTTACTTGCCCGGCGCAACGACGAAACGATGGGAGGATACCGACGGTGAAGCCCCTTTCCGACAGCGCAGATAGTACGGTGACCTGTCCGAGCATCGGCACCCGTTCTCATACACTGACTCTCGAGCAGTGCCTTTTATCTCTCGGGCGCAGACTTCCCGGGCGTGGTCGTAACCTATGATATTGCCAAGGACTCACTTACACTCTGGATTCCCGTCCGAGCGCCGGAATCTGCATTATGGGACGGCTTCTTGCCTAGTGTCGAAGACTGCGCTGCACGATACGATGTGGACTCCGTGAGAGACATCAAGGATCTTGAGGCCTATCTGGATAACATACTCGACCCTCAAAGGAATCCGCCGACGGTTTATGTGCTACACGAGAGCCAACGTCCAAAAGCCAGCGGCAGACGCTCTTGCACCGACATTGCGATCCGGCTCGACCAATCCAGCCTCTTGGACGCGATGAACATCTCACGCGCCATCAAGACTCCGTACGAGATCTCACAAATCCGCAAGGCCGTGGACATATCATCCGAGGCGCACCGGGCGGTCCAAAGGGCGATCAAGACCCTTACGACCGAGGCCCAGGTCGAGAACCTCTTCTTGTCTAAGTGTCGCGAGCTGGGCGCACGAGAGCAGGCATACGCTCCTATCGCAGGCTCAGGTCCGAACGCCGCGACACTTCACTATGACACTAACGACGAGGCTTTTGGGGACCGCCAGCTCATGGTCCTCGACGCGGGCGCCGAGTTCAATTGCTACGCGAGCGACGTCACACGGACCTTTCCCCTGAACGGGAAATTCTCCAACGAGGCGAAGAAAATCTACCAAATCGTCGCCGACATGCAAGAGTCCTGTTCCTCGATGGTGAAACAAGGGGCACTCTGGTATGATATCTCCGCGAAGGCCGTTGAAGTGGCATACCACGGGTTGTCGAACATAGGGATTCTGCAGCCGGGCAGGGTGGGCCAGGCCGCCGACCCCGGGACGGTCCGCCTGTTCTTCCCCCACGGCCTAGGCCATCTCGTGGGCGAGTACCATTTTCTGTTCTTTCTTTCCCGTTTTCAGCAGGTTTCAACTCGTACTTTGAGCTCTCCGGAGTAAACTTACTCACAAGACTGCTCCTTAGACATGCTGAAGGTTACCCTTTATGGAAACAATTGACTGACAAAGACTGCAGGGCTGGACACGCACGACCTCTCTGGCGGCGTTTCGTTGCGCGCGAAGCCATCGGGCCTGTCTTGCTTTGGGGGCAAGAGACGGAGCTGGGAGGCCCTGCAGGGCGTCGCCTTCATGCCGTTGATGAAGGACATGGTCATCACTGTTGAGCCAGGACTTTATTTCAACAGGGGCTTCATCGAGGCAGCTTTGAAGAGGAAGCCCGAGTTTGACCAATACGTCAACAAGACGGTGCTGGAGAAGTACTATCCAGTCTATGGATGCCGGATCGAGGACTGCTTGCTCGTTACCGAGGACGGGTACGAGAATTTGACCACAGCGCCCAAGGGAGACGAGATGATTAAGGTCATCAACGGGGAGGCGTGATGAGGGACCCGGACGGAAATACTCGCGGCACTTCAAAGACTCTTCCGGGTCGATGCTGCCTTGCTGAGACCACCAGCAAGCTCATCGACGCCATCGGTCAGGATCATCGGGATGTCAAGCCCAACTTCGGGATCACGCGGGAACGACCTCTTACAAGTTCAAAACGCCTCTAAATTCGCAATGCTAGAAAGAACCCCTGAAATGCTATAACCAACACTATAAACGCCTGGCCTGTTACCAACATTTTTGTTACAAATGTGCTTCGCCTCTTAACGCTATGAACGGCGACAAGTGCCCAGTTTGCCTCATCAGACGTGCGGATACCCAAAGCCCATCCTGCAGCACAGGTCTCCAGCAGGTCATCCATCCCAAGTTACTGCGTACAGGCCCTAGTATCCCCTTGTTTGATCCGCCCTTGAATTTTCCTTGACCCCCACAATCATCTGCTGCCTCTAGCAAACGCTTGCAACTACAGATACTTCTTGGGCGAAGACTGTCTTCTCTTGTAAAGAACATAGCCAGCTGCCAAAACGATCTGACTGCCAATGATGACGACAATCAAACGACCATGGCCGGGCGAAGCGTGTGCCTTGACAGTCTCGTGCAGTGTCGCATGAGTATCTTGCACCACATTCTTGAGGACCCGCTCCGAGGATTGGACCTTGTTGGTGACATCGCCCTTCAGCTTGCGGATTTCACCCTCCAGATTGTTGATCTTCTTCTCAAACTCGTCCAGCTTGTTCAGCTTGTCAAGCAGCGGCTTCAGGTCCCCAATCTGGTGAGCGATCTCGGCGTGGCGCGTCTCGCCCACAGAATCCTGCGACGACATCTTCTTGAAGATGCTCGAAAGGTGGTGGTTCACGCTCTGCAGCCGGGCGTGCAGGTCCGCGAACTGGGCAGCCGAGCTGGTGTAGTATGCGGCATCCTGGTCGGCGATATCCTCCTCGAAACCAGAGTCCCAACGTCCGGACTGACGGCCAGCCGCGGCAGGGGAGTCCTGCGCCTGGCCGAAGAGTCCACCCTGCTGAGCCTGGGCGTTTCCGCCGTCCTGCACGTGGAGCCCCTGGTGGTGCTGATCGTGCGACGGGTCCACGTTCTCCGTCATGACCACCAGCTTGAAGATCTCGAATGAGTCCGGGTTGTCTGCGCTCGCCGCGGTGAGACCGAGCTTGTAGCCCGCCGGGATGCTGATCTTGTTGCTCTCAAAGCAGAGCTGCCCGTCGATCTCGACCTTGAAGTTGTCGACCGTCTGCCGGAGCTTGATCTGCGACGGGCGTCCCAGGTTCCTGTATGCGTGGTCGCAGTGCCCGAAAGACTGCGCGTCGGCCGAGATCTTGCTGAAGTCCTTACCACCGTCGTTCAAGAATCCCCGCACCATTCCTGCGCTGCCTCCCGAGGTGTCGACCACCAGCGCCAACCCCTCAAACTTGCTGACCGTGTATATTGAGGAGGTACCGACGCTCGCCGACCCGTCCTTCACCAGCCATATGTTGAGGTTGCCACCGGCACGCTCGGGGCCGTTTGCGCGGAAGTCCACGTCGGCGACCCATTGGGTATGCTGTAGGGGCTTGTCGGCCCAGATGGCGGCGCGCTGGTTCCCCGGAGCAGGAGGGGTGAGGATGATTTTGTTGGAGAGGATCTCAGGGGCATTGGGGTTGCCTTGGAGGGAGAAGTTGGGTATTGAGCCATCGTTGCTGGGGCTTATTCTGTAGAGAAGAGGTTTAGTACACTGATCGTCCAGCGAGTATGACAGGCCGCACAGCCTATGAAGACCATGCTTTACAGGGTCGGTATTGGGAGTCTCAGAGATCAAGACCAAGTAACCCACGGCGCACAACCCACAGAGAGCACTTACTTGTTGTCATAGCCAAAACTCAATTCATTAACAAGATATTGCGCCGCTGCTGGGGACAGGCCCGCAACTAGGGCTACCAGTGATCGCATTGTGGAAATCGGAGCAGTCGCTGTGCCGTGGGGGGAATATTGACACCAGGAGAGAAAATCTGTTCTCTATGAGACTGTCTGACAAGGCTGTTGTAGAATTGCGACGGCGTGGTATTGGGAGGTTCTGGCCACTCTGGCAAGATGGGAGAGGAAGGTCTGTTCTTCGCCTTGACCGGAACTCCAAACGCCTTACCCACCCAAGCAAAGTCTCCGAGATCCAGCTCAAACGTGACAAGAGGAACTCTTGAATGGTGATCTGTAAACTCGGCCCAGACAGCTTCGATGCTAGGCAAGAAAGAGCGTGGGGATTCCCGAAAGCGGCAGCGGGTGAAGAATGTAAAGAAGTCGGGGAAGAAGAGGCATATGTCTGTCTCACTGTCTCACATCATTGTCTTTCTAGAACAGAACCCTGTCAGCCTTCGTTGATCAATCTGGCAAGAACAGTCATGGCCCCTGCAACCCAACGTTGACCCCAGACTTACTTAGGCAGGCTGACAGGCGCGACAAGTACTGTACAAGCAGATACCCAAGAGTCGGTGCTTGTGATTCATCTTCGCTGGCGCAGTGGTGTTGAGAGAGACCATGGTTTCATATAGCTTCTCTATGGCTCATCAAGCATCTCTGGGATTAACAATATTTACCTTCTTGGACGGTCGGAAGCTTGGACTTGGGTGGATAATCTGTTGAAGAAGTCATTCACACGTACCTCATCTGCAGGTACAGCGCTAAAATAGAACGAGCCGGAGTGGCCCGAGCTCAACCTTCTCCAAACCACGTCGACTTCCTCGACAGCAAGATAGCCAGCCAGGTTGATGAATTTCCTCACATTTTCGTCTGCAGAACACACATCACACATCACACAACACTCCACGCCGCCAACCTTAGGTGGGCATGATACTCAGAAATGGCTGAGATATCCCCCTCGCTCACACAATGCGCAATTGTTGCTGCAGCCTTCAAGGTCCTCCTTTTTCCTGCCTAGTAAGCAATCCTTCCTCCTATTTCGGGCAACATCTTTGGTGAGACGGCCTCACCACACGCCGACCAACCAACCAACCCAACCAACCCAAAAACGTCCAGACTAACGGCATGTGCCGTGCACCAGCAAGTCTACGGATTTCGAAGTGCACCGAAACTGGCTTGCCATCACCCACAGCCTTCCTCTCCGGGAATGGTACTATGAGAAGACTTCAGAATGGACTCTCGACTACCCACCCTTCTTCGCATACTTCGAATGGGCGCTGTCGCACATTGCGAAGCTGGTAGACCCAGCCATGCTGAGAGTCTACAACCTGGGATACGACAGCTGGCAGACAGTCTACTTCCAGAGGTCGACGGTCATCATTACGGAGCTGCTGCTGGTCTATGCCCTGCAGATGTGAGTCGCGTTGGGTCAAATGCTTGATGTCTGTACTGATCAGCCATAGGTTTGTGGATTCGTCTCATGGCACCTCCAAGAAGGCTGCTCAGGCTGCTGCCATCTCCATCCTCTTATCGCCCGGTCTTCTCATCATTGATCACATCCATTTTCAATACAATGGATGCATGTATGGACTTCTTATCGCTTCTCTTGTTCTGGCAAGAAAGCAGTCCGGCTACCTGGCCAGTGGGCTCCTGTTCGCAATGCTTCTATGCATGAAGCACATCTATGCTTACATTGCCCCGGCCTATGTCGTCTTTCTTCTCCGGGCCTACTTGTTAACGCCGCGGTTCGGGATCCAATTCGGCAATGTCTTCAAGCTGGGAGCAGGTATCGTGGCCATTCTCGGTGCCGCGTTCGGTCCGTTCGCGGTCTTGAACCAGATACCGCAGATCTTGAGCAGACTCTTTCCTTTCCAGAGGGGTCTCTGTCACGCATACTGGGCGCCAAACTTCTGGGCCATGTATTCTTTCACCGATCGTGTTTTGATCTACCGTACGTATTAGGCTGGACTCTGATCATTGCATCGATGAATCACTGACCGTTGATAGTCGCGCCACGCCTCGGTTTGCCTGTTAAGACGGATGCATTGAACAGCGTGACGCGAGGCCTTGTCGGTGATACGACCTTCGCCGTTCTGCCTGAGGTCTCTGCGCAAACGTGCTTGGCGCTCGCGGTGATGACGATGATCCCGGCGCTGTTGAAGCTGTTCCGCAAGGCCACGTGGGAGAACTTCGTCGGGGCCGTGACCCTCTGCGGCTACTCGTCGTTCCTCTTCGGGTATCACGTCCACGAGAAGGCTGTATTGTCCGTCATCATCCCATTCAGCTTGATCGCGCTCAAGGACAGACGGTACTTTGGCGCGTTCCGACCTCTCGCGGTTGCTGGACATGTGTCTCTGTTCCCGCTGCTGTTCACGCCGGCCGAGTTCCCCATCAAGACCATCTATACGATCTGCTGGCTGATCTTGTTCCTCATGGTGTTCGATCGCCGCGCGCCGGCATCGAACAGGCCGAGGTTTTTCCTTTTTGACAGGTGCAATACGCTCTACATCGCCGTGAGCATACCGCTGATCGCATACTGCTCACTTATACACGAGATCGTGTTTGGAAAAAGCTATGAGTTCCTGCCGCTCATGTTCATCAGCTCATACTCAGCGGTGGGAGTTGTAGGGAGCTGGATCGGGTTTATGACCGTTTTCTTCACTTCATAATCACAATAATGGCCTGCCAAGGTTCATAGAGCAGTCCACGAGCAATCAAGGTGCCACCAGGCACATGTGGTGCACGGGTTGGCAAACAACTGTCCAACAACGTTTAAGTGGCATGATGGCATAATTTCCTGAACGCGCCCTCAGCTAGGGCCTCTGAAGTATAGCTACTGGAAGGGCTTCGTACATTGAAGTGCTCGGCTGTCCTCGCTGCCAAACGCAGCATGCGGATGGTGAAATGTTGAATCGATCAGGAACTAATCCCGCATCCCGCATCTATGAGACTTGATGGATTTGCGTCAAGAGTAGCAAAATTGTCCGTCTCAGATTGTTCATACCACAAGATCACAGCTCTGCATAAGCAGGTGGAGGGGGGAAAGTTTGAGCATCGGGGCCGGGGCTTCAGGAAAGTGAGAGGTAGCTGGTGAAGAGCGCGCGTAGATACACGCCTACTCGAGGTGACAGCAATTTCATGTCGATGTACGGTGGACGACTGTCTCGAGTACTCAGAAGCCTGCCCATCTGCGCTGTCACCCTGCAGTGTTCTTCTATGCAACCCGGATAGGCCTGTGTCAATGACCCGCGGTGCCCTGACTAAATCACCGCCAAGACTCATCAATATGTATTTCTCTGGAGTCGTATTAGGAGGGGACCTAGATTGCGGTCAGTCATGCGGCACTTGAGCCGAACTCCCATGTAGCGCAC
Organism: Dendrostoma leiphaemia; assembly: GCA_026120015.1. Taxonomy (NCBI): domain Eukaryota; kingdom Fungi; phylum Ascomycota; class Sordariomycetes; order Diaporthales; family Erythrogloeaceae; genus Dendrostoma; species Dendrostoma leiphaemia. The sequence goes on from JALRMF010000019.1 coordinate 148,298, forward strand.
ATCTGAAAGCCAGAGAGTTACATGGCTCTCTCGTCCATATGCCAGCCTGACGACGACTTGAGCGGTTGTCTCTGAAAGCACTGTGGCCTCTAGCCTATGTTCTTTGAATTTCTTGCAATTTTTGCGGTGGAGATATCAGCGTTTGAATGAGTTGGGCAGGAATAGCATCAATGATCTGGAGACGGCAGCATTCTTTTCACGCCAAACATCCGGAACAGGAAACGGTGAGCTGCATGTCGAGATCCGAGGTTCAGCCGGCACATGTTCAACGATGAGGCTCAAAATTCCGAACATGACGAGATTATAAACGGTGCGACTGAGGATTATATATGTTCGACGAAGGAGTCGCGCGGGGAAGTGTCTATTCGTCAGAGCCCAGATGGGCGTGGTGGTGTGCTGCTGCCCTTGCATTGAAGCAGGGTCAAGTGGATGAGTTGTCAAGAGGTGGGTATGCAAGTCTAAGTAGCAAAAGGAAGGGCCGGGTTCCAGGAGGAGCCGGAGGCATATATTTGGATATAAAATGCTTGCTTGGCGGTCATGTCAGACCAAACAGGTCCCAGCAGGTTGTGCCGTTTCTGGTGGTCACAACGAGTCCAAACATGGCCGAATTCTAGCGTGGGTGTGGTCATGATGAGGGAGAAGCAGTAGGATGAGGCCTTGTAGGGTTCGACGGGGAGCGGAGGATCCAGGACGGACGGACGCTAGTCTGCGAGCAGGGATCATGAGTGACAATCCCTGTCCGCACACGCCGGGACTGGGGGACTGGGGCTGCGGACTGGGACTGGGACTGCGGACGCCCTTAGACACACCTGCACCTACCTCTCTCTACCCAAATTTTGTTTTCGTTTCACGACCACTTCTCCTTCTCGACTCCCCACCGTCACCTCTGCTCCCGACACCGCCGAGCTCGTGCAAATCCCGACCGCCAGCCACCCACGATCCCATCCGCCATCCACCCATCCACGCCGTCGCGCCCCGGAACAGCAGCCTCGTGTAAGTCGGATCTCTTCGTCCGTGTCCGTGGCCCACCGGCACCTGCACCTTGTCCGGGTCGGTGCAATTCTCTGCACCTCCACGTCGACCAGCAGCTCTGCCGTCTGCTCCACGTTTCTCCCGCCTGGGCACGACCGCGAACCCTCCGGCACAACGACATCTCAAAACAATCACAACCAGCCCGCGACATCCTTTTGGGACCGCTCCCAGGACCGTAAGGCTGATCTTCAGCCTTGCAGATGATTTTCCGCCCGCGTCCTGCCCGGTAATCCCAAGTCGCGCCGACATGGTATGCCACTGCCCCTCCTACCCACAACACAATTCGCGCATCCGCATGCTCACCATGGCCAGGTCCTCTTCAAGCGCAAGCCGGTGCAGTTCCTGCAGCCGCCGTGGGCCGAGAATGACCAAGAGGTACGTACCCGTCCGAGTTGCGACGCGCCGCACTTAGAACTAGCTATATACTCACACGCGCCGCCGCCACAGATCTGGCACATTCGCCAGACCGGCGAGATTTTTCTCACGTACGAAGATTACCTCAACAGGTATGCACTTTTCCCACCCCCAATTGCACGTGGACGAAGCTGACACGCGTCATAGGCTGGACTTCTACAAGCAGGTACGTTGCGCCGCGGGTCGAGCGCAACCTGGACTAGCCCCACTGACAGCTTCCCCCCTGCAGAAACGATTCATATGTCAGATCACCGGTCACTCAGGCTTGAACTTCTTCGAGGCCCTGGAGTCAGAGGTCAGTCTTGCCCTTGTCACTTTGTGCTGGTTGTTGACGCGCTGACCGCCTGTCCAGCTTGCTGGCGCCCAGGAAGTCGAACAAGCCTTCCCCGAACCCTTGAAAGGCCCCATTTTGCGACGCGTCCAGTTCCAGACGATATCACGGATCGACAACCTTGTCGACAAACTCTACGAGGAATTCAAGTCCGACTTCTATCCCGGAGAGCACGTTACAGTCTCCGTCATCAATGGCGAGCGATACACAGGAGTTGTTCGGGACAAGGCAAGATTCGGCAGCAAGTGCCTCGCTGATGGCACCATGAGCATGCCTTTTTCCAGATACTTCGTCTCTTTGGACGACCGCGAGGATGAGGAAGCCGTCGTAGACGACCACAACATTTGGCGCGACCGCAAGATTTTCACGAAGTCCGTGTTGCGATCTTTCATCAAGAAGACCGTCACGCGCGAGGCGTGGAATGGAGCCCCGTGGCTGGTTAAGGAAGAGATTGCGGCCCAATACAAGATCGACACGCGGATCCCGAATCACTTGCGCTGGGAGACGAAGCTACACGAGCGCAAGCTGGCACAGTCGCAGAAGCGCATGTCCAACCAGATGACTGGTAACATCCAGGATATCTCTGGTGGCATAAACAATAACGTTCAAGGACCAGTCCGACTACCGGAGCTCAAGCCCGCAACTAGGCCTTCCAAGGCTAAGAACCAAGGTCAGAATGGCGAGGGAGTTCATGGCGGTAAGGCCTCTAAGAATGTCTTCACAAAGCCGGAGGCTGGCCAATTTATGCATCTACCGTTGCCTGGCAACCCATTCCATTTCCCGCTATCCTTCCGCAACAACCAGCTGCCTCCTATGCCACCAGTCTTTGCGCAGCCAGAACCACCACCGCCACCCCCGCCACCGAAGTACCCTATTGAGGACCTTAGTATTGAGCCGGGGCACTTGGTCAGGCCACTTATCAAATTCATGTGCAAGGATCCGCCCGAAGGGGCCGCCGAAGAGGTCAAGACCCAGTCGGTTCACTGCGACGACATTTTGATGGCATCCGTTGGACACTTTCTGGAGACCTGGGACACCCTCAACGTTTATTGTGAGATTTTTCAGCTCGACTCGTTCACTTTCGACGATTTTGTGGAGGCAATGCGGGTCGCATCTGAGGAGGTCAAGGTTCAGCTCTTTGATGAGATCCACTGCGCGATTTTGAAGATCCTGGTACACTCAGAGGCGGACGGCGGCAAGGTCCAGTTCCGATTACCTGAAATTGAACCGGACGAGGATAGCGATGAGGAAGACGACGAGGAAGAGGAGGACGAGGAACGCGAGCCAACGCCACAACCTGCGGCTCGGGCGACCAGGAGCAGTATGGCGAAGCTGGAAGCCGAGAGGCTGAAGGCAGAGGCCGCCGCGGCAGAAAGGGAGGAGAAAGAGCTTGAGAATGCGCCAAAGCACCGTGCTGAAGAGATCCTGGCCGATTACGACTGGATCGACCAGCTGAGGAAGAGGAATTTCAGAGACGGCGGATGGGAGACGATCATGATGGGACTGCTGCATCAGCTGTCGAAGGATGAGCGTCGGAAAGCCGTGTGCGAGGAGTTGCTTGTTCAGTTGGTACCTCGGGACGTTGAGCCCACCCGGGACACGATCCGACAGCATTATGCGGCCCTTGATGTCAACAGCCGTATTCAGGCTCTGCAGATCATCTGCATGCTGACGGCTGAGACCAAAGCCGTCCGTCGATACATGGAAGACTGCAGCGAGCAGATGACGTCGTTCCGCAAAGACAAAATCGACTGGCAGCGGCAACGCAAACAGGCGTAAGTCTATCCAATCTGAGATTCTCTGGCTGTAAGCCTTTACTGACTTTTCTCTAGCCTCGAGGACCTGAAAGCTCTCAATGAAGAGCGCAAAATCCAGCTGCCGGACAATCTTCCGCCTTCGCCGCAGCACGAAGCAGTGCCGGATGCCAACGGAGATACCAAGATGGACGACGCAACGGACATGACTCCAACAGAGGAGGAGAACGCTGATACGGAAGATGAGGTACCGCGGAGTGTTGGCCGTGGGCTTAGGCGTGGACAGGATCGTGCGGCAGAACGACAGCGTCAGAAAGAGAAAGAGGAAGAGCGCAGGAAGGAGATTGAAGCTGCCAAAGCTATTCCTAAACAGTCGAAGCAGTTTGTGAAGCTTCTGAAGGACATCCAGAAGAAGGAAGACCTCATCAAGAAGTGTGAAGAGGAAATTGCCGTCATTGACAACGATTTGAGGGAGGCGGATTGCGCCCGCACAAGGGTGCTGGGCAAGGATCGATTTTGGAATCGGTACTACTGGTTTGAGCGTAACGGAATGCCTTACGCGGGGCTGCCAGACAGCTCCACCGCGGACGCTGGATACGCCAACGGCTGCATCTGGGTGCAAGGACCAGATGACCTGGAGCGCGAGGGGTACATTGACTTGGCCACTGAATTGCAGAACAACTATAGGGCTCAGTTCAACATGACAGTGCCCGAGCGCAAAGCCAAAGAGGAGGGTTCGACCAGTGTTTTCAACGCACGACAGTGGGGTTACATCGACGACCCTAAAGACGTCAAGAAACTCATAGATTGGCTCGACCCGCGAGGTTTCAATGAGCTCAAGCTGCGCAAGGAACTGGTCAATTACAGCGACAAGATCCTCAAGCATATGGAGAATCGCCAAACACACCTTGGCCTCGCCAACAAGGAGAAGAAGGACGCCGAGGGTACCAACGGCACGAATGGCAACACCCCCGCCCCGACCACCGGCAAGCGGATGGCTACAAGGAAACAGAAATCGCCCACACCCGAGGCGCCTGAGTATCGATGTCTGCAGTGGCAGAACACGACCGCCATTGAGGAGCTGGGTCACCTGCACAGCGAGCCGCCGGCTCCAGTACCACCTAAGGGCAAGCGAGGTGGTAACCGAAAGAAGATTGTCGTCGAAGAAGTCGCCGAGGAGCCGCCCGCTCCCATGAAGACGCGCTCGAGGAGGAAGCCCTAGAAAGGGGACCAGCAAGAGGCCACCGACGAGCGAATTCAGTCGCAATCACCGGCACCAGCAGGGCGCAAACGTGGCCGCCCACGAGATGTTGGCCCTGTTGCAGCCGACGCCGAAAATCCCGAGGCAGTGCTGCCAACGAAAAGGAAGAGACGCCAAAGACCAAGAGTGAGCGTTGAAGACGACCAAGCCATCAAGACGTCGTCGCCACCAAAGAAGCCGCGCACAAGAGCGAAGCCCTGAAGCGCAGCAGACGAACGGTCCTGATAGCGAACGGCAACGTGGACAGCGCTCATGCGACCTTGTACTCGCCATTACATTGTTCCTATCGATGCCATAGCAGCACATGGGACGAGAGCATTCTGGTAGTCTCATTGTAGGGACGGGACAATGCTGGGATCGTTTTATGAGTTGGTCTGGAGGATTGTGCTCTGTGATGCACTTGTGTGAATAACAAAAAGTCTGGGGTGTACTGGGAGGCACCTCTGATTGCTCTTTATCATAAACTGTGTGATTCGCGCAAGGACCTGAAGGCGTATCGTTGCTTCAGGAAACCAAGGAGCATCGGCTAGATTGGCTGGCTGGCTGTGGGGTGGTTTGCTTTGGGGTTCTGGGAGTCACGGTGTCCTTGGCAATGCATGGGAATGAAACATCACCAGCACCGACGATATGTCGACGAAATTTAGAATTGAAAGCGGTTTTTGGGACTATTCGAAGACAGAACGAGTACTGATAATTGCCAATCGTCGGAAAAGTGAATGCTGAGAAGCTGCCTACTACAACATACAGGCTGGCTCATTGCTCACCTTGAAGTACCAGAATATTAATTCTTCTCAGCAAAGAGAAAATCCGGTCGACGGACTTTCTGCTGCTGCTCATGTGAGTCTAATATGCACAGGGATCGAATTGTTGTCAGTTTAAGCGTCTCAAATGTGTAATGGTTTTCTTGAATGTCAAGACTACAATCTGTGAAGATAAGGTCTCAAGGAGCCAAAGAAGAAGAAAAAGAAAGAAGAAACGATAGGGAGGAGGGGGGTTGGTTCCTTGGATCAACCATCTGGCATCACTTGGTCCACCCTCCTTCTCTGACTCTGATGCAAATATACACATTAATTTCATTCGGGCATCTTCCCTTCGGACAAAGCCAGGTTTTCGGGAGGCTGCCAGGCGTGAAAGCTCATGATAGCGGCGTCCAGAGGTGGATCAAGTCCACTCGAGGACTATTTTCTTCAGTATAGTGCGCATTTGCAGGCTGGAGAGAAGAATTGATCTTTCGGTGAACTCTAGCCGTTTCCGGACCACACAATGTGGTCCACAAAGGGAGCAATCCACAGTATTGCAGAGCTTCCTCTGAACACAACAAAGGGCAATCCACCTGCTAGTAGGCACTTTGTTTTAAATACCTGAGCTACCTAGGTATCTGCATCATCGCCACGGCTGACTTTGCTGAATGTGTTGCAAGATCTCAGCGCAGTAGTTGCGTCCAGATGTCACCCGTCGTGCTCTTGAAGCCATCTAGGTAGTCATGTAACTTTTTGTCTTCCAACGTCCTCTTCCAGTCGATATGTCAGAACCAGCCTTTCTAACACGAAATGACCGACCTCACGCTCCCACATCAGCGGGCGCGCCGCATGGAAGTTTCAGTGAGGCGGATGTGGACGCGCTGATCAAGGACCAAGTGGTAATCACAGATCTCACCGACGCTGAAAACCACTCATACATCCCCACTTGGTCACACCCCTCCTGGAGAGAGAGATACAATTTCAGTTTCGACAAGAAGAAACGCTATGTAGTAAGGAACAGGTCGGGCGACCCAGAAGTATTTATGAGACCGTTTCTTCGGCCCGAAGACGCCGCTCGTTCTCCCACCGACTATGCCAGACGATTCGGTGTACATCGTGATCAAGATCCCCGAAGGGACGGAAGAGGTCACTCGTCCATGACTCCAACGAACCCGACCTTCCAGATGTCTGGGCAGTCGCCCGAGGCCGACGAGTACGACCGAAGCTTCCAGGCAGTCGTCTTCAATTACACGACGGAGGAGCTGGCTCAGCAGCGTGCGTTTGACCCAACCATGCAGGGGATCCGATGGCCCCCGGACCTGGACGACGAGATCACCTATATGCAGTCAATTCTGGCAAAGGAAAAGTGGACTCAGGCCCCATTCGTTTCAATCTCGCCGGAGTTGAGTAACAAGTGGCCCGGCTACTGGGACGTACGATATGGCACGGGTAAGTTATTTTGTGAAAGATGATTTTCTCTTTCGTCTTACATCTCGAGGCGACGGTTTTACTCGCTGAGAATACAAATCTATAGCCGTGGACGGTGTCGGCGGGCGGTATGATGTGCATCAGAATCAGAAGGTCTGGGATGCCATCGAGCCCGCTCTACGACTAGCATCCGCCTACATAAATTCTGGGCACCCTTATTGGAATGCCATGACAAATATTTACCACTATCGACCGGTGGATATCGCCAGAGATGGGCGCACAGACGAGGAGCGAGCTAGACAAGGCGGTGTACCTTATACCTCCGTCTGGCCAGATCTCACCGATCCTCGGGTCCCGGATGCGTACCCGGAGATGGCCAACTTGAGAAGGCTGGGGTTCGACGACTCCGAGGCAACACGGTGGTGCTGGACCCTCCTGGAGAATCATGTACGGTGGGGAATCTATTGGGACGGGCAATCCGACGGCGTCACCCTGCGCTATCCGGAGCCCGCACGTGCGTACTCGTTCAGGTGCTGCATCAGCGCGACAATCATCTGGCCGCTCCTCGTGCCCGAGTTCCTGACAGATAGCGAGGCCGCAACACAGACCTTTCGCATAACGAAAATTGTATTACAGTGAGTCTGGCCGACCGCTACATGTCCTTGTCACGGGAGACCACATCTTGCCGCTCCCGTTGCGTGAGGGCCCTTGGTCGAACAAAGTTGCTTGCTTCCTGCTATCCCCCTCAGTCAGCCCCTGAGCCTCTCGACGCGACAGTTGACCTTGTGTATGGTGCGCTGACGTGTGTTGGCGTGGAATAGTGAGCTCGCTCATGCGGTCGTCGCTATGCAGGAATTGCTGGTTACATGTCCTGAACAATTTCGGAGGTCCCTGTCCAGGGACACGATCAGAAGTCTTCACAAGCTTGGAGACGAGATGTTCGGCCCGCGCGTACGACACATTACTGATGCTAGGTGGCGTAACGCCATGAGCGAATCGTTCGCAGAAGATGCAGCACAGGGAGAAGACGGTATAAATTTCGAAAAAGAGGTCTGGGGCAATAGAGTCCAGGCGTGGCCACTCGCCGACGCATCAGAGGACACATACAGGCCTGCTATGGCGATGACGAGCTGGCCCTGTCCACACTCGCAGCCCTTTCAGCAAGGACTCTCGGAGCTCGACCAGACAGACTCTGCATATTTTCGATGGCTGACGAGCCCAAATGCTCCAAGCTGGGTCGAGTCCTTTGCAGTCCCGGTGGATTGGTTCGCCAAGTGCTTCCAAAAGTCATGGTGGCTAACTAGTTTCCAAAGATGGTCCCACCAAGGGTTCAAGTTTGCCCACGAGGGCCCTGACCCGTCCAACATACCGCTCCGTCGATTCGTGCGCCAATATACTGCCTATGGTGATGACGCACTCGTCTCTAGCGTGATTGGGAACCAAGCATACGGATGGATGTATGCCGTGGGTTGGCGCCAGATGAAAGCCGGAGGGCAGCAGGTCATCAGGCGTTACCTCCAAGCCTTGACGAAACAAGCAGCGGAGGCATATGTGCTCGACGCGCGATTCCGTAATGAAAATTTGGCGCAAGTAACCCCCCTTTGTACCCGCTACGAGAACCCATATCGACTTCCAAATAACCCTCTAGAGGGCAGCATTTCCGCAACCGTTCAGTACATCTAACAGTGAGCAGATATCGCCACAAAGGGGAGCAGATGACCAGGCTGGCCGAAGCAGTAGAGACCGACTATCAGAACATGGTTCGCTTCATCAACACGCAAAGTCCTTTGTCGCCAGGAGCAACACCATTTACCACAGCGGACGCTCTGCAGAGACTGAGGCAGACAAACGGCGCAGTTCTCCCTGTCCTGCGGAGCATGGCAGAACTAGACCGCGTACTAAACCAAGAGGTAGCACACGAACAGAATGTTATCAACGTGCACCTTCATGTGGAGCCACAGAACCGACAAGCCTTTCACCCGCATATCAACAGGCTGCGTGCGAGGATAGACAACGTCAGAAGGCTTGTGAACGGCCGAGCGATCAGCATCCGCCTGGCTGCTGTAGCTCCCGATGCGCAGACGCAGGGTATAACAGGCGGAAACTGGCAAGATGCAATGCAGTTAAAATTTGTCACCGACTTGGCGGCCGCCCACCCGGATGGCATCATGGCAGGCCTCGCTACTGTACCTCCGGATGTGATATCTGAGATGCAAAAGTTCGCGCAGAATACCAATGACGCCAAGGGCTTTCATCAGAAATTCCACATATATGACGACCTGCTGGCCCAGAACGACGCCCTGATGGGTCAATTCAGAGATAACGGAGATGTAGTCCAACCACCAGATCAGTCCCCGTCATTACAGGCAGTCATACGTGCGAGTCGGCTGGGTATGATCCAGGCCTACCAGCCTGCGGCTCTTCGAGAGCTTGCGCGGATGCCAGAAGGCCCTATGAGGAGGCTTGTTGAGTATACGGTGAGCCTTTTGGTGCCTCACCTCAATGCCAGCCTTATTGGCCCAGCGCGACAGGCTCTTACGCAGCGCGAGAGGCAAGCCAGGCTGATGGAGAATGTTCGCTTGCTGCTCACCAGCACAGCAGCAGCCAACAACGACCGCCAAGACGCCCGCATGGACATTGATGATGATCACGGCTTTGGCGCGGAAGACGTTGACGACGACTTCTCGCCCGAGGAATTGCAAGACGTGATACTCATAATGGCTGGAGACAACGCTGCGGACAGAGCCTACCTGGCTGCCAATTGGACTCCAGCGGCCATTCAACAATATTTGGACGCCGCCGACCCGGCTGCGCCGCCGCACTAGCGACGTCGGTCAAGATCATGTGGAACGAGAAGCTTGCCTCAGAGCCATGTACGGTAGTAAGAAACGTCAGATAGAAATACTTGTATAGCTTTGAATCATGTAGCATGTAATCTGTAGGGAGCAAAAGAGACGCCTTCTCCGGGCATCAGCTAGAGCATAGCTCATTCGTCTTCAAGACCAGACTGGGTGGGCTGTCCGAATTCATACTGGTCATCAGAATTATTGGCCGAGAACGTTTGGACTTTCCACTGGGCGTTTGTGTAGGTGCTCATTGGACCGGAGTAGACTCTCCAGCTGCGCAATGTGCAGCTTGTTCGGGATTACAGTTGCTTCAAGAAGCAGCGAGAGCGAGCGATGAAAGGCAACGAATAAACCTGGGAACTCGAATGCGAATAAAGGTTCAGGATAAGTCACTGAAAGCAGGAGTAGACCGATCGATAAAGTTTGTGAGAGGGAGGATTTCGGCGAAGAGTTTACGCTGCATGTAGAGCTGACCTGGAGGAAGAGGAAATCAAGAAGACGTATTTGGCGAACAACAGATGGGATTTGGAGGAGATCGTCAGAAGACCAGCACCGGTAGTTTGGCAGTCTTTGATGTAGATTGGAAGAGTGAGGCAGGATGGCCAAGCCAAGGGGCCAGCAGCGCACCTGAGGAGTGTCGTTGTTCGACGTCGTAGTCGTTGTCAGCCGCGCTAAATGGGTGCCCCTGTCGCCCGCTCAAATCACGTGCAAGTGCACGGACCAGAATTCACAAATCAGTCCCTCTCCACCTTCAAGCGCCTTGGAACTCAGATTTTCTTTCGGATCTCTTCTGACGAACCGACCAGGACAACGACATTTTGAGGCAGCACCCATCAACGACAGGTTGCCCAACATGTCTCTCGTGTCGGGCGAGAAGGTAAATCCCCTCGATCCATTGACAGTGTCAATTCTACGCGCGAGAAACTGACAATCGATGTCTCTGCAACAGTCGAACTTCCAGTTCATTTTGCGTCTGCTCAACACCAACGTCGACGGCAAGCAGAAGGTCGTCTACGCTCTCACCAAGATCAAGGGTGTCGGTCGCCGTTACTCCAACCTCGTCTGCAAGAAGGCCGATGTCGACCTGAACAAGCGTGCCGGAGAGCTCACCTGTACGAACCCTCTTTGCCACGAGAACCCCGACAGCCAGTTGCGATCACGACAATGCTAACGAAATCAAATCACAGCCGAAGAGCTCGAGCGTATCGTCACCATCATCCAGAACCCCACTCAGTACAAGATCCCTACCTGTACGATCCGACCCTTCCCCGAAAGCGATTCTCAAATGGAGCTGTGGCAAGGCCGTTGAACTAACGTGGTGGCATACAGGGTTCCTTAACAGACAGCGCGACATTGTCGACGGCAAGGACTACCAGGTTCTTGCCAACGGTGTCGACTCCAAGCTCCGTGATGACCTCGAGCGCCTGAAGAAGATCCGTGCCCACCGTGGTCTCCGACACTACTGGGGCCTGCGCGTCCGTGGACAGCACACCAAGACCACTGGTCGTCGCGGCCGGACTGTCGGTGTCTCCAAGAAGAAGGGTGGTTAAAGAAGAAGATGGTCACTTTTGGCGTCTCGGTCGGTTGCGGGGATGGGGTTCTCTGGGGGGATACTGCACATGGTTTTCCTTCGGCACTGCTGCTGCATGGTGCAGCGTGTCTATGGCTTTGCGTCACAAACGTTCTCTCCAAGAACGGCATTGAAAGCGACATGATGGTGGTCACTCGCATCGGGCTGGTGGACTAGAAGCAGCTGGTATCCCTCCGAAAACAAAATGGATTCGTGGAATTGAAACGGCATCTGAACACACGTCTGGCTCCGTCTACTCAATTGGCCAAGGAAATCCAATGCTTGATCTCGCAAAGGAAGCAGGGCTACTGTGACAAGATTTTGGAGTTTCCCCACTTGGAAGTTGCAGGACGATGGTCTTCAGGTGCTTCGCTACACGCCTAACAACAGACCCGAAGACATTCGTTGGACACATCCCGAGGCCGATGTAAACTGGGAGCCGAAGATGGAAAGAAAGTAAGGTAGCATGACAATTAGTCGTCTTCTGTCGTGACGGCTGTATCCAGCACCTCTACCCTTCCTTGCCCTCTTGTCTCGTTTGCTATGAAATCCGACAGGCCCTTGTACGCTCCGGGCTCCACGAAAGCCACGACCTCCCACTCGTTGCCCAGGACGTCCTGGCTCTCCATCTGTTCTATGAAGCCCAGAATCTTGTCCTTGACCGTGCCTGGTGCCTTCTTCTCTCCATCTCCATCCACATCTACTGTAGAGGGTGGGGCTGACGGCGCCTCGTCCTCATCCTTCCCTCCCTTCTTGTTTTTCTTTCCCTTGCCGCCCTCCTTGGCTTTTGCAGGCGCGGGCGCAGGCGCCTTGACGGCCTGTTTCAGTATGCTCGTCGCACAGGTAACCCGCAGCTTCATCCGCGCTCTGGCGACGGGGATCGGCTGGGCCGCGATCAGCGCCTTGATGGCCTCCAGCGCCTGGCTCTTGGCGCTCTTGGTCGTCGTGACGCCCGTCCAGACGTGCTCCTTCTCTCTCGTCGGCGCAGGCCTCGGCTTCGCCTCGCCGTCCTCGCCCGTCGCGGGTGTCCCAGCGCCGCTCGCGGCGCCACTGGCCGTCGTCTTGGCCGTCGTCGCAGCGTCCTTGTCGTTCCTGTCCTGGTGGGCCTTTTGGCTCAGCATGTCCAGGGCCTTGTCGATCATGCCAGTCGTGTAGACGCGCTTCGTCCGCGGGTCGACCAGCTTGCTGGCCACGATGCCGACGACCTCGGCGTGGACGCGCTCGAGCTGGGCGGCGCGCTCCTTGTCGCCGACCTGGATGTCGCCCCTGTTGAGGATCTCGAGGATGATGTCGTCGCGCTTGGCGCTCTTGCCGAAGGACTTGACGAGGTCCTCGTTGGGCGCCGTCTGGCCCTTGCTGACGTTGAGGAAGACGTTGGGGATCTGCAGGACGTTGTCGAGGTCCGTCTCGACGCCCTGCCGCCACTCGAGGACCTTGTTCTTGTAGCAGGCTATCTCGAAGCGCTTCTTGCCCTTCTTGAGCCGGACCAGCGAGACATTGGTCAGCTTGATTTGGTTCGACGGTTGGTTTATCTGGCCGCCGGGCATTTTGGCGGTGTTTGCTGTGTATTTTCGCGATGTGTGGTTTGCATTAGGAGGAGGATTAAAGGAAGGCAGTCTTGGTTGATGGAATTATTAATGTGCCCCGCAGACGTCAGAGGGGAAGTTCGATATTTTGGCAGGGATCTGGCCGGCTCTGAAAGGCGGCGGAGAACTGCCAATGGAAAAAAACAACCTACAATAGAACGGACGACAGTCTCATCGTCTTCGCCTCCATTTTTCTCTAATAATTTGAGCAACTACCACTGGATCTCAGCCGTGTTAAGTAGTCCGTGAAGTCATTTCAGAAGGGGGCTAATTCGCAAGAGATTATTCCAGAAGAGGCCACCCGTGAGGGCTACTCCAAGCGTAGAATTACTCATCATCAAACTTTGAGGAAACTTGGCGTATTGTGCACTTCTTCGCTATAGACTTAAGGACAATATGGGATTCCATTGGGTCGTCAGAATGACTCACCTCGACTGAAGACGATTCAAAGAACCTTGGGACTGCTGACTACGTTATGAACCGCGATGATAGAATATGTCCGATTTGCCTGGGGTGTTTTTGAATGTTACTATGTGCGAGCACGACAAATACATTAATTAGTACAGTACATCAGTCTGTCTCATTGCGATATGCAGCATGTGACTACTGACTGCCCAAAGTAAATTGGCAGAGAGCCGCGGCCGACGTTTTCCCCCTGCGAAATGTGCGGTATGTGACATGATTCAGTGCCGAATTCACTTAACACTTGGACATGGACGCAGACGAGGCTTGAAGGCTTTGTACGAGGCAAGCTGCCTGCGGTATTGAGTGGCGGCACGAAGTAGAGTACCATGACACATGATGCTCGAGCCACGTCCCGTGAGGAAAAGGATGGAGATGGCCAGATGGGTCAAGAGGGACTGGAAAGGCAATCGTAGTACGAGTATCCTTACCCAGGCTGCACTTTTGCCGACCGTCTAGAGTTGACCATAGACAGGTCAGACTGGCCAGATTAAAGAGGCTTGACCAGCTGGACTGAGCGGGAAGGAGTTGTGAATCTAGCACACCAGCACGCCTGGGAATGCAGTGCAGGCTCTGGCTGTGGCTGCCAGCAGGCTTCAGCATGTGTCCGTCGATGACGCTTATTAGAGGGGTCCCTGGTCCCGTGTGGGTCGGAAGGTGGTAGCGAGAGCCACTCAGAAGGTCACACGAGCGGGTGCAGCGCACCATCAACCCTCAGGGTCATTGTGGTTTCCTGGCTTGCCAGGTCCCTCTTGCGCGTGCTGCAGGCAGCGCAGGTACGCAATCGTAAGGAGGTCCCTCCCGTAAGTTCTTTCCAAGAGAGCTGCAAGGACAGGGAGCTAACCCTAACCCTACTATCATTAAGCTCTTTTGATTGGTGAGAAGAGCAGAGGGCTGGCGTTTATTCCCTGCACTTGCAGCTCGCTTAGGAAAGACTTTTGGGAGGAACCTCCGTACATCGTGTACACGGTGCCTACGGGTAGCCGCAACGCACAGTGCATCAAAATGCAGAGCCAGGCAGGAGCGACAGGGAGCGCAGCAGCGGGCCCTGGGGGCAACGGCGTGGCAGGCGTGGGTGGGCAAGGGTCACGGACAGACAGGGACTCATGCTCATTGCTCGTAGTATCGCACTGGAGCTGTTTCCTCGGCAATGCGCCCAGTCCTGCCGCTGGCCCCTGGCGTTTCGCAGGGGTGTCTTCTGTGGCTCCGTACCGACTCACAAGCTCCCGAGCTACCGTACCTCGTCCTTCCTGGCTCGGGACCTACAACTTCGTCTTCCTTCTCTCTTCTCTCATCGCCCATCCTTTCTTTTATTTGTTGCCTCATCACCACCTCTGCTACACGCAGCTTCCGTCCCTCTGTGCCCCTTCTGAATCAAACCTACAGTACGCCGTGGACCTGGATCGTGAGCAGTTGCCACATCCGTCCCAGCCATCTACCTAATCAGCTTATCGTCTCCTACGTCACCTGTCGACGTCGCTTGTCTGCCGGTTCAGAGCATTCGTCATCTCTTCTTGAGTTCGCCCAGCTCATCAACCATCACCATGAGGATCGCCACCTCGTCAGCTCTGCTGGTCGGCGCTGCCTCCGCCATCAACTTGCAGCACGATGCGCAGCAGGTCCTCGGCGGAGCCGCCGACAAGATCAAGGATGCCGCTTCCGGCGCCGCCTCCTCCTGGGCCGATAAGGTCAAGGACTACGAGGCCGCCTTTGGGGCAATGACTGACGATGCCAAGGCCCTTTGGGACGAGATTGCACTCCTTGTCCCCAACGCCTTTGACTCTCTGCCTTCCCTGCCCAAGCCGAAGAAGCACTCTCGGAGGCCCGATTCTGAGTGGGACTTCGTTACGAAAGGCGCCCGCCTTCAGAGTCAATGGACCAAGGCCTCCGCCCAAGAGGAGAGCCACCGTGTCGTCGGCGGGGACCTGGAGTCCTACAACCTGCGCACCAAGGCCGTAGACCCTTCAAAGCTGGGCGTTGATACCGTCAAGCAGTACAGCGGCTACTTGGATGACGAGGCCAACGACAAGCACTTGTTCTACTGTAAGTCTGACCATCAGCTCCACCAACCTGGCAACGACACCGACCGCTAACATCTAATGCCGTAGGGTTCTTCGAGTCACGGAATGACCCCAAGAATGACCCTGTCGTCCTGTGGCTCAACGGCGGCCCGGGCTGCTCCTCTTTGACCGGTCTCTTCTTCGAGCTCGGACCTTCCGCCATCGACGACCAGGTCAAGGTCAAGTACAACCCTAGCGCATGGAACAGTAATGCGTCCGTCATCTTCCTGGACCAGCCTGTCAACGTTGGCTACTCGTACAGCGGTAGCTCGGTCAGCGATACCGTCGCCGCTGGCAAGGACGTCTACGCTCTCCTGACGCTCTTCTTCGAACAATTCCCTCAGTACGCCAAGCAAGATTTCCATATTGCCGGCGAGTCGTACGCTGGCCATTACATCCCGGTCTTCACTTCCGAGATCCTGTCTCACAAGAACCGCAACATCAACCTCAAGTCTGTGTTGATCGGCAACGGCTTGACCGACCCTTATACCCAGTACCCTTACTACCGCCCCATGGCCTGCGGCGAGGGTGGTTACGATGCTGTTCTTAGCGAGAGCGACTGCCAGTCTATGGACAATGCTCTGCCGAGATGCCAGTCTATGATCAGCACCTGTTACGAGAGCAAGAGCTGGCTTAGTTGTGTTCCTGCCTCTATCTACTGTAACAACCAGATTCTCGGAACCTACCAGCAGTCCGGCCGAAACCCCTACGATGTGCGCATAGACTGCGAAGGGGGCAGCCTCTGCTACCCTGGACTCAGCAACATCGACAAGTACCTCAACAAGAAGGAGGTTATGGCTGCTCTTGGTGTCGAGACGGTCGATAGCTACGACAGCTGCAACTTTGACATCAACCGGAACTTCCTGTTCAACGGTGACTGGATGCAGCCTTTCCACCTGTTGGTCCCTGGGATCCTCGAGCAGATCCCTGTACTCATTTATGCCGGTGACGCCGACTTCATCTGCAACTGGCTCGGTAACCAGGCCTGGTCTAACGAGCTCGAGTGGTCCGGCCACAAGGACTACAAGAGCACGAAGCTCTCGCCTCTGGAGGCCGACGGTAAGGAGTACGGCAAGGTCAAGTCATCTGGCAATTTTACTTTCGTGCAGATCTACGGCGCCGGGCATATGGTGAGCATCCTTAAATCTATCCAACGATGGGTCTGCCATAGTACGCTAACACCTCCTTAGGTTCCTTACGATCAACCCGAGCCAGCTCTGGACTTTTTCAACCGCTGGTTGAGCGGGGAGTGGTTTTAAAGGAAGCTTTCATGAGGGTATTCCTACATTAATCAAACCATGAATCCACTTGTATTGGTTGAAAAGGTGTCACGGAAGACGGTACCTTTCTATACCTTGTAGTAAACGTGCGGCCCAAGATTGGATAGACGGGGGCGTATTATTGATGAGGCGTATCATCAATTGGATATTGGTTCTGACTTGAATTTACTTTTACCCTGAACATTCAAGATCTCGTCGTTCCGTGCTTCGCTTGAAGACGAAAGGCAACGCTGTCTTTGGACTGTGAGCCCTCACCTGCAGGCGATACAAATTGATCTGCTTAGAGATCCTAGCCGACTAGATCGAGAACTTGAAGGCATCAGGCTTGTTATGCGAATAGTAGTCTGGAACTTGTAATGTCGGCTTCGAGAGTGCGCAGGGACGGACATTGGCCCGGGAGAGGTGAGGTACCTTATTGAGCCTACACAACGATGAGTAGAAAGTCAAGCCGGGCGCTCTGTCGAAAAGCCAGCAGCATCCAGGGCAGAAGAAGCCAATAAAAGACTGCTTGTGGTGCAACACGTCTGCAATTCAAGGGCCGTCGGGCAGAGGAGGCAAGCAAAGTGAGATGCAGCGAGATCGGTCTTGAAGGGATATCTTTGTCATACATTGATACATAAGACGCTATGTCTTGTCTTCTCTCCACTCCACCGCGTTGATTCTGCCTCCAGTACTGATCATTGCTACTGTGCGATATTTCATTCATCCACTAGCGAGCAGCAGTAATCCCATCTTTCCATCGCCCACCCCCGGGCCCCTTGTCATGCAGGCATAGAATCCGGCCAAGTCTTGTCGTACCCTTCTCTGGTCACAACATGCGTTGCGAAAACTCCCCACCGGCCCATCCTGCTCTTGAATGGCCTTTGCCCGGTCTATCTCATGACGTGGGAAAATGATGCCGTCCCATTTTGCATATTCCACCTCCCCACCCACAAAGGCAAGCAAAGAAAGGGCCGCAATTTCGAAGACACCGGTTTGATTCAAAACGGGTATGACACCGCCAATCTGCCGGAATCAGGTGCGAGGAAAGCAAAGTGTAAGTAAAAAATCAATGTGACGTAGAAGGAGACGGAGTGTTGCGTAGCCTGCCGGCAATAGGTGACACGACCTGAGCAGAGCCGTTGCCCGCTGCGTTTGCACCAGCACTGTCTAGAACTCCCAGAGCGCCATATAGGTTGCTCAAGGGCCCTGTGCTGTTCCAAGGATCCACCTCTTTGGCCTGCTCTGTGAGAATTGTAAGATTATTCCTTTCCTGATACTCATGAAGCATCAGGCAAGACATGCCAGCTCGGCCCGAGTAGGGTACTGATGAAGCGCTGTTGCGATCCAGTGCAAAGGCACACTCCCGTCGTCAGATTGTCAACAATTTGACCGTAATATGGCCATGTACGACGATCGAGGTCGATCTGTACGAGGCCGTCGGCCGTTGGCACTCGACCGATTCATAATGGGAACACTTTTCATAGACGAAGGTGTTGCTTTCTGCGGCAAATGGAGTCGTCAAGGTGACTCAGGCGCAGGTTCCTGCGACTTGTGCCTTCTGAAGAACTGGAAGGCATTCATCCTGAAGCGACTGGGACGCTTCTTAATCGACTTATCCTGTGCCGAGGCCGTAGAGCTCGCAGTCTCGACCTCGAAGACAGGCTCGCCGTTCATCTTCGGCTCGGTCATACTTTTTGCTGAGTCCGGAGCGGAAATGGTGGGTATTGGGTTGCTCTTGGGTCGTTCTGTCGACTCCTGGCTCACGACGCTCGTTGCTTGCGTGCTAGGCGACAACGGCATCCTGCCCGTAGTAGCACTGCTAGCGCAGTCTCCGTTCGTATGGGCGATACTACTGCCTTCCGTGGTCTCGCTGCAGCGTTGTTTATCCGGTCCGGCCGGCCCGTCCTCGTTGACAGGCTCAAAGTGAGACGAAACACCATTTGTGCCCTTGTAACCGCCTCTCAACTCTGGGGTACTCGCGGACCTGACGATCGGATCCGGTACCTGAGGGGCTGCGCTCGGTCTCGAACCTCCTTGAGAACCTTCTGGTCGGCGTGTTACTTCAGGGTGCGTTTTTGTCAAGGCTTCTGCAACCTTCTGTTGAAAAAGTTCAAAGTTCGCCGTGAGCTCGCCCACAGTGTACCGCATGTTGGGTAATATATCAGCCACCCCCTGAAACAGAGGCAGAGCGAACATGCTCATGAAATTCAACTGCGAACGGAATTGAGAAGCTCTTTCCGTAAGGGGCGGTGCCATTAGTGAGGTTGGGATTTCGAGTTCCTTCTCCATGGAGCGCTGCCTTGCAAATTCGTCCGCCAGAATATCCATCCATTGCAGAGCTGTTCCATGGCGACGTGCCTGTATCGACTGTCAGCCTGATGCTAGTATGGGGAAGAAAGAACAGAGCCTGATAACGCACCACGTTGCTGATATCTGCGCATTTAATCAGCAAGGCGCACGCAAGGCCCTTTTGCTCCTCAATCATGCGGCTGTTCCAGCCTTCTGTTGAGTCGTTGGCTGACAGCTTCTCTTTCAGATCCGCGAGCTTTTTCATGTACTCAAAGTGCAACCCCATGTCCGTTGCAAGAATCGAGCTGATCATGAGATTGCGCATCTTTCTATCCTCAAAAGCGGATGGCCAATATCTTCTCAAAATTTGGGAAAACGCGGCACAATGGAACGATTCTAGAACGGAGCGATCGTTGTATAGCTGGGCGAGTGGGGCGTTCAGGGTGACAAGAAAGCCATTGTTCACCCCCGGATGCCCGACGTCATGCCCGATGGCGGTGATGAGCAGCGTCAAAGCCTCGAACGGCATCAACAGTGCTTCCACAGGTGATTTGGATAAATCGTCATACCGTCCACTGAAGGCGTAAGGCGTGATGGTTTGGGTGTGAAGCAGGAAGCTAAAGGTTGCTTGCAACACATCCACGACGTGTCGAAAATTGTGGTAAGGTACAAAGCTGTTGTATGCAGCACGACAGGCAATGACGAACTGGGTAAGTTGATCTGACAGAGTAGCGGTCAGCAAGATATGAAAAATCGAAAGCCCACATGATTTGCAGGGCTTGGTGCCCAAAACACACACCAGCTTTACTTACCTGGAGGTATTCGCCATTGCTCCAACTCGGGCATCGATAGAGTATGGCTGAACATGAGGGATGCGGCTACGACAAGCTCGTCATCCGTGAAGTCGTGGGCGCAGAAATGCCATTGGCCAACGGCGTCTGCAATCTGCGCTTGCCTCTCTGCAGGAATTGATATCCTAAAGGTTCCGAGCGAGTTGTCTGCCTCATCGTCGTCCAGCCTGCAAATTCCCCTCATAAGTCCAGACACCATCGCCTCACGGAGGTAGGCGAATGGTTTCCCTCCGGTGTCCACACCAACCCAGGATCGTTTCCTGTTTTTCCTAACCTGCAGTACCGCCTCACGCTCCTTTGCGGCAGCTTGATGCGCCTTGTATGCGTGAACTTCGAGGCTTTCGATGTTCTGTGGCTGAAGAGGACTGGTCATGACGTCGACGGCTCCGTGGTCGAGACATGTTCTGATGAGCTCGGGCCGGCTGGATCGGCCGTTCGGGAAGGACATTGAGATATGGGTTCCGCCCACAGCACCGTCGTCCGCAGTACCAGATCCGATTTTTGGGCCAATCTGCAGCAGAGGAGGGAGTGAGATGACAGGTATCGGCACAACGAGTTTCATCAGCTTCAGTATATCAGCCTCGGCCACGACCCTCTGCAACAACCTGAGTCCGTACAGCTCGACGTCGGAAATCTGCGTCTCCTCTTGCTTCAAAGGTGGCGACGGGTTCGAGTGAGGGGACGGCGATCTGGAACGCGGGCTGCTTATCCCACGGCGCTCAGACACTCTCTCATCATACGGTATATCTATTAATAAGACGGTAGGGGTGTGGTCGATCGAGGAAGCATGATGAAGGGCAGAGAGGGTGGAGAGACAGGACGTGCTACTTGAGCAGACATGGACTGCGAGAAACGTCAATTCAAGACCGGCAGCAACGTGCATGTGTGCTGGCAAGACGAGACATACCTTGTCCAAAGGCTTCCTTGAGCAGTCGTATGCTCTCTCTAAGATGCTGAGGCTCGGCACTGGGTGTGCCATGATTCGCGACACCATCGACGAGATGCGAGGAGTCGGCAGGGTGCTCTTCACGCGCATGACGATGGACAAAAATGACATTAATGTCAGTCCTATCCATGATAACGAGGTGCAAGGACCGCGACCAGTCTCGCGACTGGTGCGCCTCTGCCGCGAATGGAACGGGTCTGGACCAAGACGGTGACTGGCACGACGTCAAGAGCCCGTTGCGGGTTCGAGAGCAACACCAGGCGGCAACCGACAATCAAGCTCGCGCGAAGGTCTCCCAACACCGAGAAGGATTGTCGGCACAGGCACCAAAGCTGCGATCACTTGCAGCGACAGGCGTGCGCCAGAGGGTCGCCAGTGGAGGTGGTGGGTGGAATGTAAAAGTGAATGCCCTGCCGTCTCAGCAAGACATTGGATCTGGGAGGTCCGGGGAAAATCGAGGCCTGTCGCGAGGAGTGTGGGATGTGGTTTCGCGATTTTCGGCCGAAAAGGGGTGCTCTGGTTCGCCAGAGGTATTGACATAGACTGGGATGGGAATACGGCAAAGTATGGGTATCGCGGAGATTGGCGTGGGCGGGAGCGTGATGGTGAGAAACGAGGCCGGTCCACAATAGCGACTGACTTAGATTCAGGTCGGCTCGAGTGGTAGTCGCACGAAGACAGGATTCGGAAAGAGGATTGCGACCATGTACGAAACGTAGCGCAGTATGGTGTGAGTGTACTGCAGACAATTGGAACTGAAGCCGACTCAGGCTGCAATCGTCCCGAGATGCGTGCGCCGAGGGGTCCGCAGCAGACAATCAGTAGGAGTGTAGGCCCAAGGAGAGAACGACGAGATGGTGGTGGTGATTGTGGTGGTGGAGGTGGAGGATGTTGCAGGACGAGGACGCAATCGAGTCTGGTCGAATCAAGTCGAGGTCGAGGTCAAGGCCAAGGTCAAAATCGAGGTCGAGTCGCCAAGTAGTCTAGATCGAGGCTGCTCGGTGGGTAGAAGGTAGCCGTACGGCGTAGCTGAGGGTGAGAAAAGGGAATCTGGGTCAGATGCACAGGGTGTCGTGTGCCGTACGAACTAGCAGCAGCAGCAGTGTATGTGATTTGAGCAGAGCTGGGAATCGATATCGGTGTTGGTGTGTTGCGCTGCAAACTGGCGTCGTTGGCTGGTGGTTGGAGATTGTCGCCGGTACGAGCCCAGGAGGCTGGATGCAAATGGCAGGAAGTCGACCTCGACGCCAGGAACGCAAGGGCAGGTACAAGTACGCGACCGAGTCCCAGTCCAAGGCAAGTCCAAGGCGAGACAGGCCCAAATTGCAACGGAAACGGAAAAAGGCTAAGGGGAGGGCAAAACAGGGAGACGACTTGTGCGTGCGGCGGCAGCAGCAGCGGCTTGAGAGGGACAAGGACAAGGAGTCCTGGCGTAATAATTCGTAATCCCGTCGAGCGGTGCAGTGCAGTGCAGTGCGGTGCGGTGCGGTGCAGTGCAGAGCAGAGCAGAGCAGAGAGGTCGCAATTGCACCGTGAGTATCGAGGCAGGTTCAGGTTGCAGTCGCAGTCGCAGTCGCAGTCGCAGTCGCAGTCGCAGTCGCAGTTGCGGTTGCGGTTGGGATGGGAATTGAAGAAGGCGCACCGGGGTGAGCCATTGACCCAGATCCAGGCCCCCAAAACCAAAACGAGACCAAGACCAAGCCGGATAGGAAGGTAGTAAATCTCGCGACAGGGCGAGACACACACACACACACACACACACACACACACACCTCTACGCGCACACGCACACGCACACGCACACAAATGTACGATACAGTATAGTACAATACAGTACAGTACAGTACGATACTCGGTCCGTACACAGCGCGCAGGTACGCCTGGTGAACCACGCACTTCTGTTCGCAGTGTCCAGGCAAGGCGAGGCGAGGCGAATGCGATGCGGTGCGGTGCAATGCGCTGCGATGCGATGCGACGAGGGCAATAGGAGAGGGAGGGGCCGGGCAAAATAAACTGGCAAGGGGAAAAAGGCGAGGCGATGCAGGAAAAGAAAAGAAAAGAGGTTTTCCGAGCCAGGAAGAAAGAAAAGAATCGAATGGAAGAACACAGTGGACAGATGCTATGCCAATGGCAATGTGCTGTCCAAATCTGTTTCTGCACACAGCGACGAGCGAGACACAGACCAAAGAAAGGAAGACGGGATTTACAGATTCAAAACTTTCCAGGGGGGGGGGCCGCACACTTGGCCGGGAACGGGAATGCGAACGCGAACGCAACAACCGCAGCGGGTTCACTTTCAAGACGAGGACCAAGGACCCTTGCACTTGCGCTTTGCTATTGCACTCACATTCTCTTGCTTCTTGCGAGGTCATTCTACATAGTAGCTATCTGGACTAGGTAGTTCAGTCCAACTCAACTTGGGGACTCATCGCATCAGATGGGAGCAGATAACTACAAGAGCACGAGGAGAGTGAGAAACAGACAGGCGGCAGGTTGTGTATATTTCGTAGAGCACGGGGTACCTTGCAACGATATTAGTTAGGTGGGCACTCGGGTACTCTGGTACCCTAGTACTTTTCCTCGGCGATGCAAGGGTACCTGGATCACGTCGGCAATTCCTGCAAGGCGTCCTGTACACCTTACCAGTTGGGAAAGAACGGCCGGCCATCTGCAATGTACTACGCTACTCGACACCTTGACACGCGTGGGCTCGACGATCAACTCGCTTCTCTCTTGGACGCGGCCACAACACTCAACACCCCATGCTGCTGCCTCAGCTCTTTGACTCGATAGTAACAGCATCAGCAGGCCACCTCACTGAACGAACCGATCCTTTTCGCCAGTCTAAAAGAGTACAAATACGGTATATGATAGACTGGACGGGACGGGATGGTGACTGCTCTGCTCCACTGTATGTACTGTCTCGATCACAAGTACTTTGTACAGGTATAAGCACGATGATGCTATTAGTGCACATGGTATCCAGTACCTCAGCAGGCAGCAGGTGGGATTAGCTTGAGACCGGAATGTGGATTGTCCTTGCACCCTGCGAGTTTAACCTCTCGTGAGCTAGGCGGAACTGACGGATATGACGGGAGATAACTCTCACTGGAGTCTGGACTGGACTGCAGAGCCAGAGCCAGAGCCAGAGCCAGAGCCAGGACGGAGAGCGACACAGCCTGCACAGCTCGGAGCAGCGAATCGCATGGGGAAGGCGAGGGCAATCTATCACATAGTGCCATTTGAGGCGTGCAGGTGCTCGTATAGTACCAAGGTACTAGTACAATATGCACTCGGTGCATCGATAAGACACGGCAGCTGGCTAATTATTTCATTAGTATATCATTTTTCTTTCTTCAACTACTACCTTGTTTCCTCCTCCCTTCTCATCCAGCCAGCCAACATGCCGAGCTCGTACATGATCGCTGTTGCATCCATCCTCTCCTCTGCTCACATGCGCTGCAGGATCTGCAGCGGACGTTGGCTGCAACTTCGCAACTGCACGTCTATGTAAACGATGCGGTGCTGCGAGGCACAACCTGACCAGCTCTCCTGTTGCTTCGACAGCTTTCGAGAAGGCGGAAGGAACAAAACAAGACGAGAGACACGGCAGTTGCAGTCACCCACGGGCATATGGGATGTGAGACCGCGCTTGCCTTGAACGCGGCAAGAGGTGGACTGATCAAGGTTGACGGCGGCGAGAGTCGATGCAAGCGGACAGGCCAGCCGCACGGGACCTGATGGTCGAGCGCCGTTTGGAGATTTCTCGACATCACACACACACATCACAGGACACTCAGCAGCACTCGGCAGCACAGCGAACATCATACCACAGCGCCGCACGGCACAGTCTGACACAGCAGAGCCGGCCAGGGCCATAACTCATCCCCCGTCTTTCTTGCTTGCTGCTGCCTGTCCCTGTCTGCTGCTCATCATAGCTTCGCCAAATGCAGCGCAGCCGTTTCCAACGTTGCGATCTGCCCATAGCACTTCGGCAGCCGGTTGGGTCGCCCGAAAGGGGAAAGAGAGCAATGGTATTGTGTCCCTGGGACAATGGGCCTGCACAATGAAGTGGCTGCATGCGACGACGCGAGTACGTGAACCCCTCTCTGCGCCGTGGTTGGCCTGCTCCCTGCTGCCACTCCATGTGCCGCCCGCCTGCCGCCCCTGCCTTGCGGGATGCTGCGGAATACGGAATGCAGCTCTCTGGAGGCGACGAGGCAGAGCGCCGACGGGCAGAGCGCCGACGGGCAAGACAGGCCAGACCGACCTCGGTCCACACAGCTGACTGAGGAAACGAGAGACAGAGACAAGTGGTACGTCGGCAGCTCATTGGGCCCATCGCAACCTGCCGTGGTGGCTGTTTTTGGGTGCTACATGCTCTATGTGTGTGTAAACGTGTGTGCGTGTTGCGCGTGCGACAAGACAAGATAATACATACTACCTGCAGATTCAGACACAGACACAGATAGATGCGGAGATACACGACGGAGGATGCGGTGCCAACAGCAGCCTGTCTGGGTTGGACCCGGGTGGGCACTGGCCTGTGATCGGCACCGATGCCATCCACCGGCGAATGACGAGCGCCAACACACAGCTGGGGTTCTCCCTGCACAGTGACGCGAGGGACTGAGGGGTCGACTGGGTCGACTGGGTTGACTGGGGTGCAGGTCCCGCACCTGGCGACTGGGCGCTGGGCACCCGAGGACGATGCAGCTCCTGCAGCATCCGGTCCCGCCAGCCAAGCCAGCCCTTGCTCATTATGCCTGGAAGGAACGCGAGCAGGCTTCTGTGCCGGCGTCGCCACTGCTTCCACAGGCCTTCCAGAACACGCCGAGAATCATCATCGAAGATTCCATCCCTCATTCATCTTAATCCTTCGCCGCGCTAATGTCAGGTACTTCCCAGTACGGTTCGCGCGGCTCCTCAGCTGTCTTGCTCAGCGCAGTACAGCAATCACTAGTAATCCAACCGATATCGCATTTACAGCACCGGTGTGTCCCGAGTCCTCGATGCACTTACTGGATTAAATAAATGGACAGTCCTGACAGTGTTGATGAGGCAGTCAAGACAGATACGGGCAGGACGGGCTACCCGTGCTTGGACAGAGCGAAACCCCGACCCCCCGCCCCCCTACCGAGGCAGCTGCGAGGTTCGCGTTGTGAGGCTGGAGGGATCAGCAGGAGATCAGAGGGGGTTCCACACTGATCATTCCGTCAAGCCGACCAAGCAGCCAAGGTCCCTGCCTCATCAAGCTCATTCATTCATTACTCACATTACCGACCCTCTCTTCTGACAGGTCCGTTTCCTCAGACGTCTTCAGCGCCCTGGCAGCCCCACTACCACCACCACCACCACCTGCACCATCACCACCATCACAAGGCCACTCTCACGCAGTCGGCCACTAGCCACCATCTTCACATCCGGTCCCAGTGGCAAGCTGATCTGTGGTCAATCTGCCAGTCATCGTCCCATCCCGGTCATGGCGTGGCAGCCTGGCACGCCTGGCTGGCACCTCTTTAGCCCCGGAATGGAACCTTTCGGGATCGTCGCCAGCGCTCCTTCTTGGCTGTGGCGGATCCCCGACCCCGGCCAATCTCTTGATGATGGAAACACCTTGCGGCTAACCGTGAGCTTCCGTTACAATGCCAGCAGCCAGCAGTCAGGTGTGCCAAGAAGCCTCTCGTCCTCGTTCCACGGGCAAACCGCCATGATCGCAGCAGCTTTGGCACCGCGTCGTCCATCTGGATCTTGGTGCCCGATCTTGGGGGTTTGGAGTGTACAGTACCTGGTGTCCTTCCTTGTGCACATTTGTGCTCGCGCGGTGTCTCCTCCAATCCTTCAAGAAGCCCGTGCCCTTCAATTACAGATCCCTCGACTCGTGATGGAGACATGGGATCTCTCTCACACCGAGCGACCACGGTTTAACAGGATTTCAGCCTGTCGTGAGACAACATGTCCCTGAGACCCCAATCTCGTCTATTTTCCCCTTTTGTTCTAGCTCTTATCTTCCCCTTTTCCAGAGTCCTCGATGTGCGTTCTGCCATTCGCGACCTGCCTCTTCAAGCTTTCCAACAGCCGCGCTCAATCCGGTCAGAAGCCGCCAAGTGCCTGTTCAATGGCTTCGACCACCTGCTGAATTCAGCCTCGTCTTGTTGTGCGGCGTCTGCGAGGCAAGTCCCGTCCCCAGCAGACCGACCTCTGCCCTGCTCTTTTTGCTCATGAACGCGATGTTTCCTAGTCGTGTTATCACGCTTCATGGCCGCTGCCTGCCAACAATAATGGGTCCGGTCCGAAAGACGTCTACATACTCCGACAACAGGAGCCACCCAGCTCGCTCCATTGGGCCTTGATATTGCGCTGCGCGTACACGGGACAGAAGAGTAAGCCGAGCAAGTGCCGCGGCTCGACACACTGGTATGTGTCTACATACCACGAGGCCGACCATGCATTTCTTGTCCTTGTCCTCGGGATGCATTCAGAGGACCATTGTGTGTATAAACTTCCCGGCTACCGAGCTCGTCGCATCGCCACTCGACTTGCATGCCTTCCGCGAAGTGAGAAGCCATCGGGATTGCCCCAGCGAATCAGTTCCGCCGTCGGGCATCTGGGACTACACTGCACATAACAAGCTGTGGCACTGCGGCTGGTCTGACGCGAAAGCTGCAGGTGAATGTATTGTATTGTACATCGGAGGTGGCAGTTCGACCTGCAAACGCCACGAGAGCGCACGTCCAGGCAGGCTACTGAGGTAGATGATCTGCTCGCGCCGGTAGGTGAGGCATTGATAGGGCATTGATTCCCGACTGAGCCAAGAGTCCACACACACACACACACACACACATACCTACCTGTCACCTTACCCGACAGATGGCAGCCCGTAGCCTTCCAAGATCTCCACACCTCCGGTCGGCAGCTGCATGGCCGCCTTATCCGGCTGCAGGGCGACACCCGGCCACGGCATCCTGAAAAGGCGTGTAAGCTCCGCCTAGGGTGCCGCCAACATCTCATCATCGGGGCGTCTGATGATGCCCTCTCTTCAAGTGACGAGTGACCAAATCATCCCTAGAGAGCCTCCCCCCAACCTATGCCGTTGGCTTTGTCACAGACATCTCCTTCAGACGTGGCGGGAAGGCCTGGATACATATCCGGCCCCGCAATGTGCCAGAGCTCGCATATGCAGGGTGCTGGAAAGTTTGACTCTACCTGCACGGCCAAAGTCAAAATTGTGGTGCATGGCCAGGCAGCGTTGGATGGAGTACGCCTTTTCTCTCCCGCCGGAATTTCTCATCTTCCCCGTTACGCGCTTGTTCCCACAATCACCAGCCGGGCTCAACGTCTGTGCCTTTGCCACCCGCCGAGGCGCGCCCGATGCATCAATCCATGCAGACGCCTCCGCGGTCCCGCCAAGCTTCCTGGTTCCGGCTGCCATCACGGGCCTTCCCGTCGACAGGCACATACGGATGCTCCCCCGGTGCTGACCGTTCAGGCCACACACCCTGCGTCTTGAGGAAGCTGGCCGTCATCAGTCTGCTGTGTCCTTCCCTCAGACCAAACCACGAATCACTACCATTCAGCAAAGGGAGCATGAGATGGTAGCATATGCTTATCCGACTTGATCAGAGGAGCGTAGCGCGTCACTGCTCGCAGGACACCACGGTCTAGCACCAGAGCCCAGGCGAAGCAGTCTGTGCACACCAGATTGCCTTTCTGCAGGGCCCTGAATGGCCGCGATGGCCGCAGCAAGGTGTAGCATTGAGCCAGGCAGGGTCCGTTGTCGAGCAAGGAAACTACAGAGTCGCCAAGACATGCAGCAGGGCCTTAGAAACGTTAATCAAGGACCACATCGGATCGTTGCGTGCCTTGGGCCACACCAACCTCGGTCATCCGTCCTGGCTGGGCGTCTCGTCGTCCTGCCCTTCTTCAACGACTGATTCATGAAGGCTTGCGATCTAATCATCGAACAGAGTTGCCTTGGATCGCGGCATACAATAGGAATTGGGCTGTGCGCGATGGGCTTGAGGTGGCGATTTCTGTAACATTAACGATAAGATCGCCAAGCAAGCAGGGTCGGTGGCACACCTCGCGCCCGATATGAACGACCTCACGCGTCAGCCCAAATCTCCTTTGCAGAACACGACTCGACGCCCTCGTAGGCAGTATGAAGATGACTGCCCTTCTCAGACATGGCGGTGCCGAAGTCACTCCAAACGGACCGGATCCGAACGGGATCGACAAGGCGAGGAAGCTCGGTATCGAACGAGAGTGAACTCAAAAAAATCCAACCACCACCACTACCACCAGACGGCCAGATCACAGGCAAATGTTATGCTTTCAGCGCGTGCTACCACTCGCTCGGCTGGCGATCTTCAAGAACATGCTTCCTTCCTGTCACCCTGTCGCGGCTTTCCACGGCTCACCGCTCTGCCGTGAAGAAAAATAAAGTTTTCCATCTGAACAAGCCTATGCCCCCATGAGGCTCGAAAAAGAAAAGAAACAAAGGAAAACAAAAAGAGAAAAGGAGAAAAGGGCCGAATATCTCCGTGAGTGGAGTTTACTGACACGTCGCGGCTCCTAACCTGCGACAGTTCGAGTTGGCAAGATAACCGAATCGTTCTGGAAGGGAAAAGGAAGGATACCGCAGCCTGCTGTCTGTGCACCCCGCCGGGTACAGTAGTGTTTGTGGACCAATGCCGTCCCTCCTCTTGGGTTTGTATAACACAAACTCTTTTGAAGTTCTCACGAGACGACGACTCTTGGGTATTGTGACGATGGCTTCCCTCTCCCTCTACCTTCCGGTTGATGGGCAAGGCAGAACTGTCCCCGGCCGGTCCTCGGCTTTTGCAGCAATTATTGGACTCTCGGACCAATCTCCTTGCGAGAGGGCTGTACGCGGTCCTGTCACGGCCGTCCTTCCGCATCCGCCTGTCCTGTCAGGAGAATGACTGACTCTCTCCTTTTTATTCTTCTTCTTTCTTCTTCATTCCTTGACCGATCCATCGGTCCCCTTCGAGGCGGTGCGATTGACATCTCTTGGGAGGGCCGAATTGAGTTCCACGCCCAACCACACCCACAACCCCCCGCCCTTTTGCGTGCGCTCGCCGCGTAGAGCTACCGTCTTGGGCAACCATGAGCATGGCTTTTCTTTGGCGGCCTCGGACCCTTACTCTGGCGGTCGATGCTGAATAAATCATGAAAGTTATGGTCGGGTATTCGGTCCAGATGAACTACTGAGGCAGAATGTTTACTTGCCGCTGTTGTTGAAACATGTCTGCTAGAAGGGTTGTGGGAGCAGGAGGGTAGGTAGGGGAGGGCACGGCCCTTGGCTAGAACAGACGTCTATTGAACGAGTGCTCGGGCGACGACTAGGAACGAGTGAAGCACAGGGAGACCGAACATGGACTAAGCTGTTGCAAAATTTCCAGCGGACCGGGTTGAAGTTACTTGTGTGGTAATGCCTCTTGCATAGACTAACTGTGTAAACTCACAATGAATAGAACCGCTACAACTTCGCAGTAACCTCGGCCTCAACAGTGCTCGTGCAGTAATGCTTTGTTTTTTGTCTATGGACAGGGATGCGAGTTCCTCTAACGTCTATGAATGTGTCTTCATGATTTCGTATTGTTCCTGGTCCTCTTGATGGTGCGTGGCTATATCATAGCCACCGGCTTATGATCACAGTTCAGGGAGTCCAAGCTCGTTGTACCCTACGCCTGTTGTAAAACCATGAATGAGCCGCACCGTGCTGTGGGAAACTGGAAGTCTTGTGCGCCTTTCTCGCCGCCGACGTCTTCCTTGAGCCCTCCGGGCCAATTTCACCCTGTATGTGGCCACGGAAGAAGGCCCTTCAATGTGGTGGAATGCACCGTGGATCCGCCCCCGGAGCCAAAGTCTGTGCCGGCGCTGGTGAGGTTGCCAATGGGGCGAAGTCGTGACTTTGACGGTGGCATGTCGTCGTAACCTACTCCTACATTTCTAGAGATGGTAGTCCAGACGATGGCCGTAGCTCTCGAGCCGAGGCAGCACCGACGTTCAGCCTTGCTGCATTCTGGCCCTCAAGCTGCGACAGCGAGTGCTGAGTGACTAGCGGGACTCTGCACTCTCGATGATGTTGTCGGCCTCGTCTTCGTTGATGTCCTCTTCCTCATGGAACTCCCGCGCGTACTTGCGAAACACTTCTTCCATCTGGGGTCCGCCAAGCGGACGCTCGCTACGGCGGCGGTAGAACAAAAGATAGGCGTGAGATGTGATCATCCTAGTGGTATCCCTAACTGGGGACACCATGGAGTCATCAAACTTGTACCACGCGTTATCCTCGAAGTTCTTGGCAAAAGCCGTGTAATGGCCACCGCCCAGACCACCCATGTGGTCATCAATGGCAATCAGATCATACACCTCTTGTTTACCATCCCTCTTCTGAAGGACGCGGTTGGATATGTCCAGGCCCTCGATGGGGAAATCGACAGTGGCGTCAATCTTGTCGCGGCGGTGACCAGACGAGCTGAATCGCTTCAAGTGCACAATCAGAATGTCCGGGGTGTGCCACAGGTCGAACTTTTTGGCTGCCCGGCAGAATTCCTTGCACTTCGGGCAGTACCACTTGTCCTCCTCTGACAAGGTTTCTTCCTTTTCGAACTCAGCCAGACAGTCGTCCAGAGTGATGCCCCTGCTAAGGCGGCCCTTACGAGCTTGCATCTTGGCGTCAAGCTGTGGGTCTTTCAGTGTCTCGATCTGGAGCGGCACAAACGTCGAGCGAGTGGCACTTTTGTTGTCCTCGCTGTGGCCATCCCGGCCAAACACCACATCCCACGCATCTGGGTTCCAGTCAATAACAATGCCCTCGCCGAGACGGATCAGTGGACCGCCATCTGCCTTGGATCCCCATTCAGCGTCATCGTCGTCGAAGAGGGTGAAACTGTTGTTTTGCTGGTGCCGCCTGGAGTTCTGCTGAAGGCGTTGCTGCTTGTTCAACTTTCTTTGACCCTTCTTCGAATAGGTCTTGTACCCCTTCATCTTTTTCTTGCCGCCTTTCAAACCAGGCTTTGAGTTTCTGTGAGCAAGTTCCTGATTGCCGTCAGTTTTGTGGTGCGGCATACTAGGGTGCATCCATGTACGAACTGTGACTTCTGGGAAATCTTCATCGCTTGACTCTTCGAGCATCCGAGTCGTCACTTCAGGGGCAGGTGCATTGTCGGGAGTCTCGTCAGTGCTGCTGTCCTCGGTTGCTGTTCCAGAGCCAGATGGGCTCGGCATCTCGTCGTCAGTGGGAGTGGCAGGTCGGGGTTTTCTGGACTCGAGCCTTGGGAACAATTTGTCGGAACTCGTCCCGATGCTGGTCCATCCAGTAGGAATGACGGTATTCTCTGAGAAGAAGCTCATATCGAACAGACTTTGAAGTTGGCCGTCAAGGTATACTGCAGGATCGACCCACTCGGGTCGTTGAGCATTGAACTTCTTGAGGGTGTTGGAAGGCCTTATGCAAGTGTTAGCAAATTCGCTAGCACATGCAACATGTGAATTATGACGACTTACTGATCGGCATCCCGTTGCGCCGCAGGAGTCTGGCCAGCATCTTGCATGCTCACATCCACAATGTCATCCTCGCCTTCCACGGACTTTGCTGTGACGCCTCCATTCATTTCTGCGTCTGAGGCGTTGATGAGCGACTGATCAGGATCAGAGGTATCAGTCGACTCACCATCATGCAGGGATGACAGTGGGACATATGTGGTGAAGGTGGCAACTTTTTCCAAAACCTTGCGTCGGATTATGTCTTCATCACACGCCTGCAGAAATGTCAGAATGAGTCTTTGAGGTGAGCAGAACGTCTTGCATTTGTGAGCCTTACCTCGTCAGGAGTCAGAGTGATGAAGTGCGGCGGCGACACATACTCAGAGGACCGTGATGCCATCATCCTTGAAGATTTGTACTGTCGAGGGTTGAGCCTATGGAAGACTGGAACAGCCATGATCTGGGCCATCTGCTCTGCAAGGGGATCGTCTGATGAGGGCAGGTCGTCATTGCTCATGATCGACGAGTACTTGTACGACTTCTTCTTCCTGGGTAGATTTGCTGGTGGGGCTTCTAACTCGTAGAAGCAAGGAACATCTTCTCTCGTAATCTCCTCAGAAGCCTGCTGGCTGTCCTCATAGATCTTGAAGAACTTATCTTTGTACTCCTCGGCTCCGATAAGACGCTCGGATGGGACACCAGTCCGGGTAGAGAGGAACTCCTTCAAGGCCTTGATGCTGGCTGTCTTGTCGAGCTCGACGAGGATATGGACTGGCTTGTCGTTCAAAGGAAAATACTTGATCTTCCTCATCCAAAGACTCTGCACCGGTAGGGGGAGCGTCAGGTTGGTAAAGGGCTCGAAGGTGATGCTGACTTTCTCACAAGTCGGACAGACAAGGGTCGATTTGTACAGTCCAGTGAAGAGGTCACCAATGACTGAGTCGTCGCGGGCCTTGTGGATGCCCCAAACCTTCTCAGCCAGCTGCCGAATCTTCTCTGGATTACCGACCATATCGTCCGTAGAGTCCGGCTTCTCGATGTAAGGCTTCTTCTTGACGCGGTTCAAATCCTCTTGAAGTCCATCCAACAAGAATCCTAAGAACTCCTGCGTATCCTGCTGCGCCCAGCCCGAGAACTGAGGTGCATACCGGCCGACCGTCTCCTTGAACTGTCGTGGCGTGACGGAGGTGGGCGGAGATGCTTTCTTGTAGATCATGTACAGGAGATTCGCGTATGCTTGCGCGACTTGCCCGCCGTGACCTAGTGGATTGTCGAAATTCAGCTCCTCCGTGTACTCGTCAGAAAGGAAGTACTTGGTGAGCTCCTCGACGCTCCTGATACACTGAAGTGCTGAGTTCATGTAACATGTATTCCCCAGATTTCCAAGCCCAGTCAGACCCAAAGTTCGTCCCGATCTCGCCTGTCGACCTCGGGTTGCTGGTCCTGACGGGGCGGGGCTGTTGCGACCGCTTCGGTTTCCCTTGCCTTTGCCGTTGGCTGCGGAGTCGAGGGCGGTACTGAGGAGGGAAGCTGAACAGGAGCAAGTTAGCAAATGTCAAAACGCTATTCGGGTGAAGGCACTTGCAGCTCTTGGCTGGACCGTCGACAGAGGTGCTCGTCGCAACAGTGTCGACGGTTTTGGCATCCGAGTCGGCGGCTTCGTCTGTATTAGAGGCACTGGAGGGGACCTGAGTCTGGGCTTTGCTCTCGCCAGGATCATGGTCCTGTTCCTTTTGCGCGTCCGTGAGGCTCTGTTCTTGTGCCGTGCTCCCGTCAACGTTGTCAGCCGCAAGGGGCATGTCCTCGGCTTCCGACCCAGGTTGCGTCTCTTCCACACTGGCCTGGTCCATATCCAGGCTCAGCAGGTCGGGAATGTCCTCGTCGATACCGTCGGCTTGCGCCGTCGTTGATGCGTCGTCCCTGGACGAGTCGGCGTCACCCTCTTGCGCGGCCTCCTCGACACCCTCGATCGGTTCAGCGTCTATTACCAGCGCATCCTCGTTGTTTGCCGCGGCGGGAGGGGCGGAGAGCATGTCGACATCCTCGGAGGCGTCGGGGAGGCCATCGGGGGGAGCGCTCCCGGCGCGGCGCTTTAGGGGGGATGCCGATCGGGGCAGTTCCTCAGGGCGCGACATCTTCCGTTTCTTGATGGTGGAAGACGTGGTGAAAAGGAGCTGCCCGCGCAGCTCCAGGTTGGCAGTGTGGAGGAGACACGCCGGAGGGTCGGCTGGGTTGAGGAGGAATGGGGAGAGGGCGCCGTGTTGGTGCGCCGTTGAGATGTGATGTGTGTCGGTCAACGGGCGACAAAGGATGCAGGGTGGCAGAACGCAATGTCTTGTAGGTAATAAAAAAGTAAGTCAGAGTCTAGTCAACCCGGATCAACCCAACCTGAGGGCCCGAGGGATCATCAAGGAAAACATCAACACCTGACTGAGCAAACAAGGGTAAAAAAGACAAGAGGTATGAGAATGGCTCAGGTTTATTGTGGCTGTGAGGGTGAGGGTGAGACTGAGAGTACAATCCTTACAGGATCGTCGCGGTGTAGATGGATAGGTAGGTAGGTGGGTTGAGGTGGAGGGTTGGGTAGTGCAGTAGTCGACACACACGTCCTTAGTTTAACAGGCCCGTGAATGGAGGGGGAGGAAGTCAGAGGCAGCACGCGATGGATTCGAAGGGACTGTGGTGCATGAATGCAGCAGTGGTTGATGGCGGGTGACTTGGTACGTGCCAAACGCTCCTGAAGGCAAATCGTCATGCTGATGATGCCAGTGTGTATTCTGCAAGTACAGCACGGTACAGTGCAGCGTACAATGTACATGGATTTGATCTAGGTGTAGAAGCCAGCGGGAGGGCTGTAGGAGATGGTGACTGACTGACCTGGACAAGAACAATGGGAGATGCAGTCTGCAAGAACCCGATGAGAGGTTGGTGTTGGTTGGAAGACGGGTGCGGTCCTCTTGTTCCAAGGCTACAAGAAAGCAGACAATATGGAAAGAAGTGACTGACTGACTGACTGACGTTGTTGGTCGATTGCCCCTGTTGCCAGCCCTGGAGCGGGAGAAAAAACTGCCACGCCCCAAGTCGCCCCTGCTCACCTAGTGCGCGCTATTCTGGGCGACTGCGGTATGTGGGGCCACATATAAAATTCTGGCACCTGCTCCCGGGTCCAGCACCCAGCGCTAGGCGCTAGACGCTAGACCAGGGCCTGCTTGCATCCATTAGAGCCGCTCTCTTCAGTGTTCTTTGATGCCCACCTGGATTACAAAGAATGTCTGAGGTCCATACCTATGCAATGTACTATGTGTTGTTGTGCAGGTAATGTGATGCAAAACACCTATGCTGCTCTTCTGACGTTAAAAAGAAGTCTGAATTGAAACCAACTACGAGATAGATATATCCTAAAAAGGGAGAGGGAAGAAAGAAGGAAAAAAGAATGCAGAATCAAGAACCGTACAAAAGCAAAGACTTGTGGCCCGCTGTCTCTTGGAATGAAAATCTATCTGCACAACGTTCTTCGATATACAACTTCGCCAGCAGCACACACGCCTGGTAACTCATAACAGATAAGTCTGTATTCGAACACACAATTGTCTTATGCCCATCTCCTCTATGGCATGAGTGAGTCACGAGAAAAGTCCCGCCTGCGAGAAGACTGCTGATCTTGACGCTTGAAGATGCTAAAGCTCCATCCCACCCACACAAGAATACAAGAGTTGAAACGTTCGAACCCATCACTCTGTGCACACAGTTTTGACCATTTGAACCACCGCCTCGTACGCCCCAGCCATACATGCGCTCAGAGCTTTGGATCAAGCTCTTCATACTCCGTTGGATCCCGGACCGGCCTGGCACCTGCACTGACAGGCAAGCCAGCCTTGAAGTCCCTGGGGTCCTCGATGAAGGTAATCTTCGTCCCATTCAGCGACGGCGGATCCTCTTCATCATGTATACCCTTGGTTCCATTGGTCTTGGAAGACAATTTCCGCCACGTCTCCGCCGCGGCATCGACCTTGTCCTCCGCCACCTTGAGTTCGTGCAGGAGGTACTCCTTCAAGCCCTCCACCTCCTTATTCTCATCGTGGCCTGCCGCACTCAGCCGCGCCTGCAGGTCCGTCGCCGCCAGTGACTCGCGCTCCGTCGAGTTGAGGTCCAGCGTCTTGACGAGCTCCGAGATCTGCTTGGTTGAGACGTCGCTGGTGGCCTGCGCGACCATCCACACAGAGATCTTGGCGCGGGCGGGCGACGCGGGGTTGATGTACTGGTTGAAGAATTCAATCATGTCCTTTCTGGTCAGCGTCTTGACCTCTTCCGCATTCCTGTTTGCTGTTGTTCGAGTGTGTCAGCGCATTGTCCAACCCAAAACATGAAAGCCGTACATGCTACTCACCAGCATCGAAGTCGTAGTACTCATTGGATACCTGGTTCCAGAGACGGTTGGTCTCCTCGTCGAGATTCTTCGTCTTCTCGAGCAGCTTGATGACGACACTGCGCTTGTGGCCCTCAAATTCCGAGTCGCTCATCGCCTCTAGCATCTCCGCAGAAGTGCTCAGGAAACTGTCGATGCGACCCTCGAGGTACTGCGTCGTCTTCTCACTCTGAATGATGAAACGGAAGCCCAGTGTTGTGGCGCTGGTCTTGATACCGCTGAACACAATGTAACCAAGCTGCTCCTTGGTCCGAAGCTGGTCGAACGCGGGTTCGTGGAGGATCTGGCTTAGCAGCAGGACCTTGGGCCTCATCAGTGGCTCATGTTTCTCGCCCACGAACAGGAAATACTCGAGACAGTGATTGACGTTGGCCGGGTCTCCAAGGGTCTTCTTGTAGACGTAGTTCGAGCCTGGTGGAAACAGGAATGAACGCCATATCGGCCATTGCGATTTAGGCAGCGAGCGCGTCTTCAATGTCTTCTCGAGCATGTCTGTGAGCCTGAGAGCGTCCTCCTTGTACAAGTTGCCGTGCACCACGGATTCAATGTGCATTTGAGAGAGCAATTCCTTCTGGAAAGCCCGGACGGACTCGCAAGTGACGATAGGCAGCTCCGCGGCGAACTCTTGGATCGTGAAGTCATGCTCCGTAGTGAGCCAGAGGATATACTCTCCCACTTGGTGGAACGGCTGCTGCAGGGCCCAGTTTCGGTAAGCTCTGCTCACCCGCTCCTTGATGATGTTGAACCGGTCTTCCTTGATCTCCAGATCCCTCATCGTCTTGAGCACCTGCTCGAGCAGCACCGAAAGCTTGTCGTTGTAGCCGCCAACCTCAAGGAAGAGTCCTCGAGAATCAAGTGAGACGTGGTACTGTAAGCCTGCCAACTCTGCGTCATATGAGTACTCCTCCAACGCGTCCCGTACAAGGTCTGTAAAGATCCTCGCCTTGACCGCGTTCTCCGCTGTGGCGTATATTATCGGGCTCTTGCAGCTGACGATTAAGTTTGCCTTCGGCACCCAGAACTGGTCGTCCTTCTTGTACCAAGTGCGCGCCATACCATCATTTCTGACCAGCTTTGGCGCAATTGCAGGCTCCTTGATATCCTTCTTCTCGACCTCGAGCTTAGTCGGTATGAACTGATTCTTGTGAGGCAGGTGCAGATTTGAGATCCGGTCCGCAGCGGCACTTGAGGCAGCCTTGTTGATCTCCGCCATGAAATCGCTTGGGATCTTCTCGGACGAGTACTCCGTTCCGTACCACTTTTCCCTGTCTTCCCATGTTCCAGAGAAGTCACGGGATATGATCGTCATACGAAGATTTTCTGGTCGCAGATAGTCTATCCCCTCGCGGATGGCCTTGGGGTCGAACTTCCTCAAACGGCTGGTGCCTAGCAGCCACTCCCGTGGAAGGGGCTTCTGCATAACAGAGCTAATCTTGCTCGTGAAGCGGCTTGCTGGTGTCTTCTGCTTGAACTTGAAGTCCACATCCGCCATACCCTTCTGCTCTGCCCAGATCCACTCCTCCGGCTCAGAGTCACGCAACAGCGAGACATACTGAAAGAACACCTTCACGATCTCTTGGTAGTGTTTCAAGCCCTGAAAAGCGCTTGTTAGCATGTGTCGGTGAAAATGGGATGTGGAAGTGTCACTTGCCTCCTCGGTCAGCCGAATCTGGCAATCGAACATTCCAGGGGAGCCAGGGCAGACCGGGTATGCGCCAGCTGTGAGACCATTCGCCCATCCCTTGCCCTTGATGTAGGACATGATGCTGCCAGGACCCTCGTGGCCAATGAGGTGGCTGATATACCTACTAGGTAGAGACTCGAAGAGCTCGTCCTCGTCTGGGAATGGGAAGCACAGGCCCAGCTCCCTCGAGTCCATGACAGGCTTGGCAAAAACTTGCACGGCGAGCTGCTGGGGTCCCAACGGGGCCTCTTTCGACCACCTGTTGGGCTTCAGATTCTTATCCTCGATATCCGAGAAATACTGTACGACCCAGGACTCGAGGACATCTAGAGGCTCTCTCCCCAGAACCACGAGCTTCATACGGTTGGCAGAGTAATGCTTCTCGTAAAACTCAATAAACTTCTGCCTCACATTGATACCTCGTGCTTCGGGTTTGGTCTTCAGGGTGTCGAGACTGCCTGTAGAGAAGTTGCAGTAAGGGTGCGCAGGGTTGGACAGAGACTTCTCGAGCTGGTTAAGCCGCCACGTATCGCTCTGCAGATTCTTCTTGTTCTCAGAGTCTACAGCCCGGAGCTCGCGATCCAGCGTGGATTCAAGAAACAGTGGTTCAACGAAGAACTGCGCAAATCGGTCCAGACCGCCCTTGAGTGGCGACGGATTGCCTGCAGAAGGCTCCTTGTCGTCACTAGGACGGCTTCCTACCTCGAAGTAGTAGTTTGTTGATGTGGCTGCAGTGTATGCGTTGGACGAGCCTGAGTGAGCCGAAAGGTACTGATTGTAGGCGTTCTCCTCGGAATACTTCTTGGTGCCCATGAACAATAACTTGGTTCCAGTTAGTACAGAAGCCCGGAAAGCATAGGGTCACTGGCACCTACATGCTCAACGGCGTGCGCCATGCCTGGCATATCTGGATCGTCACTGAAGTTGCCGACATTGACATCCATAGCCGCACTGGCCTTATCGGTCTGCGCATCGTGAACGATAAGCGCCTCGAGCTGGTTTGGGAGCCGAATGACACGATAAGTTCGATCGTCAAGTGACGGCGTCTCCAGATGGTCCGTCACCAACTCCGCGGGGCGGACTTCGTGTTCTGCGAGCGGCATCTTGCCTTCACAAGCCCGGCAATCAGGACGTGCGGAGCTGAGCGATGCGTACCGGATTCCTTGGACTTTTCGAGACGTCGACCTTGGAGCTTCTAACCAGGATTTGCCGCTGAGCGGAGGCGAGAACAAGGACACAAGAGCGGCGAGACCAGGTCGGAGCCCGGGCCTGTGGGATTCTAGAAATTCGCAAGCAAAAGACGACTGTACTGCTGGAATCGAACGAGACTGTCCAGACGGCGACACAGTTGGAGTGGTAGTCGGCTGCAAGACGTGTGCTACCTGGCGGAAAGACGAGACCTTCACCTCAGGCCCAAGACTCGAGAACTCAGACAGTGACGCTCCCGTATGCCCGAATTTGTGCCCGTCTACCTTGGAGGTGAGACGATGAAGTGACTCACACACAGTGGCAGGGCGGGTGAACAAATTTCTGTACTCGCCGCTATCGAGTCGTAGTCAGCCTGGGAACGGTTTGCCACAAGGTTTGGACAGTGACGGCTTATTTTCGCCCGGGGTTGTACTAATCAGAACGTACGGAAGTCTGCCGGTGTGACGATGATCAGCCAAAAGAAAAGACAGTTTGCGCCAACAGAAGGAATCGCGGAGTTTTGCAAATCTCTTTCTCTACTGTCTTGTTCTCCCTCGGAGAAGCCTTGGTATGTCGTCGAAGGCAAGGAGGGAACGCAGAGTCACGTAGCACACTCACTTGAGGCGGTTTGTGCGCTGGTCGCTGCCGATGCCGACGCTAGTGTTACTGGACCGCGGAAAGGCGCGGCTTGGAAATCGCATCTAGCACCTTGGCGCAGCAGGGAGGGTTCCTGGAGGCGGGTTTTATACAAAATCAGGACACGATCATCGCATCGCCCAGCTGCGTCAGACGGGAGGAAGGGAGTGTGAGAGGCCTTACGAAGCGATGCTGACGACCAGGCGGGCGAGGCTGGCACGTTGTGCGGATGATTGCCACTTAGCACGAGAGCAGCTGAATTTGACGCCTGCTGACACGAGTAATAGCGGAACTTAGCGGACCAGAGCTGCAGCTCCTCCAGCAGATGGCTGCAGAGAGGGACCCTGATGGCCCCAATGGTGTGGTCGCGTAGCGCTCAGCCTGGCGGTCACTGGTCGCCCTATTGTAGCAGTCTGGGGTTCAAGAGCCGCAGGCTACTACTGCGTCGTCGAATTAGCTAAGAATGGCACAAAGACCCGACCGTGCATATCGACACAAGCCGTGGGCTCTACCACGGTTGCTCAAGATTTTTCTTCTCGGCAACGCATGGCTACTCTCGTCTGCATAAAACAGGGCGAGGAGCGAATGCGTGATATTGGCCCGAATCTGTGGACGTTCTTGAGAGGTTGTCATCTTGAACATCCGGAGGCTATACACAATCGGGTCGGGATTGGAGGCGGTCTGTTGTAATCGACAGCTCGTCTTCGGGGGGAGAGATTGGTGCAACCAACGAACACAACGACTGGGCGATCCGGGGAAGAAACTGCCCTCTACTCTGGGGCCGCCGCCTACACCGATTCGCACACAGTAGACGTTAAGTAAGGAAAACAATTGAGGACCTCTTTGCTGCATTGTGGCCCCAGCCTTCTCGGCTGTTGCATGCACATAGGACTTGGTCGAGATGGGCGGAAAACGTAGACGGGATGACGGGGCAGACCTACTTGGTGAGGAGAAAGAGCTGCTCAGAAGAACGACCGAGGGCTCTGGACCAGATTCCCTGCTTCTGCACAGCTCGTGGTCTTTCTGATCGTTTCGATGTATCGCGTTCAGCATGGGGGACTCGAGCTTGTGGCCTGGCTGTTCGTGATGGAAATGAATGGTGTGGTGGCTCAGCGTAGCACGACGAAGAAATCAACCCTGTGACGTAGAGTACTCCGTATGACCAAGACACACCGTGTTTTCAACTGGTCCCGAGCCGCGGCGCAGTCGAGAGGCACCCAAGAGAGAAACCCAGCCCGGCCCCCTCTTAGAAGAGAACGAACGAACTTTGAAGAAGCGATATGGGGGAAAATTGGCTGGCGAGTGCTGCAGTTTCTCCAAAACGAGGCAACGTAGTGGGAGGATGGTTTACCGCTCTTCAAGCTACGGACATGTGCTTGATGCAATGCACGGCCATGGATTCAGGGTCCTTGACTCGCTTGCCGCTTATCGATAGGATGGACCGCGGGGCAGTCGTTACCCCGGGAAGGGCATTTGTTACTCTGGCTCGTACCACAGTGCTCCGTAAGTACAGACACAAATGGCTGTAAGAAGCTCAATTTTGCGAGCTCACAAAGCACGAGCTTCAGGTCGGCCGTATTGAAAGCCAGGCGTCTACTTTATAACCCAGCAACTCTGCGAGAAATTCAACTAGGCTTGTCCCGCCTCCACTGTAGCATCTGAACAGCCAAGACGAACACATGAGGTGTGCTCACCGAGACCTTTGAGCAAGTTCGGTCATCATGCATGGCGTCGATAACGACACCCCACAAGACGAACGGTGGAAGGGGTGTCCCAGGTTGGGCGGGTCCTACGAGTGAGGCTACAAAGGTTCACGTCTGCTGTGTGATGGAGACACGCATGACAGGGAGGCTCGCCGGCTTGTCGTGGTATGCTGTTGCACCCTCTATTTTCAATCTCAAATGGCTGTTCGACCTGACTAGCAGTGGCGAGAGCTGTCACGGTGACTGCTTGTGGTTGAACATGGTGTGATCTAGGATACAATGAGATGTTATACATGCTTGTGACGCTGCTGTGTGCCCGGTCAAGTAGAACAAGATCTGCCTTCCGGGCCTGTTAGTCTTGAGGAGCCCAGCTGGTCATGATTTATTTGATCAGAAATGAGGAAATACACTACCTAGGCAATGCGGTGAGACGTAGTCTATCCGTCTTCCGTATGTTGTGTTCGTTCCGATCCGACGAAGATCCCAGCGAGGAATGAACCGGGGTGTCACCGCGGGGATACAGAAACTGAACAGAAGTTGGAGACTTGAGCTGAGAAGAGTTTGGGCGGATGGGGCGAAGTGCGCTCAAGCCAGTGGCGCTGTACGCCTTGACCAGCTCATCGTGAGATGCATTGTGATATAGGGCACAGACTTTCGCAGCCAAGCATGAGCAGGTATCAAATGCGTTGGGCAAAAGGCAATCTTCTTGAACTCTATTTTGATATTCGTCGACCTGTCACTGTTCGTGGCCAGACCCAATAGATTTGTGTTTTCTGTAGGGTAGCGCTGCATCAGTCAGATCTTGCACGTCGCAATAGCGCTGAGGAATGGGCCCTCGCCTCCACATCAAGAGACTTACTCAGGACCCTAGCAGCAGAAATACTACTCTTGCCTATGCTTCTTTGCTAGTGGAGCGTGTGCTACACGATCCACGGATGGATTAAGACGTAAGCCCCTTTTTTATCGCACTGACCAGCTTGGACGTGTCAGAATACTCGTTTCCACAGACAAGATCAGCTACCCAGTATCGCATGTCCTAGGAGTGCATGGAAGTGGCACACCCCAATGAATGACCTGTCAGGAAGTCTCATTTTGCACCATCTCCCCAGAGATCGTACGAGAGTTTTACACCCAAGAATGCAGACTTTGCAAATACGCAGTATAGGTAAGGACAGCGCAGAAGGGATGTCATCACCGCCGGCCGGGCTTGCTCCTCGAGCCGTAAGAGCCCGCACCAGAAATGGAGGTCAGCTTGTTAAGCTTGACTACCTTGTTGCGGCGATCTGACGAACTCTTCCTGACCTTGTCACGCTCGGCATTCCGCTTTGCACGTAGCTCGTCGTGTTTCTGTGCACCGTAGTTGGCACGGCCAGGCTTGCTCTGCGGTACATCCTCGTCAAATTCTTCACTGGAAGAGTCCGAGTCCGAGGAGTCGGTGTCGTCAGAGTCGCTGTCAGAGTCGTCACTGCTGTCGCTCTGTAGCAAAAATGTCAGCACTTCGATACGCCCGTTCTGACGAGAGAATGCCTGCCTTGTCTTTCTTGGCGACCTTCTTCTTAGAGCCATAGGTCTGGAACCTAGGCCCATCAATCTGTGTCTCGCCGTCTTCTGGGTCATCGTCCGATCCTCCTCTTCTATCGATCTGGGAAAATCCGACTTGCACAATCTTCAGTGGCGTCCCAGCCTGGCGATTTGACCGAGGTAGCTTCGCCGCGTCAAGGGCCCAGCGTCCATCTCCCATTTGCTCTGCCACTTTTGCAAGAACGACCTGGCGCTTGCGCTCCTCTTCATCCAGCGCAGCTAGTGCTGCCTTCTGGTCGACTACAAAGCTCGTCGCTTTGGGGTCGATCGCGGATGACCCGCCAACTAGCTTTGGTCGTTTCGAAGGGGGGCCGTCGTCGAAGACGGGTGTACCTGCTGAGGATGGTGAAGTCGTTCCTGCTGCTGCTGCTGCTCTCTGCATAAACTTCATAGTCAGAAGCCTCTGAGAGGCGCCGGTGGGTGTTCCCGAAGCCATCTTGAACGATGCTGTTTGCACCTGGAAGCTTCGCTTCGTGTTCTCGTCGCGTCAAACAGCCAGTGGCGGACGCGCGCGGCAGAGCAGGCCTCGTGTCAGAACTCAAACCAGACAACAGCCTTTACGAGTCTCGGGTTACGAATAGGAGCCTTGAAGAAAATTTATGTAGTCTGAAGATTCAGTGTTCAACAGTCGCTCGTGGTCGTTCAGAGAAGTCGAGATCAAGAACAGGTTGTTGCGATTCTGCCGTGACGTCCAGAAATTTACCGTAGAAGGGACAAGGGCCCCTGCAGGCCAGGTGGAGCTGAGTGCAGCGAATCAGAATGAACCTAACCAAGCCGCAGCAACTTGCAACCGCAACTGACGCCCGCGAGAGGACCTCCTCCGAGCTTGGGACTTGACAACACTCGATCACATCAATAACGAGGACAACACCGTCGAAGATGATGTCCGCATCCTGCCTCCGATCAGCCCGTGGGCTGACACGCCTCGCCCAACGATCCTTCACCACGACCGCGCGCCAATGGGAGGACAAGGCCGTCACGCCCGCCTCGTCGACCGCGTCCCCTGTGCCCAAGACCGAGACCCAGGTGCCGGCGGAGCTGCCCCAGGCGCCGAACAGGAAGGGCATCTGGTCGAGGAGCCAGAGGCCGCGCGATATTGCCATGACGGGCCCTCGGTTCGAGCAGACCGACTTTGATCTGCAGGTGCGTCCCATCTTGAAATGGATCACGCCTCCCCGGCTCTACTCAGGACGATGCGTGGGCTTGCTAACGCGATTGTCACCATTCAGCCTCAGTCGTACGCCGCCATCGAGCTCATCCACAAGCAACCCGTTCGCTGGACACACGACCGCGTGGTGGCTTGCGACGGCGGCGGTGGCCCTGCCGGACACCCTCGGATCTTCATCAACTGCGACAAGCCCGAGATCTCGGTCTGCAACTACTGCGGACTGCCGTATGTGCGTTACGTCCTGCTGGCTAGCAACTGTACTGAAGCAT
Source organism: Dendrostoma leiphaemia (assembly GCA_026120015.1). Lineage (NCBI taxonomy): Eukaryota > Fungi > Ascomycota > Sordariomycetes > Diaporthales > Erythrogloeaceae > Dendrostoma > Dendrostoma leiphaemia. The sequence continues at coordinate 193,296 of JALRMF010000019.1, forward strand.
ACACTGACTTGGATTCCTCCAGGCCAACGAGCATCACCGAGAGCACCTCGAGTCATTGCCGCAGACATCATATCCGCTTGAGGACACGGAGGGATTGGGCAGCGCACCGCCTCTGTCGAGGCCTCACCCGCCTCACTAGAGAGTTAGCCCTCGTGGGGAGCGGCTTGGTGTACATAGAGACGGAGAATAGAATCGAGAATTTGACGAATGGCCACCCCGGCAACAGACACCAGTGGCTTGTATTCTCAGCGGCCCAGCTTCCTTCGGCACGCACTCAGTACTCACAAAACCACCAATTGTGTATGCTTGCAATGGCATCGACCTAGTGGCGTTGATATGTGAAGACCGCATGCTTTGGTTACGTTCTGCCATTTGTCCATGAAAACTCAGGGGACATACAGAAGAGAGCTCTATTTCTTGATCCATGCAAACGTTTCGTTGCCTACGTGACCGTCGCTCCCTGACCCAAGCGATACCGAAAACGCCAAGCGATCCAGCCCAATGCAATTCCCGCAAATGACTTTAACTACTGCCACCATCAGCTCCTCGAAGTCTTTTCTCCCTTCAACTAGTACCTCTGGTCATCCCACTCCTGGTAGTGAGTATGCTCTCCGAATTGACCGTATTGACCCTCTTCGTCGTACTGTCCACCGTGGTACGAGTCCCAGCTGTCACCGCGATGATCCTTCTCGCGACCATACTCTGGAAACAGTTCCCTGTCGTTGCGACGACAGTTTCCAATGGGGCGATGATCCTCATAGCGATCCTGCCTGCCACGGCTTCGGTTTTGCTGTCCGTAGTCGTCCGAGTATGATTCAAAAGAACCTCGGCTGGCACTGCCTCGCGCATCATCCCGCTCCTAGCGAGTGTTGCCTCCGCGACCGCCCCGGGATCCTCTGCCTCTGCGGTTGTTGCCGGTATTGCTGCCAGACTCCACAAGTCGATCGCTGTACAAGCCGCCATTGCCTCCTTCATCCACTAACATGGGCTCAAAGCCCATCGATCCATCTACCAGAACGCCGTTGTTCTTCGAGGGTTGTGATCGAGTTCCGACCTGAGCAGGTCTTGGCTTTTGCACAATCAGCGTATAGCTGATGCCAGTCCGAGGATCGTAGTCGGTCTAGAGGATGTCAATCAGTCATCACCATAGAGCCCACCAAGGAGACCAAAAAGACCAACCTGTTTGTTGTTGAACACCTCATTCACCCGTTCCGCATCTTCCTTGGTCTCACAGACAACATCGGCATCCACCGTCGGTGAGGTTCTGACGAGCCGGCAGCTGTGGACCGCGATTCCCCTATCCCTCGTGGCCTGTTCAACATCTGCGGCCGTCGTACCGGGCGCGAAACCCTGAACCTCGACAACATGCGGACCTGCGAGTCCCTTGATCGTGAGACCCGTGGCCTGTTGCGGTCCTGCTCTCGCTGCCGCTCCCGCCACTTGAAGTCCTCCTCGTCGCGCACCATTGGAAGTCCGATTGTTCACGATGTTGACCTGAGCCGAGCCAGGATTCTGTCTTTCCCTAAAGAGAGAATCTGCGAGGCTTTGAGCATTACGGTCGGCACGGGTTTGCGATCTGGGACCAGTCGGAGGGGCGGCGCCGCGGTTCGAGATGCGCGCTGCGAGGCTGCTAGGCTTGGCGACTACAGACGTCGATCCTACTCTCTATCCACTTGTGTCAGCTCGCACTCAGCGCAGCCGGGCGCGCGGAGGCTAGTGCTCATACCTTGTTCACCCCTGCGCGGCCGGTGAGAGCACCATTTGCGCCGTGAGCTTTCTTCAGAGTCGAGGGGGCGCTCTTGTTGCCAAATATCTTGTCCGCGGTTTGCTGCGCCCTCTTGCGATCGCGACCTGGTAACAAGCAGTCAGAAATGAGACAGTCCGTATCTCGAAGGAGAGGGAGACGGGTGGATGAACTTACTCTCGTTGATCATCTTCTGGAGATCGACCCCAGCGCTCTTCTCCTTGGCCATCTTGCGGATGGGTCAGCGGAATCGAGGTGGGGAGCACAATTGCCCAGGCAGGTGAACAAGGGTGATTTCTGTCTAGGCGAAACTCGTCGTACGACAAGACATGCAATTGTTTTCGTGTTGGAGGCCGGATGGCCAAACTCGCGAGGTGTGGAAGTTGCCGAGCTGAGGCGCTCGTTCGCGGGTCGCGGAGAAAGTTCAGGGGTGGTTTAAAGCTGAAGGCGCTAGTCCCACCTGAGCTGCAGCGGCTCCACCGTCGGTAGCAACGACCCTTGTCAGCCTCCAACGCTGCGCGCTTCCAGAACATTACATGTTCCAACGTCACAAGCCACGGCTGAGCTCGCGCCACACTCCAACGACAAGTCATCCTTGAAATCCAACCTTCGCAACTATCATCGAGGAGACCGTGTTGGGCGTATTCGCGTGTTGCATCGATCTGTCCGTTACGATGGCTCGCCTTGCCTTCGATCCTCTTGCGCCCCAGGCGAGGACAAAACAGGCAGACCCGATGGTCGACCTGGATCGCCTCCTCAACCGCCTCCAACAGACGATCCTCAGGGCAGATGCAGACCGGGAGCGGAGGCTTAGAAGCAGCGATTATGAGCGTCAAAAGCTGGCATTCGTGAGTGTTGAAGTGATGTTCCTGCAGGGAAGGTTCGCCCGCTGACTTTGGTTTCGCTACAGAATGTCGACTACGCGCGGACGCTGCTCACACGGATGGATCAAGATGCCTTCTCGATCAAAGTCTTGACAAGAAGACAAGAAACGCAAGACGACTTGAAGCGGAAGCGCGAACTTCTCGACCACATAACGGACAGGCTGAAGGATTTGGAGGAGATGAGCACACATCCCGACGATGACGACACAGGCTCCGAAGGAGACGACATTCTCAACGAGATCATCATGACTCCTAGCGAGAGCATGGACTCCCGGTCGACGGATATTGCAACACAAGGCACGGGAGATGACGATCGAGGCGAGAACGAGTCATCAATAAGATCAGCAGTTCCCAAGGAAAGCATCGTTGAGACTTTGGACGACTTCATTTCAGAGAAGCCGGATGTTGTCACATCACATCAACTACGGCCAAGAGGAGCACAAACTGCCCCGTCAGATCCAGAGAAACAGGTCCATGAATTGGATACGGCACAAACTACCGGCGCCGCCACATCTCTCCTATTTGGTAATCGCTCCAAAGAGGTCTCTGATGTTTCAACATCCGAAGCGGTCCTCGATCACCGGCGCAAAGAGCAGGAGATTGTAACGGAGGATCTGCTGAGGATGGCCGGTCAGTTGAAGTTGTCATCGCAGAAATTTGGCGAGGCGCTGCAGGAGGACACGGAAGTGCTCACTCGGGCCGGAGAAGGCCTCAACAAGAACGAATTAAGCCTCGAGGCCGCTGCCAAGAGGATGGGCGCCATCACGAGGATGACCGAAGGCAAAGGGTGGTGGGGCCGGATTATGCTGTATGCATGGATATACGGGCTGATGGTGGTTCTGATTCTGCTTGTGTTTGTGCTGCCGAAGCTGAGATTTTGAAACAGTTCTGGGCACTCATAATTTCACTCGAGAACCTGCATGGAATTACAAGCGAGGCGTGGCGTTGACTTCAGGAATTCAACAACATTTTGGAGGCACTGCGGGCGGATTCTATGCTTTATCGTCCTAAGTTCATCAAAACCCCACCGCGCACGATGACACGGCCTTGCCCTCCGTGGTCCCGTATGCTCTGTTCTCAAGCCTCATCTGCCGAGGCAACGATGGTATAATCCGGCACAGTTTTCGTAACGACGACGGTGAAAAAGGAGGCACGTGTGGGCTTTGTCGTGGTCAGCATTGGACAGGCATGGCCATATCGAGTGTAGCTGTGCTGTCGAGGCAGGTATGTGTCCATCTGCTGATTTGTGTGGCGGTTCGCGCATTATAGGACCGGAAGTTTCGGTAAATACTCCTCGGCCTATACATGGGTTACAATTGGACCGTCGCTAGAGTCTGGCTTGGTAGAAAGGGAGGCTTTTCAACAATATACCAAAACGATGAATGAAGCACTGATTTAAATGGTTGAAATTCAGAAAATGGTCGGCGCGATATGTCATGCATTCTCGAACAAGATTCCTATTCTTTCCTAGGCTACGAGAAAGGGCTCTTTGAGGCCGGAGAGTATAGCTCATTCTTCTTGGCTTCTCCTACGGCGAGTCTATTTCACCTTCGTCAGGGTGATGTACCTCACCAGGTAGTGCTCCGTCAGTTTCGAAGCGGCCGCAAACCCCTCCTTGAATTTCTCCTGGGCCGCGTTCGCCTTGTCCACACTCTCCCAACCCGCAACGGCCTGGAAGAGCTTGACCTTGCCGGCCTGAGGATGATCGAATTCCTCGTCAGCAAAGCCGTGCGCCCCTCTGATCATCCCGTCGGGTACGCCAGCCTCCTTGACGCCGGCCTCCCAAACTGCCTCAAACTCGGAGGCGGACGTCGACGGCGGCAGAAACACAGTCGTCGACTGGACGACGGGCGCCTCGGCGATGGGAGGGAAGTCGCTGTTGAAGGTCACGGTGTTGTGGACCGGCTTGAGCTTTGGGTCGGAGGTGTCGACAAGCTGCTCGAAGGCCGCTTTGGCCTGCGCGGCTTCTGGTGAGGACTGGGCTGCTTTCACAGCATCTTGGGACTCCCAGACTAAACGCTATTCAGTCTTGTTCCGAGCACAGGGGTCTTCAGTACATTGGGTCTTACCGTCAATCAGCTCGATAGCTGCGGGCTCGTTGGGATCGACGGGCTTGCCGTGGTAGGCATGGAGTAGGCCTGGTGTTGAGAGCAGCTTGTCTTTCATGCCCTCGAGGGCTTGGACGGCTGGATTCCCCTCCGCGTCCTTCTTGACGGGAAGCCAGGAGAATGAGACGATACAAGGCATGTTGGCAAGAGCGTCGTGGTCGATATTGTGGTTTGGGCGAGTACGAACGTAGCTGCTACTGTGTCTGCCTGTTCTCGAAATCAAGGAGTGAGGCACACAACCCAAGGCAGTGTCTTCGAGAGGCCACCAGTGAGTATTTGTAGAATTCCATGCTCACTGTGCGCATAATACACAGCGTCTGAGAGCCGCGTGAGTCGTTCGAATTCTTATGCTTGAATGTTGCTCTGCCTTCCTACTGGAGGAGCTTTGCTCTGGGGGGTTGCATAGTCCAAACCGGCATGGAAAGCGAAACACCAGCTCAGAGCAGACGGGGTATATGAATGGCAATATCATCCCGTTCAAAAGCCTCCAAGACATTATTCGGTTCTAGGCATGATCCATAACAGGCATATGCCAAGAAGCGAGCTTCATGCTCCGCGGAATGCAGCAGGCGTCTCGGTGCACGGTCACGACCAGACTCCCGTCTTGTCTCGGAGCGCAAGCAAAACCCGCCGCCGTTCAGAAAACAATTGTCGCCGATTCGCAGCTTTTAATCGGATCGAAATTGAGAGCTGGGCCAGCAGAAAGGAAAGGTGATGTTTTGGGAAGACGCCAATAGACAGTCCATCTCTTGGGACATGTTCCCTGACCATAATGAAACTTTACCCTGCCGCCTGTCACAGTGCAGCGTCAGCTACTGAAGTACCGCAGTAACTCAAGCTGTCACGAAAGGTGACATCTTACACCGCGCAGTCTCAATAACCGACGTTGAGATCATCACGCCACAATTTGGCTGAACACATCGTGCGTGAGAACATTTGTGAATGTTATTGAGCTTTGTCGGGGCTCTACCAGGCCCCTATCTAATGGCTTTCGCTGCCTTGATAAAAGCCCTAATCTTCTCTAGACTTTGCTTTCCATCCTCCTCGATACCACTGCTCACATCGACTCCGAGAATCCTTGAGGACAGAGGGCCAACAGCAGCCACAGTCTCCGCGACGTTGTCAGGATTGAGTCCTCCAGCAAACAATATTGTCAGATCATCATCGTTTTCGAGGTCAGAGCGAACGGCACCTTGGTCGATGAGTTGCCCAGAGCCAGAGCCAGAATCCAACAAAGGAACGATGTGATAGCCCCGAGCTCCCGCACCAGGCTCGCCTGGCTTGAACTTGTGGATGACCGGGACGGGAATAAGGTGAGCCCACTCGACCGGTTCTTGCCCGTGCAGTTGAACAATATCAAGATCGTATAGCTTCTGCTTCTCAAGGATCTCTTCAAGGGGCTGGTTCATGAAGACACCGACGAGAAGTGGACCCTTCCTTGTGAACGTGCGCTCCGCAACGGAGAAGAAGTCCGTAGCCACATCAGAAGCCGCAGCTGGTTCTGTTGTGGGCTTGGACCTGCGATCCGCGTGGACAGCCTCTGAAATGGCCAAGGCAGTGTCGTGAGAGACGCATCGCTTCGTGCCGGGCACCAAGATCATGCCCACCATGTCTGCTCCAGCATTCACGGCTTCAATCGCAGCTTCAACGCTTCGAGTACCGCAGATTTTGACGAGGAGTGATGGGGTCTCAATCTGTGGGGGAGAAGATGTTTCACCAGCGCAGAGCGCTCGAATGAATTTCGACGCGTCGGGAGCTCGCATGATCGCCTCTCCCACGAGCACAGCGTTGACGCCATCATTCTTGCACTCCTGGACGTCCTTGTGTGAGTTGATGCCACTGAGTGCGCAGATGATGGTCTCCTTTGGAACCATGCTTCGCAAGCTCCTGGTAGTACCTAAGTCGACCTCAAAGGTCTCGAGATTGCGATTGTTGACACCAATTGCCTTGGCACCAAGCTTGACGGCCGTCGTCATCTCCTCGGCGTTTTGGACCTCGACGAGGGGTTCCATACCCAGTGATAGAGAGTAATGGTAGAGTCGCTCGAGTAGTTCTGTGTCGAGCATCTTGACAATGAGAAGTATGGTGTCGGCACCTGCGAGGCGAGCTTCAAGAATCTGATATTCGTCGAAGACAAACTCCTTGCGTAGGATGGCTGGTCGATTCGGCATGCAGTCAAGAACCTGCCGAACCGCTCGCAGGTCTTCAATGCTGCCCTTGAACCACTCGGGCTCGGTCAGCACAGAGATGACGCTTGCACCAGCGAGAGCGTACTTCTTGGCTTGTGTGGGAGCATTGATTTCCATAGCAAAGACACCCTTTGATGGAGATGCTCTCTTGATCTCGGCCATGAGGGAAACATCAAAAGGAGACTGGCGGAGACGGCTGATGAAGGGAACTTGTGGTGGAGCGCAGTTGAGATCGTAGGCTGCTTGCAAGTCTGCCAGTCTCTGAGAAGGCACTTCCTTTTGTACAGCCACCGCAAGTTTCCGGTGAGCATAGATCTTCTGCAGGATGTTGTTCTTTTTTGGCGTGACCGAGGACGCTGGAGCTCCGTTCGTCGGTACAGTCTTCCGTAGCCGCTGACTGTCGCCCCATGAGCCGCCTTGGGTAAGAAGAAAGTTTTTGAACATGGCCCTGCCATCGGCTGAAAGAATACTCTCTGGATGGAACTGAACACCTTCAATCGTAAACTCCTTGTGACGCACGCCCATAATGACACCCCGGGAACCATCGTCATTGGCAATCCAAGAGGTCACCTCGAGACAATCTGGCAAAGACACATGCGTGCCAGCAAGAGAGTGATACCGAGTGACAGGCAGGCCTTGAGATAGACCTTGATAGACGCCCTTGGCGTCATGGCTCAATGGAGACGTCTTGCCATGCAGGATCTCGCCGGTCTGGCTGACATCGCCTCCGTAGACATCCAAGATGCATTGCCTGCGGCATCTGTCAATATAGGATCAAACGCCGTAAGCAGGGGAGTTCAGACTTACTGGCCCATACAGACACCGAATATCGGGACCTTGCCTGCGAAGTGGCGGATCGCATCTCGACTGAGGCCAGAATCCGTCTGGGGATGGCCGGGGCCGGGGCTGACAACCAGTTGGGTAGGCTTCTTGGCGATCAGCTCGTCAAGTGTGATCTGATCATTTCGGAAGACCGTCACAGTTGCGCCCTCTAAAACAAGGTACTGGTAGACATTGTAGGTAAAGGAGTCATAATTGTCGATGAGGATGAGATTGGATGCCGTAGGGACAGGTGGCGAGGGATCCGGATGATGCGGCGAGTTGTCGATCAGGTCCAGGGCGACCATCTTGAATGAGAACGGATATGCCACGGGCAAATTATGGTTGCCTTCGAAACCGGATGCCTGAAGCAGCTCTCAGCTGGATGTCAGGGCGAGATGGCGAGGAGGGAGGAAGAGATCAAAATGAATGAGTCAGCCAGGTGTTGTGTTGTGGCACCGATTTCGAATTCGTCTTCAGAGACAAAGAAAATGACCGCTTCAGGGCTCAATTGTCCACAGTCAGGAGACAGACATGAGCTGACTAGTTGTCCAGTGGTAGACCTTCCTGGAGACTTTCGCAAGACGATCACAAGTCTCGCTGGCAGGACCGAGGAGTCTGCCGAGAAGGATGTATTTGCAGAATTTGGACTCAAGAGCTGTTCGAGTGCTGTGCAAAGCAAGCCTAGCAAGCAGAAGTGCAATCTACCCAGGGGTGGTGCAGCCTTCGGCCCCCACCCCTGTACCTGGTCAGGGTACTTGGGATGAGGAATTATCATTACCAGGACTACCTGAATATTGCTCTACAGAAAGACCTCTACAGATCACATTCTCAAAAGAAGAAAAAAAGGAAGAAAAAAAAGGGAAAAAAAAAAAAAAGGGCGGGGGGCGGGTTTCCGAGGGAACTGTCCCACACAGGTAGTAGGAGCCTCTATGTTGACTTGTGAGACCTGCTCTGAGAGCCTGTCCCTATAGGTGAAAGTACCAGAGAGGTATGCGCCAGCCAGTGCACCACTGCACCGGCCGCTTATCTAACATCTGCAGCGGGTGGTCAAAGCTCAAGCCCCTGTACCCTACCTACCTGCAGGTAGCTGTTGGGCCTGCCGTGGCATATATTTTCTGCCTGGGAAGCTTGACGCGGGCGCGTCCTTGATGAACCTCAACCTGGTGGGCTTCAACCCAACAACTGCCCGTTCTTTCTGAAACTTGCATCACTTCTTTATTCTCTGCCCTCCAGTCACTCCAGCCACTCCCTCCCTTGTTCAACCGCTGTCCATGACTGTGCATCACAACACCTCAAGCATCGCTCGCTGAGTCTTGCGACAATGGCATCACCACCAGATGCTATTTACTTTCCTGCACTGGACCAGTGTTTGAAGGGCGACAAAGTGCTGCTGTATGCTCCATGCTTTCTTCTCCCTGGCATACTGAAGGGTCATGCTGACGAGGCAAATAGGTCCTGGAAACTGGTCGCACCAACTCTGCAAGACGCATTCAACGACCGATTGCTATGCGATGCCGTTTCTGAATTTCTTCGGAACAGCCACGTCCACAGCTTGATACAGGACCCCTCCAAAGCATTTGGCAGGCCCAATCCTCAGACCAAATCCGAATTCGAGACTAGGACAGCCGCTATAAATATCACACCTACGCAGAGCGACAAGTACGACGTCAAGATCATAAAGGAGGATGCTCTATGGCTCAGTCAGAATGTCGACATCAACGAGGTGGCCGCTTTGCGCATTGTCACCATCGAATTTCAGAATCGACCACAGGCTCACCTGTCCGGTCCCCTGTCCACGCAGGATGCTATAAACCTTCAGCAAGCTGTCGGCGCCGACGGCACACAGGCGAATATGCTCATGGCATCCGTCAGTGCTGCCGATACCGTGGACGTGGAGACAATATGGTCAAGCTTCAACACAGACGCGAGCAGGCGACGACGGCTACTCGAAACATACTTGTCCGAACGGCGCTACTTCATGATGTTTGTCGACAACGCTCTGAACTTGACACTCGAACCTGCAAACACCGCTTTGGCCGGGCCGAGGGCGGCAGTGCGCCAACAACTGCTACAAGCAACCTTTGGCGACGCGAACTTAGCCGCGGTGAGGCACCCACGACGTGAGGGCCTCTTGAGCAAATACCTGGAGCTGTTGCCTCAATGCATAGCTCGCGCCGACAACGGGCCGAACGTGCTGAGCAGCATGGATCTCGAGCTCGGTTGGGTGAGGACCGTCGCGACAGAGGCGCTGCATCTCTTAGCATCCATCTTCCAGGTTATCGACCTCGTCGACACTTTCCTCCCCGCAGAGATCGTTTCCATTTGGTTCGAATTTGTTGACGCCTACGGTTTCTTGGATCAGTTGCAGGGCGTGGATGAACAAACCGTCGAGATATTGCAACCTCTCAAGTCTCTTACTTGCATCATTTCGATGAAGCTGCTCAACCTCCCAAGATCAGTGCCGTTCCTCGATAGCGAATCTGATGTGACCCTTGATCCCGACGAGGATTCTTATATCACATCGGAGGAGGTGCTGAAGCAAATCGACGAGACCTTGAACAACGCAGCGAGCGCAGGCCTCACGACAGCCGGGCCGGTTGTCTTCTCTTGGACTCTGATCGTGCAGCAAATGCTTGGGTCACACCATGAACGGCAAGAGAAGAGAGATTTGCAACAAAATCGACAGGCGCAGGAGGGGTTTGAGCGAGAAGTACAGCATGTGGAAGCCCGACCTGGAGTTGGCCGGCGCTCATCTGCGGGAAGCATAGTGTCCATGGAATCCCAGTCATACGATAAATTCCTGAACACTGTGTTTGGAAATAGTCAACAGCAGCAAGACATGCAGCGCATCGAGCAGTTGGCCGACGCTGTGACCACTGGAGGCCAAGTACACAATTTCTTGACCGAGATGGCCCTCGGCCTGGGCGAATCACACAACGCACCTTTTCGTCCATATCTCGGAGCCAGAATGCGACTCGTCATCCTCGATTTTCTCAATTTCAGTTTCCCCATTGTCGGCTACATATCTGAATCTCTCTCGACCTTCTTCGCGGTCCTCTCCGCAGGCCGGGGATACTGGGACGTTTCCCGCATTGATACTCTCGGCTTGAGGCAGGAAGTGGTCATCAAAGCACTCGACAATCCCCTGACCTCTCGATTCTATCTCAATCAGGCCTGGCTTAGATGGCCGTACGAGTTCAAGCCATTCACCAACATCTGCAAGATTGTATCCACCTCCTTCGACGAAGACGCGACCTTGGAGCTCAAACGTACCCTCGCCAAGACTCTCGCCTTGACCTTTCACCTGCCTGATCCATTCTGGGAGTTTACTGGAGACGAGACCGACTTAGGGAAACTGCACGTGGTCAGACCGGTTCCCTTATTCTCTGTCCTGCCGTCTCGGAAGCGCCCGGTAGCAGGCGAGGAGCCTTTCTGCATCCCCGCTGGAGTTCAAGGCCAGCTTGCGTCGGATTCTAATCGGATCGTCAAGCTGGAGTATGTGCACTCGACCATTGCTCTTTTGGGAAAGCGTTTGGAGACCAACCTGGTCTGTGACTCCTATGCTTTAGCTCTCGGTCCGCTAGAAGCCGATGACCTTGCGGAGACTATATCGCTCCTGGCGACGCTGATCCGCTGCGAGGCCGCCAAGGCATCAGCCAAAAAGATGGCGCACACAGAAGGCAATGCTGCAGCTTTGGAGATCATTCAAGAAGCCAGCCGCGAGCTGCCGCACAACAAAGATATCATCACTGTCATTACTGACACGCTTGATTCTTATGTTGATGGCGACCTGGCTAACCTCGATTCGAACGGCATTCGTGTCATCATGTTTTGTCTGCAATTCCTGGATTCCATCTTGCCAATTTGTCCGGGCAGGGTCTGGTCGTATATGACACGCTGCGACCTTCTCACGAGCGCTTCCAAAGCGGGTAGGCTGTCGAGGATTACTAGCACCCTTGACCTGGTGGAGGAACAACTCGACCTGCTAGTGACGGTCGTGAACTTCTTCTCCAGCTTGGTCGAGAGTTCAGTGGCTGGCGCCGTGCACAGGAAGGTTGGCCACAGGACAAGTGGTCGGGCTGCCGAGAGCGATTATGTCTGGCAGGGAACTTCAGACAAAGCGCTCGAACAAGTCAACCTCTCGATTGCGCACACGTCTGTCGACATTCTTGAGAACTCACTGACCTGGCGATTCCCGTCAGAGGTCCACCGTAGCATTCTTCTTGGCGACCTGGTACCAATATTAACCAAAATTATCAGGTACTCCCATGGGATGGGGCCTGGACGCGATACAGACAGTGGCGCCGCAGAGGCTACCCCGAGAGGTGCAGTGAGAACGAAGAACACGAAAGACGAGGGAAAGATGCCAAAGCCACTCACATCATTCCTCGAGCCGGCTGCGCACTATATCGTCGACGGATTCATGTCTAACACCCAGTCCTCGCTGAGATTTCAGCCCATACTCGCCTCGATGTTGGTGGCGCTAGGTCTTCCCGACTCTACGCTGTATCAAAAGCGGGCAGAAATAATTTCAAATCGACAAGTTGCAGTCTTGGACTTCGCCACGACGTTGATGCGAGTCGCGAATCTCGGAACAATGCCAGCAACTGCAATAGAGGGGCAGCTGCTCAAGTGCTCCTCGCTGCTAGCACGTCTTTGTGCGACCAATGCCGCGTACAGAGATTCAATACTGTCTCTCCTCGGTGCTCTGGCTGAGCGAATCAGTCGCGAGAACAGTGAAGCACCGTCGCTCCTCGGTTACCTTGGACCTCAGATCTCACGGTCGTTTCTGCAGACAATTTCGAAATTGGACAAACCTTTTGACAGGCCGGCAGAGTCCAAGAATGCGTGGGCATTCTTCGCGACGATAATGCGCAATGGACAACACTGGATGTCGAATTGCCTGCTGACAGGCAAGACACCACGCGAGGCACTGGGCGGTACTGGCAAAATGTCGAAGCTAGCACCGGACTCCATTCTCAAGACGGCCGTCACACGCCTCCGATCCATCAGCACCTTGCCTACCGCGGAGACATTGGCGATCTTGGATCTCCTCACCTCAGCACACAACTACTGGCAATGGACTGTATTCGCCTCGCAGGAGGACAACAGCTGCCTCGATGAGCTTCGAGCTTATGTTCGCAGTCTCAAGCCAATGTCTACGACCATGAGAGCAGATGCCACTCGAGCTTGCGATGAAGCACGTATCGCGGCATACATTGCAGAAGCGTTTGCAATGCATCTTTACCATTTGCGAAAGACTGGCCGAGAAAATGACTTCGTCCGACAACTCGCCAACGACATCGACTATTACTTACGAGACGGTGTGACGGTGTCTGGCTACAACAACTCGTTGCATGCCAACTTTGCCAAGAACTTCTCGAAGCAGTACCCCGGATTCTCGCTCGAAGGCTTTCAACGAACACTGCTGCTACCCAGGGAGCTTGGCAATCAGTACTACTATGCTCTTGACGTCGCCGACAAGATGCTCATGTTCGATCCGGGTTGGACTGGACCACGAGAGAGAAATGGCTTCAGGAACGAGATGGAGGCCGCCAATTTAAATCTCTCTCTCGTGGACGCACAAGTAGTAAGTCATAGAATTGTTCCGACTCTTTAGGACGGATCTCGACTGACCTCCTCCCCTTTAGGCTCTTTTCCATGCTTGGGAATTCCTACTGCTTGAACTCAGCAGTTGCCTCCCCGTCAATGAGCATCTGATTACTACTCAGTTGATGCAGGTCGCGAGACAAGCTCTCGAATGCAATCAGACGAACCAAGGCCCCGAACGGATTTTTTTGAGAATCACCCAGTCCCGCGCGAATCTTGCGCTGGTGATCATGCAACGTCTTCCGACCGCGTCATTGAAGCCCCGAGACGCTGCCGAGCTCCTGATCACGGCGTGGAATACTGCGAGTAGCATCGAGAATCCTCTGGTGCCCGAACAGATCCAACACTGGAGAACGATGCTCAGAATGCTGTACGTGGCGCTACGGGCATACGGTACCTCAGTATCGCGATCACCGAACAACAATAGTAGGCCGGACGACAGCAGAATTGTCGAGGTCACTCAGTGTGTCTTCAACATTTTACACCGAGTTGTGGCTCAGGGATTCCGCTCCTTGGTCGCGCTTATACACGATCCACAGGTGGCGGTCTTACCAGAGGATCTGGCACTGATCACGGCTATTCTCCAAGCTTGTCTGTGCTTGCCAACCATGGAAGATTACTCTAGTGACATCTTGAACATAATGATTTCCGAGGACGTTGGACGAGCCGCGCTGTCTTTGTACTCGTGGGCCGACAGACTGGCAATCAATGGCGATCCCATCTATGGCGAGCTCAGCATGTTGTTTCTGTTACAACTGTCCAATGTTCCGGCTATGGCTGAACACCTTGCATCCGATGGTCTTTTGGCCCAGATTGCTGCCGCCAATATCACGTCCCACATTCAGGAATCCAATGTTGCGCCTTTTGCAGAAAACGTGGGAGCACAACGATGTTATGACATCTGGGCTAAGGGAATCCTTCCGCTGCTTCTGAATGTTCTCTCGGCGCCGGGACTGGGACCAAACATCGCCACCGAGGTTGCTTACGTCCTCAACCAGTTTCCGAACCTCTTGGAAAGCAGTGCCATGCGGATAGAAGCACCAGGCATGAGCAGGACAGCTGCACGGGGAGTACACTTCATCACTCTCCTGGGCGTGTCGGAAATCAACTCGCTGGCACTTCTGACACGCGTCCTCAGCGGTTACAGGACAAACTTCAACCGCGAAATTCCAGAAGTGTCTTGGGACTCGGGCGCGGTACTGGAATGCGTAGATTACTGGCTGACGACCCGGACCATGCTGCGCGAGAGACTAGTATCACTGGGCCAGCGGGAGGCTGATTGGAAGAACATGAAGACAGACGTGAAGGGCGTGAGCGTGCTAGAGGAAAAGGCAATCTCACTGCTTGAGGCTGTCAAAGAAGTGCTCAGTGAAGAGCTAGAATGACAACTCTGTAGCATAATGGCTCCATACAGTCGGAGCGGTATGGACGATTTGTCGCATTTTTCGGCGTTGGGCTGGACAGCAAAATGGTCGGCGGGATGATGAGACAGAGATACCATGTTTGATTACGACGGAGCTAACATACGATGAGCACCTTGCATTTGGGTAGACGTGAGTGGAATTGTGCCGTTTCTGGCAACCTTTGCCACGGCATTTCGATATTACTAGGTGCGTAGTCTGGCTATGAGCATTCAGCACGCCGAGTCTCACTACTCCCTTTTGTACTTCCACACGATGAAATCTTGTCAGGTAAGTATCCTTTGCCTGAGATCAGGATGTCCATGTGCCTGATAGGATCCGACCCCGTTTCCTCTCCATTTGCCCTGCAAGAATCGTGCTTTCTCTCCAGTCAAAACAACGTCTTGGATCCAGAAAGCCCAACTTCGTGACAGGTTCTGCACGAACACCTATCCTATCTCCACCCTCCGGATTACGCCGGCGCCCCGAATCTTATGATATCTTCCCGTTCTTGGCCCTGACGCCGCATCTACCTCTGGCCCATCTTGGTCGCCATCTCGGTGTTGTGCTCCTGAAAACGCTCAGCTAGCCGCTGGCCACTTGCCATGTACTTCTGGACGCAGCGCGTGACGCAGCCGTTCTCGCGCTCGGACACGGCCTTGGAGGTGAAGTCGTTGACGCAGGAGGAGAAGCAGTGGTCGACGAGGTTGCCGAAGAGCTGTGGCGAGGAGAGCAAAATGGTCAGCGGGGTATCAAAAAGAAAGTGCGTAGGAGGCAGGGAAGACAGGTAGACACGTACGCTCACGAACTCCTTCACCTGGCGCTTCTGCATGCGCTGCTCGAGCTCGCGCTGCTCCGAGGCATTGAGGCCGCCCAGTCTGGTTGCGCGCGGGATTGATTAGTATTGCCCAGTGCGCACACGGGGAGCTTTGGAATGACCAAAGACTCACTGATCCATTTTGTGTTGTCTGAGGAGTTGATGGTGGGGATGGAAACTCGACGGGCCAGCTTTGGTGAATGCTGATGCCGACGCTGGTTGGAGAGAGAATCGAGCAAAGAAAATTCGCTATGACGTCTGTCTGCTTACTAAGCACGCGACGAACCTCCAACCGCACCTCGTTCGACGTGGATGGTTTTCCCTTCAACCCAGCACTTTAGCATCCCTTCATATCGCACATTGTCAAGAGCATCCAGTCTCCTTTGACGCCTCATCACGGAAGCCTTGTGTCGTGTCCAGGATATCCACGCTGCTGGGTCGCTTCCTACGACATGACTTTGCCGGAGGAGCCTTGAATCGCCGGCTGACGTCCAAACACAGCTTCGTGGCTTTCTCTGTAAGGCTGGCGGCTACTTTAGGCAGTGGGATTGTTTCATCGTTTCCCTCCAGCCCCCACGATGTTCTGGGCAAAAAAGAGATTGAGGCTTGGCAGCCACGGGTCACATGCTCTCAAGTGACACAACGCCCCAGAGCCACCTCTCCTTCACGAAAATCGATGGTTGCCAAAAGCTTAGCACACACGGACGCCGGAGTGGCTGCCTTGACAAATGTCTGATATCGACACACGGGTCAGCTTGAAGGACTTTTGCTACAGGGAGAGTTTTACAGGCGCCAGAGTCTTGTCGGTGCTCCATGGATCCCGAGAAGGCGGGCCGTGGGGGCTCTTCTCAACACCGTCTTCGCCTCTGTGGCTTTCCTACCCCAGGCTCGGCTCCGATTGGACACACCGCCTGATCGCCCTTTGGCCTCGATCCATGTTGCAACGGCTCATCATCTATCGCCTAGGCGCCAGCGGAGACTCAGCCATCACAGATCACAGGCAGGGAATCCGTGTTCGCGAAGTCCTTCCCTTAGTTATGAGGCGGTGTCAACTCAGGGGATTCAGGGTCACGGGACAGACGGGTTATTCCCGACCCTGATTCTTTTGATAGACCGTTTCATTCTTTGAGGAGGCCTGAGCAGCTCGTACAACGCCAGATGCATCTTCAGAGAGACAATGATAGCGAAGAGACTGACGCGTCCGGTCTCGGACACAAAGAGATTGACTTGTTCTGGACCGACGCCGTTTACGACTCTCAAACGTCTCAGCCTTACGATACCTTTGGCTCTTACTTGGTTGTCGGTTCCTGGTGACTATCCCTATGCGAGACGCCATCGACCTTGTACGCGCGGCCAATTTGACCAGTATACGGTCGGCAGGGCTTCTATGCGAACCATTGCCTCTTCAGGATTGGAGTGCTAAACCTCAATTCTGGTCTTTTGGGACTATGCCACTCTGTTCTTGTTCTACACTCCAGAACGTTTCGGTCTTCGAATACTTCTCGCTGCGCAGGATCAAGTTTGTGTTCGAGGTCACGGGTCGGAGCGTTCTTGCAGGAAAATCGAATGATGGTCATGCCGGCGTCCTGGAGTTCTGACCTTGACCATGCGACAGCTACGTTTTTCGAAATATGCCCGACGCAGGCTGTGGTGCTCTTGTAAGACACTGATGGGACCCAATTCGTGCTGTCCTATGCTGTCGTTGGTATTCTCCTGGATGACATCGCAAAGACGGACCAGGGTTCTGCAGAGCGTTCCCACGCGATGGCAATACCTTCCGCGCCATACACGAACCCCGCATGGTCTTCGTTCACCATCGCATACCTCATGCTATAGAGGGGTCTTTGGAGCGTAAAGACTGAGATCCCTCTCGTGCGCTTGGTGTTATTGTCTGTGGCGTGCGTTCGAAAGGCTGGCCAAGGGGCTCGCGAGGTGCGACTCTCCACGAGACAAGCCACCCTACAGGCCGCGGGTATGAGAGTCGTGCGCTGAGTCAAGCTGTACCGTGTCTCTTTGGTCGCTTGAGGCGTTTAATCCTCACGAGTGAAACATTCGTGTAACTTGGCAGTGCTCTGTGCAACTTCATCCTGCGAGTTGAAATTGCGTCTGGGTCAATATAAACTCTACACAACATGCGCCTGCCTGCGTCACGAGCCTCATCGTTCCCTTCTTGCAGAATGAACGCTCGACTGTGATCCAGTCGGTGGACAATCCGCCAGGAGGAATCTTCGGTCTTGGCGGTACGATTAACGCGAGGGGGGCCCCCAACATGAAGCTTCATGTTTCACAGCGATTTGGGATGTCGATTGGGTCATGCCCAAAAGAGATTTTCGCTGTCGACCATGAGGTGCGGTTGCACATGTGTGCCGTCATCCTCTTGAAAGGATTGAAGATAAGCGCGGCTCAGTTACACGGTGTTTACCCATGGTGAGAAAGCAGTGCTTGTGGGACCCGACCGTCACAGCTGAGAATCAACAAGGCTGCGGTCAGCATGTGTTCTGACAAACCGACACCAAGTCAGCTTACCATTGCTGCCGACCACCACGATGCAGACCCCTACCGCTCTTCTCTCCCCACACTTTTCTGTTATTTGTCATTGCCGAAAGTCCTTGGCTTCACAACGCAGGTTTACCAGAAAGGACGTCCGCCGTCTCGATATCTACTAGAGCCACCCGACACCTGATGCCATCCAGTGCCAGGAAGCACAGCGCCTGGCCGGAAGCAACGCCCCCTCCCCCCGCCAGACTGTATTCCTGCGCGCAGCGATGAGCCACCACTCTCCGAGGTACAGAATTCCGGTCTTGATAGGGAGACGGCGAACGCTGTCCGGCAGGCAAAGCCCCTAAATGACCGCAGAAAGGTGTGGCCTCATCTCGTATCATCATTATATGTTCTCATCACTCTATGTAAGTTTATTTCAGGCCTAAAGCAGCCTGGGGCACCTTGCAGTTTCTAGGGCTGCAGCCTGGCATGGCAAGAAACGTACGTTAGTACTATTGGTACTACGACAAGGATTCGAATCCTTGCAGCACCACAGCCATGCCAAAAGCTCACTGGCCGGTCCAGACTGTGAACGCCTATCCGACGGCCACCCTGTCTTGTCCTCAGCCACGCATGCAAACGAGGGGCTGTTGCAGGTCATCCTTCAAGATCCGTGCTGACCTTCCAAGACAGCTGCATCTACTGTTCTTGACACCCAGAAGGGGTGCCACAAGCCGCAGGGCTGCATCGTCCCTCGCCTCTACCGGTACGCTAAGTAGACCTTCCCGCCTGTTCATACGGCGAAATGCCCCGGATGCCGCTGACCGGCCGGCCTATGTGCTCGGCTTGATTCGATCCTATTCGATGATTTACCTGCTCTCTGATGACTTTTCCCTTCGTGAGCTGCAGGTCTACATGTCTCAAAGCAGAATGCCATCTGATCCTTCCAGTTGATTCATCGGACATGATGTAGAGTGGTACTACTCTGCTCTCAACCGTACTTACTCGTCATGCAAATCTTCGTATCCACTCAACAAGCAGCCACAGACTGTCCTTCGACCAAAGCGCCACTTCAAGTCAGCACTCAGCAAACATGGGTAGGACATAGGCAATGCCTTCAAACATCAGCCAAATATTCTATAAAATGTTGCAGCACATCCCTGATGACGTCTCCGGGTCCGGGCCTCCTCTATACAACTGTTATCGTCTGGACACCATGCCCTCCGACTTCCGGTCTTCGAGCCCCGCGACGAGGCCAGCATTATCTGGCAGGAAAGGGTCTAAGAAGGTAAGAACTGGCTGTGTCACTTGCAAGTAAGTCTAGCTTCCGAATCCCAGATTGGTCGATGATAGTGTGCTAACTCGGAATTCGCCTCGGACTAGAATACGCAAGGTCAAGTGCGACGAGACGAAGCCTTTCTGTCTAAGATGCACGAAGACCGGGCGTAAATGCGACGGCTATCTTGACCCGAGGGCCCTGGCCGGAAGACGTCTTAACAAAGACAATGCTCCACACGACAATGTCTTGGGGCCTCTCCTCGAAGTCGCCGCGCCAGAAGAGAAGCGCGCTTTTTTCTTTTTCCAGCATGTGACGGCGCCTTGTATTTCTGGAGATTTCGACGCCTTCTTCTGGAGAGTAACAGTGCTGCAAATCTCCCAGACGGAGCCTGCAGTCCGACACGCGGTCCTTGCCGTGAGCAGCCTTCATGAGGGTCTTGCCGCTGGTACCATCGCCCCGTCCAACGACGGCGCGTTCACACAGCCCACACAGTCTTTCGCACTGCAACAATACAACAAGGCTATCGCTCGTCTCCTAGACCAGATGCATAATCCTGTCACCAGGCCGCTGGCCTCATTGCTCACGTGCGTTCTCTTCGTGTGCATCGAGTACATGCATGGCAAGGACAAGGAGTCTCTTATCCATCTCGAGCAAGGTCGACAGCTTTTGGCTCGACTGAATCAGCGGTCGGGCGATCCCGAAATGGATTGTATTGTTCGGCATGTGGTTCCTCTATATACGCGGCTCAGTCTAACGTCTTTTCTATTCGGAGGAAGTCCGGTGCTCATACCTGAGTCTCTCAAAACATACAGGGATGCTCCAGATACGTTCGAGAACATTGACAGCATGAGGCACAGTATGCATGAGTTCATGGAGCAGGCATTCCGATTCACACAACGCGCGCGACCGGCAAAGAACCCCAGCGATCACATACCACGAGAGGATATGAGGCTGCTTGAGGTCGAGCAGGACAGGTTATTGTCGCGACTGGCCAAACTTAATGTGGGATTCTCTCTCTTCCGAGCCTCGAGATCGAACCCTGGTCCCGAAAATGCGCTTCTGGTCCTTCAGATGTACCTTCATGCGCAGCATATCTGGATCTCTACGGCACTGAGTTCTTCTGAAGTTGTATACGACGATTTCCTCTCATCATTTGCAGCTATCGTTCCCTTGGCTGCTGCCTATCTCGATTTGGAGGCCTCGACACAACACCGCCCAGCACTCCACTCACAAAAGCTGCAGACTTCCGCAGAGCCACGGCATTACCATCCAGCCCCGGAACAGCTTTCCGTTGCATATACGAGCAATTTCACCTTTGAAACACACATCATTCCTCCCCTTTACTATGTGGCCACAAAGTGCCGACACCCCTTAATCCGCCGCTCCGCGCTGGAGTTACTCAAACGAAATCCATTTCGACGGGAGAATCTGTGGCGGGCGAGTGTGATGGGCGCTCTAGCAGGACATATTGTCTCCCTTGAGGAGCGCTGGGCCCAAGGGTCAGAGGTCTCAGCCATGGCGGAATCAATCCCGAACGCGGCCGATGTCCTGCCTGGGGGGACGAGTCACAACGTATCATCCAGCCAGATGCCACCTCCACACGTTCAGCCGCATAGTGGGAGGAGCGATTTCAATCCTTATAGCACGAGCATGGAAAGCGAGCAGAAGGATGTGCTAGCCTCGTCCGCTGCTCTTCCAAGGTCGATGCCAGCCGTGAGCTTTAGCACCCTCGAAGCCAACGTGCAGATGGAGCCGCCCGTCGACACTTCAACGCTCGTGGACGTCGAAGTCTCATCGTCGCTGTCCCACCCGCCGTCCCTGACTACCTCTCTTGATGACGGCTATTCTTCAAGCTCAGTCTTGGAGCCGACTATGGCTTTCCTGGATCCTTCCACCCACGGCGAGACCTGGCAGTGGCAGCAGCAGCAGCGACATCACTACCAGCAGCATAATACGTACCAAATACCTTCTCATCCCCATTCCGCTTCGTCCGGTCTTTACAACGACTCCCGGCCTCCAAGTCAATCACACTTGTTCCACTCAGAGCAGAGCGGCACAACGGGAGATTACACATCTCATTCAGGCAGCTCCGATGTCTCCTCTGTCGACGCAGAGGACCGACATCATTACCAGGCGATGCTCGGGGGCCAAACCACGCCGCCGCCGCCGCCGCAGCAGCAGCAGCAAGCACAGTTCAGGACGGCATCGGTGGCTTCACAGCAGCAGCCTTCGAGAGGCATGCCGCCCCCGAAGAATCTACCCACGGAGGCGCCGTTTGGGCTACCTGAGGAGCTGCGGGTCCACGATGCTATCATCGGACCAGAACGCGAGGACGGCACCTGGGTCGCCGTATTCAGGAAGCTGCATGGCTTCGATACAGACTGGGACGTACAGCAAGACTGGGTTTCAACGCTATAGGTACGGCATGGGCTCATCATGCACTCGCATGGCTTACATATCGGTGAAGAGATTCTGGGCTTAGGGTGGCAAGGAAATTGTGAGTTAAGGTGAATGGAGTCCAGTATTCATCTAGGGGAGCAGCAGCAAAGCATGGCTTTCTTTTCATGATTACCTCAACTACTCGATCGTATTCTTAGCATTGTATTCAACTTTGTTCTGTCATTCCTTCCCAACAGCTTGCTCTCGGATGCTCTTCTGGGTATCGATTCATTCCAAGTTTCGTGGTCCGAACTTTGATATATGCTTCTTGCTGTTAGAAAAAGCGGACAAAAGACTTCGAACTGGAGCCGCGCGCCTCAATTCCGGTCCGCTTGTACACACAAAAGGGAAGTCAACAAAGAATACGGCTCCCTATTATACGCAGAAACACCGTTTCCGGAAGCCAGGTACGGAGCACAAAGGCATGATGGATACTTTATGAGGAGGCTTAGGGCATCCTGTCATCTCAAGCGAACACCTGCCAAAGAGTCTGATAGTTGCGCCGAGATCGATCTTGTCTGCCCTGTATTGTCGATAATCCGATCCAAGATGTAAGACACGCTGTATCTTTTCAATCTCCCCGGAGATTCGTTCCCGTACTAATTAAATTCTGATAGGTGTATCTTATACGTTCGCACTTATACCCTTTGTAGCCATGTCACACGGAAGATTGCACGTTGTGTAAGCACTCTGGCTGTACCGATTAAATCTTTAGTATGCCAAAACATCCACTGATCTGCGTCTGTTCCCAAGGCACTGCCCCTCCACCAAGTCGTGGAAAATAGCAACAGACCTGTGCGGGTTTTTGACTGCATGAAGTGTCTCGATGAACAACATGAAACGTATGACATGGATTGTCCTGATTGGTAGGTATAGGTACTTTCCCTTTCACCAAACTTATGGAACAGATGTCGGCCAGAAAGGAGTCGAAATGCGTTCATATATTCCGAATCCAGCTGAATAGAACCGTGTAGCACTGGCCTGGGAGAGACCCATCTTTTACGCCCCAAGACACAATATGTTCTGGCGAATGGTCGAGACAAAGACAACGGTGCCTATGATAAAATGATACGGGAATACATGCGTTACCTGCAGAGACTATTGAATGCCTACATGGCCCATCAGAGATCCTGGGAAAGTAAGTGGTGATCGGGGGGTGAATGTGCAAATAGGTCTTCACCACGTTGGCTTATGAAGAGAAATGAAGAACAAGGTGGTCTCCGCCGAGTCATGGCTGACAGGCAATCACTGATCTAGTGCTCTGGATAATATGGACCTTCGGTTTCAAACCTACTGCCGAAGAAGTCGCCGAGTTTGTCGACAGGGCGACTCCGTTCCGGCTCACCGGCGGTTACACCTTCGACCCCAGAGCCCGAATCTGGGGCATGACCTGGCCTTTCGAGAGGTGGGCGTCGATTCTTGCAGAGGTGAAGTGTCGAGACGAGCCGCAACACATCCTTCCCGAGTGGAGGCTTGACGCCAGAGGCAACGACTGTACGCAATGCCTTGCAGAAGGCGATGATACCATCATGTACGTTTTCGGAAAACCCTCCCTCTTGTCGTGTGGAACACTTGACTTGCCAAATACTGCAACAATGCATTGTGATTTGATTCATGATGAAAAGCACTCCCACCTGAACTCATCTGCGGCTCAATCGCTGATGAAATGTCAAGGAACAATGTCTCGGCTGCCTTGCGGAGACAGATGCCGATTGAGATATGGCAGGAGTGTGCCTGGATCCTAGAGTTGCCGATATTTTCAAATTCCCCCGACGATCCGATGTTTCAGGACTCTTCTGTGTATCTCAAGGGAGACAACCAAGGGGCGAGGGGACAACTTGGGGTAATAAGAAAGTTGAACGCAGTCCGTAAGTTGGCCCCTCTCCCAAGTTCTGCATGTTTGCGTATAGGCCAAAAGAGGAGATGGTGGAGGCGCCTCTCCCTTCGATGTTCTCGGAGAGAACGGGGTGCCACGTTGCGGCACCCTAGAGGCCCCAGGAATGAGCAAGAGAAGAATGATGCAAATACCCAGGGCTTATTGAGCACAGCAAGGGAGGGCACACTCCATGTGCACAGCTCATATTGGCAGAGTGTACACTGACAAAGCTGCAGGATCTCGACCACAATATCTTGACGAGAATGGCCAGCGGGATGACTGGTCGTTCATGACTTATGTCCCAATGTGTTCCAACGATGGCTATGCGTCCCGCTTTGCCGCGGCGGATGACCTATTCACGGAAAGCTCTTTCGAGAGCTGGAGAGGTTTAGAGGTTTTACCACCAGAGGATCCGGAAAGGGCCCAGCGACAAGCTACGCAAACATTCCTGGACAAGACCTCGGAGTTCATTTCCGTGCTTCTCGCCTTTGGTATGTTTCTCTTATTTTCATTCTTCATGTACGATTCCAGGTATTGGCGCGGACCCTCCAACACCGTACCTCATGCTGTCGCATACTCTGATCAATTCTGCCATTGAGCATCGAAATGGGCATTTCAAGCCGCGCAGGCAGTCTTACAGCTTCGCAAGATCTGATGAAGTTCACGTCTCATCTGCCCGCACCTCCTTGCAGTTGCACGCTAATGTTTCGACGTGTAGACTCTGGGCTTACAGAAGAACGCATTCGGGACATTGCCCAGAACTTCGCGCCCTTGGTGCAGTACCCACCGCCTTTTGATCGGCCGGTACTGCAAGAGGGGCAAGTTGCCATGTTCGTGGAACAGGCGCAGATCCTCTGGGACTTGCAAGATATGGCGGTCAGGCTGCACACGGATCTTGTGGACAGCGAGAGGGACGAACAACACGACCGCTTCTGGAACGATGTCATGCTGCGGCTCGCCCTCCCCCGCGGCATGTGGGCCAGGGCGCCGTCCGCCGCGACCATCCCGCCGGGCAGCAACTTCTACGACGCGGCCGCGATATGCTGGCAGCACGACTTCGCGGAGCAGGCGGCGCGGGTCAACAACACCGTGCGGCTGCTGGAGGACCGCAGGGTCCCCAGCCTGCAGGACCTCCCCCGCCCGGACTGCGCGGCGTGCTTCCGGGCCCTGCGCAACGACGCGTCGCTCTCGTGCCTGTTTGCGGTCCGGTCCGGGTGCGGCAACCCGGACCACACGCTCTGCTCCAAGTGTCTGGCCAGCGACGTCCTGGCGTCGCTGGATGGTGAGCGGGGTCTCTGTCCCTTTGATCGCCTGCCCTTTGATATTCCTCAGTCGGAGGACCCGGCCCCAGATTGGATCCCTCTGGGCGACGGTGGGGCCCAAGACCCTTCAGCTTGATGAACTACCGGTACTTATGATGGCGATGGTATCTGGGAGGGAGACGAGTCCCGATGCGTATGGTGTACAGATAGAGCTGAATGGAAATCCTGTTATTTGCCAGCAATTCATGGCTCACGCTAGATCGGCCGCTGATGGAGTGAACGAACTCGTCCCCGCCACACGTGGTGTGAAAAGAGCCGACTAGGTACGACTGAAGTACTCTGTAGGGCTGGTAGGGCTGAGAACGTGACGCAAGACAGGGAAGGTCCATGAACAGGCTCCTTGTCAAACTTGATATATCACACGCTAAGTACTTCGGTACAAGCAAGCACACAGTACCCCAGAGCCGCGGGTCGTTCCGAGGCCGCTGAACGGGGATCTGCGATTGTTCATCACGCATCCTTTCGTGTCCCAGGTGGTGCGGCATGGCTGGGTATCCCTGAGACTGCAAAGCCTCCCCGCTGCGATCCCAATTTCTCGGGAGTCGGCCTCATTAATTTTCAGGCTCATCAACTTCAACTTGTGGGAAACTTACAATCACTCCAGTTCTGCCTGTGCAAAGCCTCCTCAAATCACCTGTACCGAGAGACGACAAGTTGTATCATGATATCAGGAACAACGTCTTTGAGGCCGGCGTTCAATCGCTACCGTAGCGACATGTCACTTTGTGGGTGATATATGTACTGCAAGTATCGCAATTCAAAACAGTCTCAACATTCCCTTGATCATCGGCTTCTTTCCCCGTCCTGTGACTCGTGTGCCCAACTCTTGCGAGAGAAGCGCGGAACGATCCATCATCCAATAGAAGGGATCGAAGGCCCGGCTATTCGTGGCGGCATGAACGATAGAAAAAACGACCATTTTCATGATTTCTTGCTTCATTCGGACCGGCAGTTGCATTAGCAATCGTGTTCCCTCACTGGCATTGTACCTCCGAGACTGGCATTCCGGTTTGCTGCCTCCACGCGAAATGTTTCAGCCTTTCAGAGACTCCGAATCGATTCAGATGACACGAGAAACTTGTCGTAGGAGCTACTCATGGATCAAAAACGTTAATAATAAAAAAAAAGCGTGATTTGAGCTCCTTCTGTCTAAAGTTCCCTTTTCCTGGTCCGTCTACCTCGGCACCTACTCAATTACAACCTGATCTGCCCAATGGGCTACCACTGCCGAGAATGGCGTCGCTGAGCAGAAGGGGAGTGCAGAGGGACGGAGAGGAATTCTGTCCACGATGAAGCGAGAACAGTCATCATCGTCTTCTTCATCAGCGATTTTCGCACCCAGCTGAGGTTGGCACAGGTGACAGTCAGCCCCTCCGAGACAAGGTCTAGTACCCGTCCCCCAGTTTTTCGGATAAAGTACACTGTAGGATAGTCGATAGCGTGGGTTTCTTGCGATTAAAGGACCTGCCGCGCGAAAACAGTGATATAACAGACACGAGGCTACAATACCTGGCCCTGCTCTCGCCCGGGAATAACCCTCTTTGTCAAAGCGACGCCTCACCCCTTGCTTGCCTTTAAATCTTTACTGACAGCCCTAGCAATCCAGTCTGCAATAGCCATCACGGTGACCATAGGATTGACGCCACTGGCCGAGGGGAACACACTCGTGTCCGCGAGATAAAGCCCCTCGGTCGACCAGACCTTGCCGTTCGGGCCAACCACCCCCTCACCCTCGGCGGCGCTCATCCGGCACGTGCCCATCTGGTGAGCAGACGAGCACGGGGCGTTGCCGGGGACCGAACCTATCCGTCTGACCCTTTCCAGCCAGGCCGTAAAGGCCGGATCTCTGATCTCGTCGTGGTCTTCTTCAACAACCTCCTCGGCGGCGGCGTCCGGGTCCCGCTCTGCCTCGCCCTTCTCCCGCGTGAACGGCTCCACGCCGCTGATGAACGGTTTGATCTCCCTGGCCCCCGTGACATGCAGGATCTTGCAGATCGCCAGCATGCCTTCCAGGGCGTGCGCGCGGTCGAAGGCGGACGGGGTGTATTCGACCTGGGGGGCGCCCGTCACGGGATCAGCAGACACGCGGCCGGAGTCTCGGTCGCGAGTGACGGAGATGAATGCGCTGAAGTGGCGATACCGCAGGGCGGCGAGCTTGAGGTCGAGGCCGTTGCGCCAGGACAGAGATGGTAGACACGCGTATGGCTGCAAGGGAAGTTAGTCTGGGCTGGCTTTCAAGAAAGACATAGGCTTGGGGCGGTGCTTACTGTCATGTTAATAGTCTCCAAGTTGACGCCGTGGCCTTCTCCGTCTAGGTTGTCGAACTCTGAGCAGTAGCTGCTGATAATAGTGCCTGTGTACAATTGTCAATGCCCGGGAGGCTCAAGAGTACCGAGGTATGCTCGTTTTTGAGGATGGTCTACCTTCCCACGGTTTGGTATCCTTCGTGAAGAAGCCACCCGCCGTATAGCATGGGTGTAGCCGCAGGTTTTGTCCAATATGGGGATTCTGAGGCAATTAGTCTTGGGATCCTGCTTGGAGTTTCCCGAACAGGGCACCAGGGACTCACACTCAGACCGGATCTCCTCAAGATTATTGGTGTCCAAAGCGCACCGCATGCTATGATCACCCTCTTCGCTTTAACGGTGATCGCCCTCGTCCCTCTCTCCTCGACTGGTCCCCTGACGCCCCCCTTTCCATCCCTCGATGTCCAAAGTCCCACAACGCCGGTCGCTCTCCTCTTGCCATGTTCATCGTCCTTGAACAATACTTCCCGCACGTCGAAGCCCTCTATAAATTCTGCGCCGGCCTCCGCGGCGTCGGGCAGCCAACACGTCGCCGGCCCTTGCTTCTCGCCGCTCCCACAGCCCATCGTGCAATGGCCACAGCTGTGCTCGCGGCCGCCGCTGTTCTGCGGACACGCGCCTGCCTCCCATGCCAGCCTCCTCGCGCCGTCCAGCAACACCCGCCCGCGGTGCGTCTGCACGACGGGCCCGGCCGAGACGCCCATGCGGTCGCACACCCGATCCATACAGGCCCGGTACTCCGGCCCGTCGAAGAACGCCAGGCCCGCGGCCGCCCATTCCTTGAGGACCGCGTCCTGGGTCCGCAGGGAGACGCTCCAGTTGACGGTGCCGCCGCCGCCCCAGGTCGACCCGGCCACGAGGCCCACGGAGTTGTCGACGGAGCTGACCACAGCCCTGTCGAACAAGTACCGACTCGCGGCGGCTCCGGTCATTGGAAGCTGGGACGGGGGGAAGTAGTAGCCCTTGTCGACGACGAGTACACGGTGGCCCGCCTCGGCCAGGACTTTGGCGCAGACGCCGCCGCCGCAGCCCGAGCCCACGATCACGACGTCGGTCTCGACCGTGGCCGGCGGCGGACCTGTGCTCTGGGGTGTATCCTCATCGGCTTCTGGCGACGGCGGGTGAGACGGGAACTCCAGGAACTTAAAATTAAAGTCCGGCCCCAGCTTCCAGTTTAGAGGAACGTCTGGGTAGCCCGTCACCTCGCGGAACGCGGGGGACGACATCAGCCAACACATGCGGCCGATCCGTACGAGGGCGTTTGAGACTTGCCTCATGCTGGGCAGCCAGGAGTCTTGCCATCCTTGGATGATGGAGTCCCGTGTGTGAACGGGCTGCTGGTGCAGGGGTATACAAGAGCCTGTCATGAGGAATGCGCCAATGCTGGAACTGAGAGCCGGGAAGCAATATTAGCAATACACTAAGGAATGATCTGACAGGAATCATAGTACCTACGACAGACCTTGGAGGACCTTGCCGAGCGCATCCCTCTGCTTCCCAGGCAGGCGACGTATCAACCGTATGATCGATTCTCGGGCTGCAGGGGTCGTGGATGGCTTCTCCTCCAGATACGCCTTTAGAGAATGTTCATCCTTCTTTTCCAATACCGCATGGTAACCTGTCCTCAGCACAGCCGAGTACTCGACGTCTGGGATGCCCAGCTGCCCTTGCCTGTCCATCAAAGCCGACTTGGCCGAGACTGCTGGGATGATGGTGTCCATCAGGGCCCAGAACACTTCCCATTGTATATCACTCCAGAAGCCACATGAAGGCATCTGGGGCAGTTCTGGCGGCATTGGGGTCTCCGGATTTTCGGTGGAAGCCATCATCAAATCGATGATTCAAGTATTCCTCAACTTCCCAGGACCGCTGGATACTAGTGTGAATGCAAGACGTTGGCCTCTTCTGGAAAGCGCTGAGATGTCAAGAAAACGGCGTGGACCCCAGAAGGGCCCTGGAAGTGTGCTCGTCCATGACTTCGGCAGTTGTTGACAAGATTCAACGAGACAGGGGAGACAGCCGCCTGCTGAGTTCCGGCACATCGGTTACGCGGTCCGGATTGGCAACGCGACGTGAGCCACTCGGCTAACATTTCTCCCGACGATGCTGATGTCTGCATAGACTTCGAAGTCGTTCAAACGTGTGGGCTCGTCTGCTTGGTGTGTTTGCTGATATCCACTCCGACGGCGTCGCCCCACCACCGGTCCCCCCAGGTGGTACAGGTCAGGGGTCCTTCGGACAGCCAGACAGCTCAGGAAGCGGCTCAGGCTCTGTCGGTCAAGGGTCCAAGATTGACTGGCTCCAAGTCAGCTTGAGGCCCAGATTATTTCCCTGCGCTGATCAAAGGAGCACTGCGCGTAGTCATCCCCCAAAGGGCTGAGTGAGGCAATGTCGAGCAGCAGGTCCTCCAGCAGGATGATCCATCGTGCCGCGTGTGCACCGACTTATTATCACGATGGATGAGCAGGAGCATGGTTCGCTCGAGATGTCGCAGCTGAAGCGACGTGGCTGCAAGTAGTCAGCTGGATCTGGGCCAATCTGGGCCCTGGAGCAGGCAGTCTGCCAGCCTGTGCTAGGGGCGGACGAACCAAGTGCCATGAGCGAGCGCTGAAGGGAAGCTGGGTCTTGATGCTACGATGCTACCAAAGTCGGAAAAGGTCCCGGTTTTGAGGTGAAGCCGAGAGGACTTTAATCTTTGCGGGCCCTCATCCCTCCCTGTCGACGTGCGCGAGTCAAATCGGCTGGCAGCTGCCAAGCTGTCCGGAGTGCAACGGCGAGGAGCATTCTCTTGCCTTTCTTTTTTCCCCGCTTCCATTTCTTTCCTTCTTGGGAGTGTGGGCCAGCTGGGGGAGGAGGGCTCCTCAGAAAAGGTAAGTTAGTTTTCTTTCTTTTTGGTTGGAGATTTATGCCCAAGCTCAACACGTTTGAAGCTGAAGATAGGCCGCCGTATAAGCTCCACGCACAGGTAATGAATGAATGATAGAGGGCGATGCAGACCCTCCTCGCACGGGTATTTATGGGATCGCCTCTTAGCCGACAGCCGTTCCTGCAGATCCCTTGTACAGTACCTTGGTGCTGTACGGGGTAGGTGTCCAGTCCAGTCCTGATGCCAATGAAGGGCACATGCCCGAGACACGCCCCCCCCCCAAGACTGCTGGGAAAACCAGACCCTTTTGCTTGGTATCTCTGGTGAGGTGAGGTGAAGCACATAGTGACACCGCATACTATGGCTATCGTGGCGGCTCCTTTAAACGTTGAACGTTGAATGAGGCTCCTTGGCAGGCTCGGAGGCGAAAACCGGCCCTGCCCAGACTCCAGACTTCAGAGCTTGCACCCTTGGCAGATCACGCGCCAGAAAAGCAAAACCGGTTGCAGGTGCCACCTGCAAACTCCAGGTGAGATCTTGGAGAGTTGAAGGCTCAACCTCGAGATGCTTTCCTTTTTGTTGAGAAGGCGAAGATTGGACGAGGCACATGCCTATTCCGTCAAGTGTCTTTTTTTGGTTGTCTGCTACTTCAGATTGAGCAGTGGACTTGGTCATCAAATGACGGCAGGCTCTAGTGCTTGTAGAAGGTACTATGAACTTGTACCTACGAACAATGGACCCAGTTATCACTACCGTCGGGCGCATCTTTCTCGCTGTATCACACAAAATTGCACATGCACAGAATGTATATGGATTGTCACTGCTTGCTTAAAGAACTATGACCGTGAAGTCCGACTCTCAAATATGTAAAACATGTCCTGCCACATTTGGTGGGCACTGGGCTAGCATTCCAAGGTTGTCGTCCTGTCGCAATCCGCGGAGAGCCGGAAAATGATGTACAATGATTGGTGGTGGCAGCCCACTACTACTTATCGGTACAAAGTACGGACTGTACATGCGGTACTTGGTCAAGCGCTCAACAAACCAAATCGCTCTGACAAGCCACGACGCGGCAGGATGAAGCAAAATTGACGTTCACATTGCATGAATTCGCAGCCCCGGAGTCTCGTAGAGCCCGACGAAGCAAGAAAACAGGAAATGGTCATGAGGCCCTCAGTCGACCGGTGCGGCGGCGCTGATCGTACCCTCTGATAAGGCGTAAAGAAGTGGTCCGGTTGCAAGATACTTCCTCGCGCCGTGTCCCGCCCGGGGTGGACGTTGAACGGCGGAAGTCTCACCACGATAAGTAAGGAAAAAGAGAGGCATCCAAGTCGACTCTGACTGCCCGATAGATGTTGGGTGGGGTTGTCTGTTGGTGTCCGTCGTCCTTTTAGTTGGTAGATATCCAGGTACTATCTATGTATGTACTCGATGGCAAGTGGGGACTTTGCTTCTCGTCGCCTGTCGTCGCCGTCCTTTCCGTCTACTTTGATAGTCGAGGGATGAGATCAGTCAGCAGGGGGGCAGTGGAATCCTCGAGGAGGAAGGAAGGAAGGAAGGAAGGGCTCTTGAGTCTTGGAACCCTCAACACGTTTACAAACATTGCTTAGAAGGACCTGCCACTGGGATGCCATGCAAACCAAGGATCGGAATGTTTTCCCGCTGTCCCAACGTCAACCGGTGCTTGGACTTTCATGCTTCCCAAGATCCCAACCCCAATCCCAAACCCAATCCCCTGCCCCTACCGAATAGAGCTGCTCGTCTCACCTGCAACTCGGCTGCAACTCGCCTGTTCCTAGGAGTCGTTTCTCGTCCATCCCATCCCGTGTTTCCTCTAATCAGCTGAAGCCCAAACAGCTACAGTGCTAACTTACTGCGGTGTGTGGTACGCCAGCAAACGGCCAGGACGGCCCACCAGCAGGCCGACCTCGCATTGGCGATCGATCTGCCGCAGTGAACTGGCTGGAACTGGTCGCCGAGCTGGGGCACTTGGGCTTGCTCTGCCAGATTTGTACAGCACGCGAGTATCACCTGCTGGGCTGTCCCCGGCTTGCCTGAAGCTCCGCAACTTAATTTGAACCGTCAAGCAGGTCCAGTGGGTACCACGCGCGCACTGCATCTCATCCGTCTCCTCCAAATTCCCAACACCTTGACGAGCAGGACGTGGCCTGGGTCCTGCACGTGCGTTCGTCCACCAGGCCCGGGACGGACACAGGACTTACACACAACACTGCACGCCGCTTACACGCACTTCAAGCCCTATTAGAGCACCGAAAAGAGCCACAACTCCTGCACAACATATTTCCACCAGACGGCCAGACGGCGCAGACCCTGTCAATCACGAGTCAAAGTGATCCACTCCAGGCTCGGCTTTTTGTGCCAAAGCAGAATTGCCCGTCTGCAATCAGATCTTCCCCGTACTCCAGGCACCTGCAGCTCTGACCTGTGCAACAAGGAGCCGAGGCTCGGATGTGTGCCTGTCCTTGTCGCGGGAGTCGCCCTAGATCGGCCAGGAAAATTGTTGGGAAGCACCGAGTTGCGTCACGGCAACAAAAAAAATTCCACAAAATTCCTGTGAGCCGCACTTCACCCAATTGACTGGGGACCTATTTGGTATCGAGCGCGCAGTTGATCCGGAGACGATCACTCTTCCCTATCCGCACTTTCAACCTGCGGTTCGCATCTCACATTCAAGCAACCAATCTCGGAATTCGACCCTCCCCAAGAAGAAGAACGCCCCAGCAAGCAGAGCAGTCCAAGTCAATATGGACGGGCCGCCACAGATGTTTGTGACCGCGCCTGATTGGGCGCTCTTCACCGGCCCGAACGACGAGCCGCAGTTCCTACCGCCGCCCCTGCCGGGTTCGACGCCCTCGGCTCCTCCAGTCCTCATACCAGATCACATCTACCAGGCCGTCTTCGACCCCAGGGTGCCTCTGACCATAGCCGCCCTGTATGGCGTCACGGCAAAGCTCCTGAACAGATACAACATCTCAAACGGCAAGAAGCCCTGGGCCATCAGCAAGACCCGCCTATTCCATGTCTTCGTCGTCCTCCACAATGTCTTCCTGGCCGTCTACTCGGCCTGGACCTTCTACGGCATGGTCGGCGTCATGTACCGGAGTGTGGTGAGCCCAACATCACCGCAGGGCGTCAATGCCTTCGTGGACAGCATGACTAGGCTTCACGGTCCCGGAGGTCTGGGTAACTCGGTCCAGTACAGCCCCGACGAAGGTCGATGGATGTCGTACTCGTCAAACGTTGCCTTGGCAAGTAATGGAACTCCCAGCCGGGCGGATACCGGGCGAATTTGGAACGAGGGTCTCGCCTTTTACGGTTGGATCTTTTATCTCAGCAAGTTTTACGAGGTCCTCGACACCTTCATCATCCTGGCCAAGGGCAAGCTGAGCTCCACGCTTCAGACCTACCACCACGCCGGTGCCATGATGTGCATGTGGGCTGGCATGCGGTACATGTCTCCGCCCATCTGGATGTTTGTGTTTGTCAACTCTGGTATCCATGCCATGATGGTGAGTGCAAGCCTCGTCTCCTCCGTTCTTATGAGGCTCACCTGTGTGTGCTGACGTATGGTGCGTAGTACACTTACTATACGCTGAGTGCCTTCTCCGTTCGGGTCCCGGTATTCGTCAAGCGCACTCTGACGACCCTGCAAATCACTCAATTCTTGGTCGGGGCCTCCTATGCCATGATCCACTCCTTCGTTAGCTACACCGTGCCTATTGAGACTACCGTCGTCAAGACGTCGACGGCTTCAGCGGGCACCACGACCCCGACCTCTCAGGCGGCCACCATCTCCGAGCACAGCCCGGCGCTCCTGGACAACTTGAAGCAGCTTGTGCTCGGAGTTGCATCCAAGGTGACTAATGCCGCCGCCAACAGCGTCGCCGCCGATGATGCTGCAACAGAGGCTAATGCGGGTCACCAGCTCACTACCGTCAAGGAAACCGTCTATGTCAACGAAGTCGTACCCTGCATCGTAACCTCGGGCCAAACCTTCGCCATCTGGCTGAACGTCCTGTACCTGGCACCCCTGACCTACCTGTTTGTCAAGTTCTTCATCACCAGTTACCTCCGTCGGTCTGGTGCCGAGTCGGCTCGCAAAGACAGAAATCGCCGCGAAACCCAAGCTGCGGTCGCGGAGAAGGCTGGGTGGGAAGCCGCCAAGCATCTCGAGGCAGAAGTTTATGGGACTGCTGAGCATGGCCAGGTCGACGGCGCTGTCAACGGCAAAGCCGCCAAGGCTTCTCCCAATGGCAAGGCTGCGAATGGCTCTGCTAATGGCCGAGTGCTGAGGCCTGTGACGAACCAGAACCAGCGGTCGCGGTATGCTTGAAACCAGTCGCGGATTCAACATTCGGCATACACACCACCGGGAAGTTAACCGGACTGACCGAAAGTTAGACCGGCTGAGGAGAAGACGACTGCGATCGAGGAAAAACCTCTGCCAAAGGTACCGCCACAGCCGCAATCACAGACACAAACACAAACAAGAACGCAGTCACAAACAAAATCGCAACCACAAACTCAGCTGCAACCACAACCACAACCTCAACTGCAACCACAACCGCAGCCAAAACCTCAATTGCAACCAGACCCACAACCACAGGTACCTGTGCCCGTAGTGGAGAGCATCAACAGCAAAATTCCTAGGCGCACGGAGCCTCAGAGGTCACCCTCTGTCAAGTCACAGAGCTCACCATCCGTGGCATCTCAGAGCTCACCGTCCATCAAATCTCAGGGCTCCTCGTCTAGAAAGCTAATGCGTAAACTGGGACTGAAAAAGAATGGCAAAAAGTAACAGCCTGTGGAGGACCAATCGTGATGGCGTCATAAGGAGGGTAGAGAGCGAAACTTGTTTGCATGCATAGTATTACCAAAAAACGATACCGAATAGAACAAGAGGAGAGAATGGAGATTGGGGTTGCAGTTGCCGTCAGCGGCAGAAGTAGGCATTATATGTGCTGTCATCAACGGAGAAGAGAAGAAATGAGGATGATTGGGCGGTGGCTTGCACGACTTGTTACCTTGCATGTCAACTTGGCACTGGGATGTGGAGGGTGGGCGGCGAGTGGCATGTGCTGCCGAGCTGAATGAGCACCATCGCTCAGAGGTTATTGCTCATGCATGGGTCTCTGGATCAATGATAATGGAGAATATTCACCTAGATTTCTTCCTCTGAATCGCCTACATTGTCCGCTCTTGCTTCTCGGAACTCCTGGTGACTGCGGATGCTGGTGCCTGTCGTCACAAAACGTCCTCCGATTCCAGGCTCTTTGGGAGGAGGCGGGCGGGGAGGCGGGGGGGGGGGGGGTTGATGGAGGTGTTTCCAGTTGGTAAGTTGTCTGTCTCTGGGCCTTGTTCTGTCTGGCCTGGGCCTCTTGCGACGGTTCGAACGAGCCAGAGTGCTGGGATGGCTGGCACAGCCCATGGCCATGAGTATTGCGCCGGTATCAACTAGATTGAGGTTGGTCAGAACGTCGTCAGAAATCACCTGAGGACTAGTGACAACTCCGGGTTCACACAATCATGGTGGGAGCATTGGGTGTCCGAATTCCTCTGAATGCTCGTTCATTTCCAGTCTACCAATACACGTCCTCGTCTAGATTCGTGACCATAGATAGCGTACTCCGTGATGTGGGAGACACATTACCGTTAACTGATTAGGGAGACATGCTCGAGCGTCTCCATTCGCAACAATATCGCAGCAACACATACACATTCGAACGCCCCTCCGGCTGTTGTCCTATACCCAATGCAGAGTTCCAAAAAACAAGAACAGTCATTGCATCTCGCCTTCCTCCTTGGTATCTAAATCCGAACAATCAATCAATCGTTCATTCTCTTCCTCGTTCCTCGTCGGAAAACAGGAGTGTAAACCTTAACACCAGCGCTGTTAAAAAAAAAAAAAAAAAAAAAAAAATTAAAAACTTGGAACACCTTGAAATGCTGCTGATGTGGAGTCTCTAAAGAAGAAGAAAAAACATTCGTCCTCCTGGGTATTGAAAAGGGAAAAAAAAAAATCCAGTCTCTTGAGAGCAATTGTATAATTTGATGTTCCGGGAAGGCTACGCGGCCTGGGCCGGGCTGCGTCTCCGGGGTTGGGACGTCTTGTGGGAATTGGGATGGAGCGTTCGTGTACTCAGTTGCTCCTCCTCGGGAAAACGTGAGACGCTAGAGTCTAATCCCCGTTGTTGCTGGCATTCTGGCCCGTCTTGTCTATCGGCCGAGCTCTCCGCGTCTATTGCCATGTGTAGGCTGCGGTCGCTGTCATCGTCACAAGTCCTTTCGCTTGAACTTGGTGGTATTTGAGGGTAGAGGTGTGGTTGGGTTGGGTTTTGCGGGGAGATCCCGTCGAGGCGAGTGATGCCACCCTCCCCGAAAGCGACGCGACTGTGCAGAGATTTGGGCGCGATCCTCTCAAGAGTAGTCTAGAACGTGCTCCAGTTCCAGTCACTCGGCACGCTCAGCGCCACCTCGGGCTGCGTCTTGCCGGGCGTGGTCGGGCTCGCGCCGGACATGGCGGCGATGGGGCTCGCGGGCACCGTCTTGCTCCCGCCGAGCAGTCCTCCCCCGGCGTGGGCGCCGCCACCACTGCCGCTCCCCTGCTGGGCCATCGAGGCCGAGCGGCCGTGGTGGCCGCCGGAGCCGCCGCTGTTGCGGCTCCGCCAGACCTTGAAGTCGCCGTAGCAGTGCTCGCAGCAGCGGCTCAGGTGGCCGCGCGGGTTGTAGTTGGCGCTCTCGTCGAGGGGCACCTCGCGGCTCGAGTGGACGTCGCAGAAGATGTTGCCGCAGCGCCGGCAGTGGTGCCGCCGTACGAAGTAGTTGAAGTATTTCTTGCAGGTCGGGTCGTCGCATACGTCGCACTCTGAATCGGCCTGTGGAGAGGGAGAAACAAACTTGTTAGCTTCGAGGTGTTCTCTAGTTTGCTTTGGTGGGGGTGACGAGTGTAGTTGTTGTTGTGGTTTCTGATTCGGAAGGCGAAGGGGATTTGAGGGGAAATGTGAGGGTCGGGTCACACCGCCTGACGGCAGGAGAAGCCTGAGACATTGTTGTGCCATGGCGGGTGCCAGCAACACACCCCCCTTTCCTTGAGGCGCTTCGCCGGTCTTTGTGTTTGTGTGCTTGTGTCCGCCACCCCGTGTCGCAAAGACATGATGTCGCATCGCATCGCATCGCATTGCCATGTGAACGTACCTTCCAGTGTGTCCGCGTAGGGACCCCGTTGACCTTTGGAAAGTTGGACAGGTCCCAGTCCCAGTCGACGACCTTGGCGCTGTCCCGCCTCGACAGCCTGCGCAGACTGAGGATCCCCGAGAGGCTCGTGAAGCTCCCGCTGGAGCGGACGAACCTCTCGTCCTCGTCCACCTCGTCGAAGCCCGGCGAGGTCTTGGCCGGATGCGCGCTGGAAGGGTACTCGGTCGGTCGCAGCACGGCGGGCATGTAGAGCGGCCGGACCTGGCGGCCATGGTAGTTCTTTGGTGAGACGGGTGATGTGTTGCTGGATGTGCTGAGGGGAGAGATGTCCGAGGAGCCGCTGTTGAAGGGCGGCGACTGTCGCTGCGGCTGTCGAGGTATTTGCTGCTGCAGCAACAAGTGCTGCTGCTGTTGTTGCTGCTGCTGGTGCTGTTGTTGTTGCGGCATGTGATAAGAGAAGGACCTCTGGTGACCGGCCCGGGTGGGCTGATGCTGGTGAGGGTGATGGAACCAGGACGGCTGGTCCGGCAGTCTGGGCATAACAAGATCCGCCATGGCCATATTCGTGAACGTCGAATCCTTCCCGATCGGGACGATCCAGCAGTAGTCGAGAGGTAGCGAGGAGGATGAGACGTGGAGTTGCGACTCGAAGAGGTAAAGAGGCGTGGGAGGAGAAAGATAGTTGGTCGTGGGCAGTGGGGGTCCAAGTTCCTCTCTGCCTAGTTGCGTCCCAGGTCGTGGTCGTGTGTCGTGTGCACGTCAAGCAACGCCTTACTATGTGAAAGATAAGGAGGGCGGCAGGCACTAACTACACTAAAAGATGGTCGACTTATGTCGTGTTGTATCCCTTCTTCTCTGTCTCTGCTCTGTAGACTTATCGCACGTTGTGGCGGACGTGGGCAGGATTAAATTCGTCGTATACTGAAGAGAGAGATGAGGTGGGAGGGTGGGAATAGTTAAGGGTCGGTTCGGTTCCAATCCGAAGGTAGGATGGGCCGCCTATAAGTGAATGGTGAGAGGTCGGCTTTGGACCCGTAAATTGACAGGGTCATTAACGGGGTGGTCTGCCTGTAGTGTACTTCGTGAGGGGGGGGGGGCTGAACAGGCAGGGAAACTCTGGTCCACTGGGGCAGATGGGACGAAGCTTGTTGGTAGCCAGCCGGCAAAACTCTCTCGACTACTTTTAACTTTGGGCTCGACGGACTAAGCATTCAAGCTCCAGACACGAGACTCGGGGCAAGTCAGTTCTGACAAGTACAGACTTTTCGTCAAGAAGTGATTGCTCCTAAAGTCGTCGCCAGGCGATAGCCAGATGAGCTGAAGAGTCTGAGCGCGGATCGTGTCGATCATTGTGATATGTAGCAGCCTCAGTGCAGCCCCCCTTCGCCCAAGCCTGTACTGTTCTCGAGTCGTACCAGGTAGACCTTTTGATGAGAGCCAGGTTAGTTTCGGCGATGCGGTTCATGATCCGTCCTGCTATCCTCATCGGACTTCTTCTTCCTCCCACTACCATTCTCATGCTCACATTTCGAGTCCGACTTCTATCACATATCACATGACATACGGCGTCATCTTCGGCCACTTCCATATGTACGAGTCTGCATCCGCAACGCCATGAGGTCGCATACAGAAGTGCAGTTGTAGGGTCACCACGTTTCTGTCAGTGTCCGCGGTGGCCGGTCGGTCTCTCTTCTCATCTCGTTGAGCTGTCCGGGCCGTCTCGACCTGAACTGCCTGACCGCAGGCGGTGAAAGCATATCAGACCAACCCAGGCACGATCAACTAGGGCATGCTGGGCGGTGCAACACCCAAAATTATCCTTGCGACAGTGGATCAGGTCCAAAGCCATATGGCATCGTCTGAAGTCCTGCAGGCACTCAGTTGCCGGAAATAATCCAGCAGCGACCAGGAGACAGCCCTTCTCAAAGAGAAACTCCGGGTCGCTGGGGAACCCATGCACGTCAGCGACACTGCCCCCTCAATTCGGACAGGCCGCATTACGGTCCAGCACGTTCGTCGCGCCGCGGTCAGGAGCCAAACGAGCATCTTCCCGGCTCGCGACGTTCCCAACATTGTTTCGTCGAAACCTTCTAGAAAGGGTCGTCTCCAGTCTGCCAGTCAATCTCAGCGATTCACCTTCATCAGCAATGCGAAGTTGACG
This sequence comes from Dendrostoma leiphaemia, assembly GCA_026120015.1. Taxonomy (NCBI): domain Eukaryota; kingdom Fungi; phylum Ascomycota; class Sordariomycetes; order Diaporthales; family Erythrogloeaceae; genus Dendrostoma; species Dendrostoma leiphaemia. The sequence continues at coordinate 232,815 of JALRMF010000019.1, forward strand.
AACGCCCGAGGAGTTCCCACAATAGAATCTCGTCGACACATGGAGATCCTTACGCAGGCCAACCCGAAAAGGGATGGTCCTGTCCTGTCCTGTAGCAGGGAGACCACTCGGAGTAGAACTCATCCTGCCAGCACCGTTCATTCTCTTATCAAGAACACCGGACCCGGTCGTGACAAGCCGTCGGAAGTCGCGGGTGTGACCGCCGCAAATTCAGTTGCACATCATGATGATTGGCAACGTTCCAATTGACCAATGTCATGGCCGACTTGGGGATATGCAAACATCGGTAGACCCTGGGACAGCGAGGAACTCTCTCGGGATCGACCACGGGGTACGCGGTGCATACTGTCAGAAGTATTATCGCCGGCTCCCGTGCTTCGGCCCGTATTACGCCAGGCTGCATACGCTCTGCTTTGGCGATTGGGACTCGATGCAGACTCCCGTGCAAATGACAGCCGGGTAAATGGGAGGAAATGGGAGGACCTCGCATCTCGCTACCCAATGTCGCTCCTGCAATGATCCTCTTCTGAGGCTCCACGGAAGATGTCATGATGAGGAGGGGCAACGTGGGAACGCCGCTCGTCAGTCGTCACACCAAGAGAACTTGACGGCCATTTGGCGCCTGAGGACAGGCCACAATGGCCTCGTTGCTTGGCACAGCTGGGCCAGTCGCCTGGCAGGACTGACTCGCGGCTATGAGCTCAGCCTTGGTCCACGGCGACGGTCACCTCTCGCTTGGCTTCTGGACTTGTGTCAAGGCGAAGATCCATACATACAGATCTATCTCCCCCTACCTAACCCTACTGCGACGCACTGGACCAGCCGCTCGCGTCGAACAGACGCTGGCGCGCTGCAGACTCAGATCTGCGAAGGTCGATTCGACCCCAGAGGGAAGACCCCACCGTTCACGGCCTAATCTCTCCATGTTCGGTGGAAAGCCGATGCTGCGGGGGTTCGTCAACCGCGCTGGCGTCGCATCAAAACCAACTTGCCACCCAGGGCTGGCCGAGGAGGCGGCGTCGTCTGTTCGAGATCGAAATATCCGTTACGTACGGACCCGCTCGACCGGGGCCTTGCAGAAAAACGTACGAGACGTCGCCGCGAGGTTCTCGACTCTTCTTCGGATCGTTCCTCAACAACAGGATGTCAATTGTTCACCATAGCCGCCGTATGCGCAGGATACAAAACCAAGGGAGACAAGCGATCGTGTTCGGTGTGTCTACGGTGAATGGATGTGCGCTCCTGCATTGCTCTGCATGGCTGCACATCATGCTGCGAGGTTGATTTTGTCCCGCAAACGACACAGACGTTGAGATCCAGTCGAATCCGTCTTGTCTCGACCGCAATGCGGTGCCACCCGCTTAGACAAGCCCCCCCTACCCCCCGTGTCAAAAAGATCTGGCAGTCTGCGCCGACTTATCTTTGGACATACCTTTCAGAGCCCTGTGATTGGTTGCAGGCCAATTACTGACTTTCAAGAGACACATCATGTCTTGCTGGGGCCCCAGGCCGTGAGATCGATTCTGCTGGGATTGCACGTGCCAGTACTCAATTGAGTTTCGTTCACTTTTTGCTCCTCCAGGCCGGAGCACATGTCGGAGCACACCAAGTTGATTCACGACTCTCGCAACAAGAAAAGTTAAAAACTCCACGGGCGGACTCGGCCGAGAGCATGCATACATGATTGATGCCTGGCATTGCTCACCGCTCGAGCTCACAGCACAGCACACCCGGGGGAGCGATCGTCGAGTCGTCACACAACCAAAAAAAAAGATGAAAAAAAAGGGCCTGACTCGCCTGTCGTGGAGAGATGGGACAAGCAGAATGTTTGCTGGGAAAGACCCAAAAGCCAAAAACCTCACCTCCTCCCAGGGTCTCAAATCTGGAGCCCTCGATGGGTAATCCTTGTTGACAGACAGGCTGCTTATCGCAGCGATCTGACTGGTCGGCCTCGGCCATGTCCGAGCGTCTTTGAATTCCAGGGACTAAGACAGACCTGACAGGCAGAGCACAGCACAGGGGTACGAGTACTAAAGCAGGGGCAGGGGCAGGGGTCAACCTGAGAGCTGGAACGTCATGGTCCAATGTCCAATCTGTAATCACCCTCTTCCGAAGTGCTCTCGGCCGACTGCCGATAAACAGCCGTTGCAGTTCCGAACTCGTGGCACGCGTAGGGTTGCCTCTTCAGGGATAGCACGAGCCTTGGCCCGCCGAGCCCCAGCTTCTTGCATTGGCACCAGAAATGATGAGCCGCGGTTTCTTGATCCGATCAATGCTCGCTGACGGCTGGGGAGGGCTGGAGGAGACACTCACTGCTGTGCTGATCCCCATCTCGCGCCGTCGGATCGCCGGGCGGTTGATTGTTTCCCCGGGTCTGTGAGAAGACTGCTTGCTGGCTTGCTCTCAATTTCTCAGCGAATAGTCATGTCATGGCATCCAGCGATGGTCCCCGTTACATTAGTAGGAGAGGGCACGCCTCGTCAGCCTCGTCGCGTGACGGCCATGACCGCGTTTGATCAGGGCGCTCGTGAGGCTGCAAAGGAAACGAACACGCATACGTACACATACACATATGTACACACATGTCCACGCCAGGGTCGTCGATGATTCCGTTGGTATGAAAGAATTGCTGGCTACTCACTGCCCTGCCCCGGTCTACGCTGGCCGCGACCGAGGCTGGGCGCGAACGCGACTACGGAACCGCACCGAGGGTCGTGCCGAGGCTGTGTACATCAATTTAAGGGTCCAGTCTCGTCCCGAAGCATTGGAAATGGAAACTGCGCCAATTGCAGAATATGGAGAACATCCCAGACTCCCATCCCAATCTGGGTCGCAACAAACTGGTCCAGTCCAAGAGGATCTGCGCAGATTTGCGGAGCCAATCTCGCCTACCTGCTTTGTCTGTACGTACAGACCTCCATCCAGGTGAGCCGTGTCGTAAAGGGCAGCTACCGCTGTGTGCTACAACGCTCGACTTCGAGTGGCAGCCGGCGTGATTGTCGTTATTGCGCTGTTTCACGGCATGGAAGGCGATCATGTTTTGTGTCCTCGAAACGACTGCCTCAACAGCCACCCGACATGTCCTCTCAGCCGCATGACGACAACGCCCGACGTAAGATCACAGTTCGTCGAGGATCGCCTCTCCGATGGTGTGAGACGTCGGTGAGGATATTGATGGCCGTCACGCTCTGAATGGATCGATTCATGAAACTTTGCTGCCGTGACACGTCCTGTACTTCGTGACGACGACGACGACGAGGACCGCAAGGCTATGTCCTGTTGTCAAGTGACATGCCGCTTCATCGGTCAGGCGAGCTTTCAATGTCTTTGGCGAATTCCGCACGGCGCCTGTTTCTCTGCGGACCATGGGCCCTGCTGCTCATGCTCCCTTGCCGAGGACAAAGGCACGCGGTGGTCTTACAGCATCTAGGTACCCTCAAGTCCAAGGCACAACCTCCTGGGTATCGTGCCTGTCCGAGCGCACGACGCGTGGCCTTGACTCGCGTGCCACATGTTTGGCCGAGAAGAATGGCTCGTCAACACGCCACGGTGTGTTGCGTCACTCGTGAAAGTGCAATCAAGCAGGCGAACGAGCCGGCCGATACAAGGTGTAGACCCGTGCTGTGTGAGTTTTCTTGGAGAGAGAACATCACATGCCAGGTCTCGTTGATGGCAATGTCCTTTGGACGAAAGCCGCAACGGGCGTATTGTCATCATCTCCCAACTATCCCCGTCATCCTATCGATCTGGATCCCCGAAAGGCCTAGTCTGTCTTCATCCCTTCTACCCACCGGCCGCTCTTCCCACCCTCCTTGAGCACAACCCTCAGCCCCTCCACACGCATGCCCTTGTCCACCGCCTTGCACATGTCATACACCGTCAGCGCAGCCGCAGACGCCGCCGTGAGCGCCTCCATCTCCACGCCCGTCTTGCCGTCGCAGGTCACCACGGCCGCGACATCGATCCTGCCCGCCGCCTCAGCCTCAGCCTCTTGGTCCGTCTCTCCCGCCGCCGTCGCCGATGAGGGGGTGAGGTCTACGCTGACGTGCGACAGCATGACGGGGTGACACAGAGGGATCACCTCCGGCGTCCTCTTGGCCGCCATGATGCCCGCGATGCGCGCCACGCCGAGCACGTCGCCCTTCCCGTGGGCGTCCTCGCGGATGAGCCGCAGGGCGGCCGGGTGGGAGAAGTGGACGCTGCACACGGCGCGCGCGATGCGGGTCGTGGGCTCCTTGTGCGCGATGGAGACCATGTGTGCCTCGCCCGCGGGGCCGAGGTGCGTGAGCCTGGGCCCGGGGTCCGGACGGGGCGGCGCTGCTGCTGGGGCTGCGGACTTGTCGCGGTGCTGGGTCTTGGAGGAGGAAGGCTGCACGCGTGTGGTTGCAGAGAAGCAGCGTGCCGAATCCACGAACGGGTTTGGTTGCGACAGCAGGTCGAGCGGGATTGACGTTAGCAGCCATTGTGGCGCACATCGTGATATTGGTGGGCAGAGTCCCCTACGAGGATGACCAAAGTGCCTCGCAGTTCGGGTGTACGGCGATAATGTTTGATCTATATAAAGAGCACTTTAGTTATGGATGCCAGTGATCGAGCGGCAACCTCCTCCAAATGGCAACCCAGATTAAGGTCTGTTCAGATCACCAGATTGTGCCCTACATGACAGATGCGTCCCTAATGACCTAGCCTAGCCCAAACTCCATTTCATGCGTGGTATCATTTCTCAATACTTCGTCCCTGGCAGATGGAAGAACAGGATTACCCACCTATCAATATCATGGGTCTGTTCTTCATATGCTCCAGATTCCCCATGCCAGCGTGCCTTGCTTTCTTCCGTTTCACCGCAGCTCCGATGACGTTGAGTAGCTGCTCTGAGTTCGGTGTCAGCATCATTGTCCTCTCGCCGTCGTCCGAGCGAGGCAGGGCAGGAAGCTGTTGATCCATAGCAAGCTTCTTGAGCCTGTTGAAGGCCTCTTCATCAATGGGCTCGCCTCCGTTGACCTCTCTCAGTATGTCACGTAGTGACACCTCGGCATTGCCAAAAAGGCAGACCTTCAAGTTGCCGTCGTTGGTGATGCGCAACCGGTTGCACGAGCCACAGAAGTTGTGCGTCATGCTCGTCACAAAGCCGATGCGACCAGCAAACCCGGGTATGTGCCAGGTCTTGCTTGTATCGTTCTCATGATCCTGAACCTTCTGCAGTGAAGGATAGCGCTCGTGGATGACATCGAGCATCTCCGCGTAGCTGAACATCTTGCCCTGACTCCACTTGTTGCCATCAAAAGGCATATATTCGATGAAGCGGACCTCGACGTCTGAGTCACGTGTCAAGGCCACGAAGTCGAGTAATTCCCGATCGTTGATGCCGCGCATGACGACACAGTTGATCTTGAACTTGACGCCCGCTCCCGCCCGGTTCAGCTCACGAATCCGGGAGATGCTCCTCTGCACGGCTTCGAACCCCCTACGTCTTGTCATGATCTGAAACTGCCACGGATCGAGCGTATCGAGACTCAGATTGATACCGGTCAGCCCGGCTTCGACCATGGCCTCCAGCTTGCGGTGCAACGCGACTCCATTGGTAGTGATGCACAGCTCGCGGAGGCCGTGGGGGCGGAGAGCCCCGAGCTGCTGTATCAGTGACAAAATGTCAGGGCGCACAGTAGGCTCGCCGCCTGTGAGCCGGATCTTGGTGACGCCCTGGGACACGAACGTCGAAGCCAATAGGAGGATCTCCGGGGTCGTCAGGAGAGTGGATGGGGCGGAGAGGGGTACGCCTTCCTCGGGCATGCAGTAGACGCAGCGAAGGTTACACTTCTCTGTGAGTGAGATGCGTAAGTAAGAGTGCTGCCTATGAAAGGTATCCGTCAGGAAATCGGAGAAGGGCTTGGCATCTTGGATGGAACGTCGGCGTGGACTTGGAGGAACGGGAAGCGGCAGTGGTGACGGAGAAGGCGGCGACGCAGGCAGCGGATCAAAGGAAGTCGGCGTGGGGGTGGGTGAGGCTGGGGTTGAGAGGTCCGTATCCGAGGGGTAGCTCTGTCGCGCTCCCCGGGCACGCAGCAGCCTGGACTCGGCGGCAGATGCATCCGTGGATGTTCCCCGAGATGGTGTTTGTCGGATAGATGCGTGAGCGCGGGACCAGCGGAGAGGCGCCTGGCGCTGCTGACCGGCGTGCAACCATCGCGCAACGGCCCGTGATGGCGCGGGCATCTGTGTAGGCTGTGGAGACGACTAGATAGAAGGAGCTATCCCGTTCCTGTGGTTCTGGGTCCGGATCTGGATCTGGATCTGCCAAGATGGTTCGCCAGATGTCGTGTAGGATGAGGGTGGAGTGGGAGTGTTCGTGTCACCCGCAACGCAGCGCAGAACCTGGACTAGACAAGCAGAAGGCGATGGTGATGGTGTCAAGGCTGCATCTTCGCACCTGGGGCCCCCTGCCGTCCTGGATATCGACTATGCAGGATCAGGTTCGAAGCCGGTAAATGCACGAAGCCGTCTTGGAACTGCGCAGATGACCTCAGTCGGAACCCTGTAGGATCGCGATCAACATAGGCCAACCTGACGGCGTGTTCGTAACCGTGCGAAGTTGTTGACAGCGCTTTGCAAGTCGCCACAAGCTCTGACTCTTCTCGATGTGATGATCTTGTTCAGGAGTTGCGCAAGATAAGTGGTAGAGGGCATGAGTGTGAGCGTGAGTGTGAGTGTGGCGACGACTTGAAGTGACGTCGGATGCAAGGGGACAAACACATCCCATTTCCAATCATCGCACTGCAAAAGCGTTGGGGAAATCCCTGACTGGAGGAAAGGCGCGGGCGGCGGAGAATAGTTACCGGTACTGTTAGAGGTCGCATTACAAAGTGCCGCTGTAGTGTAACAGTGGGGCTGCTCCAGCACACCTAGGTGCGGGACTGTAGGCTCTGGCCTGGCTCTGGCTTGGCTCTTGAAGCAAACACCTGCAGGCACTCAAGATAGGTTCACGCTGCCCTAGAATCTAGCGGGAACTAACGCGAGGAAGGCGCAATCAGACCCAAGACTAGAGACTAGCTGTATGGTACAGTAGATCCATCTCTAATTCTCATGTCCAGGAACAGCAACAGGGAACTCCGTACCTCCGTAACTCCGCGTCCCCTGCCTAAAGAGGAAAGGAGGTAAACAAGGCTGAAAACTCCAAGGTTGACTTGCACCCGTGCCATGCATCTTCAAAACAACACCAGCCAAGCCAGCCAGCCTTACCACTCACCACATTGACGCTCTTCACCCACGAGGCAGACCAGCGCGTCTGGTCTACCATCAGACCTTGCCGCAAACAACCTTGACCCGACGACGCGACGCACGATTACTTCGTTACTACTTGGTCACTACTTGGTCACTACTTGGCGATCCCTGCCTCTGCTTGTTTGCGACATGCCGGCGCGCATTCATCGTGAGAGATACATGCCTTAGCGAGTCTGCACTTTGCTTGTCTGCGTCTTCTGCTTCGGGTAAGCACCGCAAGCATGCATTTCTCTCGGAGCTTTCAAGGTAAAGTGTCAGCCTCGGCCAGTCGATACAGCCGGAGTCAAAGGCCGCAGCGGCCCGGCGCTGACGTCCTCGCCGATAGCTTCACCTCACTGTCTGCCCAGTCCCAACGGCAGACTCGTGGCGACGCTGCTCGCTTCGTCCATTCACATACGCGAGGCTGAGTCGTGCCATACCGTCAAGGAAATCACTTTGCCTCTGGGGTTCGCTGGCCCTGTGACGTCCTTCCAGTGGTCGTCGTCGTCAAGACTGGTCCTCGTCGCCTCGGTCGAAGATGTCCACGCTTTTTCTGCTCTCGACCGAGACGACTTCCGCGCCACGATCCGCAACCCAGTGCCGCCTGCAGCCAAGCCAGTCTATGTAGGCTTCGGTGCATCGGACACCGATGTCTGCATCTGTTCTTCTTTGGGCCTGAGGTTTGCTATCTTCGATCTCGCCTCCTCCAGGGCTGTCGAGGTGGCCAGCCCCAAGTTCCACACCGCGGCCACCGTCCGAAAGGGGTTTTGCTTCCGACCAGTAACTCGACACCTGGCCTTCATCACACGCACGTCAGGTAAAGACATGATCAGCATTCATCATCCCGTGTCAAAGGAGACTCAGAGGTCTTGGTGTCCTGACACTGTTGATGCCCAGGGCATCGTTTGGAGTCCGGACGGGAAATGGCTGGTCACTTGGGAGTCTGCCGCTCACGGCCACAAAGTGCTGTTCTATACATCGGATGGAAATCTCTTCAAGACCTGGTCTGGCCCTCAGGTTCTGGGGCCGGCCGACGCTGAGACCCTGTTCGGTCCTGGGGTGAGACTTTTGGGCTTTTCTGCAGACGCCCGACGTCTAGCTATTGGCGACAGCAGCAGGCGTGCATGCGTCTTGGACATGACGTCCGTCACTGAATCCCTGCATCTGCAGCATCCCAGCAGCATAACGCCTACAGACACTCTTCAGGTGCGTGGAGGATGCTCGCTTCCATCCCTCCACAATCCAGGTACTGACTGCAGCAGGTCTGGCAAGAACAGGTCGGTACCAGCGGCCATCAGTTCGTCAGGGCTCTTCAGGCCGTCTCGCCTCCAATCGCACAGCCCGCAGCAGCAGCGGCTTTGTCTCTGTCCGGGTGTGCGCTCCTGTCATTCGACGAGTCTTCAGCCCTCCTTGCCACTAGGTTCGAGGACGCGCCAAGCACAGTCTGGATCTGGGACCTCACGGCTGCCGAGTTGAGGGCCGTCCTGCTTTTCCACGGCAGTGTGTCACGAGTCTCGTGGCACCCTACCATTCGCGAGACTATGCTCATTACTTGTGACGGCGATGCATATAACCCTCTCGTCTTCGTATGGGATCCTTTATCAGAGGGCCCCAAACCTGTCGATTTCTCCGGACAGCTCTCCAGCGGCAAAGTGCATGTAACCTGGCTGATATTGGACAGTGTGGAGCCAGGTGTACTTTTCGCCTCCGACAGCAACGAGTATTTATTTGCTTCTGTAGCCGAGGGCGAGGAAGTCTCTCTCCCTTGGCGTGCGGATGGCGAACCCAGTGACCCTCTGAGCAATACTGAAGACTTGGATGCATCTGACGAGGACGCTAGCCAACTGGACGATACTTTCTCTTTTAGAAAGATATGACTGATCCGGTCTGCACGCCTGCAATCTTATTCAAGACCCCTGAACTCCTTGGTGTTCATCCGGCCTCTATTTCTGCATTCCAGTCTCTTCGCGGAAGTTCGAGGACGATCCGTAGTGCGGAAGTCCAGCGAAAGCCTTCGGCATCAGAACTCGGGGATCTCATCCTGTTCTTCAGAAGCAGCCTGATGCGGCCGACCTATCACTTTTTCGCGCCGATGGGTGGGCCCACTGTTGGTGACCTCGTAGCAGGGGTCCCTTCGCGCCAGGTACTTCGTACTCAATCACATACCGTACATTGCTGTTATCGAGATTCATCAACGTGGCAATCAGACCAGCACACGACCCTCGGTTATATTGAGGATGTAATGCACCCGCGCGGCAACTGTCACCAAGCAGTGGTACGTGCCCTGTCAACACTACAGCAAACATGCTTAGTTCCAGCGGGCGTCAACGCTCATGCAGAAGCTCTCTCGTATTGGTGTACATGTTTCTTTTGATGGGCTATCGCAGAATCGCAACGGGGCTCCACGACGTCCGATGAGCTGTCAATCATCCAGAACCTCGTGGCTTGCAGCTCAGAAACCTTGCCTGCTCCCTGCTGCATTGAACACCATCTGAGACATTAGCAACGAGACGGCGCTACCTGACTGAAATGGAGCATGGCTGGTACGTTGAAAGGTCCAGTTGCGACCCCCACTGTGCGGCTCCGCCATCGACATCCAGATGGATCCGGAAACCGGGTTACGCCAGTCGTCCTGCAACTTTGATGGCCGCAATATCGTGAGCTGCAGGTGATTTATGACAGGTGCCTTCACCCTGCATTGACACCCTGTTCAAGTAGCCATTCCAAGCGCAGTAGCGATCTCCTTCTGGACGACCATGCGTCAGGGCTCCCAGTCGTATCTTCTTTGTACTGGTTTCCTGTGTCGAGCTGGGCAGAGAAGGCGAGACCTGCACCCATATCCGCCAGCATGGTCTTCGTCATATTCCAGAATGTCAACATCGAGACATGCCAAAGAACATGCTCAAACATTTATACCCTGTCGATCTGGGTTTAGCGGGGCCGCCGAAAGCAAGCCATGGCTCTCGACATGCCTGACACTCACACCACTCCGACACCATGGAGACTCGAGCTAAGCCAAAGAGCGAGCAGCTTGCAGAGCAATGGAGGATTTGGTGGCTACCACGAGGGCTCGAGAACATGTCGTCTCCACGATATAAATTTGGATCCCCTTCAACTCCGCCTCTTGAACCCATGGGTAGAGTCCATCCTCGTGAGTGAGTGGCACATAATTACCCAATATTCGCAATATTCGAGGCACGCTTGCGGTTCTACCAGATCGATATCTCGCGTCTTTGCTGTTCGAGATCTCCTGCTGTCACCTGGACTATTTGGCCTGCAGCTTTCCGAGACAACGAACATGACAGCCTCGGACTATGAGATGCCAAAGGATGTGGTCCCACCCGGGAACCAGACGGGCATCTACTATATCCCAATCTCGAATGTCTGTAAGAGCCAGCGCCGGTGGCGCTGTAGTACCCGGGAAACGAGTGCCTGGCTGACCGGCAACCTGCAGCTCCCCTTCAACGTATCGTGGCAACAAATCAAAGATTATGTGCGACAGGTATGCGAGGTAGACCACGTGGAAATCTTTCAGAAAAGCACGTCTGGCTGGGTGAGGGTCAAGGGTCGTGAGAATTACGAGGCAGCATATGGTACGGCGGTATCCTGGCTATTTGGCCTGCTTCTCTGCAAGACAATATGCAAGGTCTCGCAGAGCCACTCCGACAACGCTGACAGTACAATCCATAGGACATTTGAATGGCAAAGAATTCAACGGACGAGCAATTATTGCGGAGGGGAAGAATGCGGATTCGCCAATTCTGGTACGAGACCTGCTCGTTTGCAAACCTACAGGATCGAGTACCCGTACGCCCAGCAGCAGCACGAATGCTGCTGTTTCCGCCGTCTCCGAGACCCCATCGTATGCTACCGGTGGTCCAGTATGCCACCCGGATTTTTCAATGCTTTCGTCCCCCTCGTCCACCACAAGCTCGTCATTCAGTCAGGTGGGTACGCTTCCACGCACATTTTCAGCTCACTCGAGCAGTCCAAGATGGGAGACGCGTACACGGTGCTGCTACCCTGTAATCATGTCTCCTGACTCACGAGCTGATGCCTAAACGTTTTGCACAGGGAGGGGATGGGTACAGTGTATCACTGTCATCCTCAAGTTTCATGACCAGTCCAGATCTCACGTACCCTCATGCAGCCGTGCCCAACTACGACCACCTGTCCGCAGGGTATTCGCAAACGCCTTCTATGTCGACCTATGGCTTCGCTCCGAGCCCCAGCAGCTCCATTCAAGCGCCGCCACTATTCATATCCTATCCGACCTCACCTGATAGCTCACAAGCAATGTTCAACTCAGCCACTTCTTACGCTGTGCAACCACCCTACAACGACTACTACCCGACGGTGACGACATCGTTCACCAACCAGATGGCGAGTATGGCCATTGACAGGAGCCTAAATGGTGGCGTGGTCTATACGGAACAGCGAGGCATCCGGATCCGTGACATCTCACGCCGTGCCTCGGCCGATCAGATCCGCAAGATGCTTCGCGAGGTGACAGGACCTGAGGCAAACCTCATCAGTGACATCCAAATTCCCTCTGACCCGAACGGGAACCCGCGAGGGCTGGCATTCGTCCGCTTCTGTACCGCTGATCTCGCCAAGCGCATGGTAAGGCATCTTGATGGAGTCGAATTCAAGGGGAAAGAGCTGCAGGTGCGCCTGATGAAGGATGGTGAAACCATCGGCGGCGGCGGCGGTTCCTCTGTGGCAAGCTCGTCGAAACCGCACCGCAGCAGCAAGCATCACCACCAATCTCGGAAGGAAGACAGCGGCAAGCGAGCCGATCGGAGGGATAGGGACAAGACCGAGAAGACGAGCGGCAGCTCCAGGTCTTCGCCCTCCTCATCCAGCAGCAAAGCACCAGTGGTGGCTGACGGCGCCTGGTCCGGCAAGTCAACGTCTCCAACGTCCTCGGGCAAGGAACGTCATGACAAGAAGTCCTCGGTGGTAATCGCCGACGGAAGCTCTGGCCGCAGGCTAAGCGATGCCGACAGACGGTAGTGTGCCCAACGGATCTGATCCGCGTTTCGGAGCGATGCCTGTTTGGACGGCGTCCGCGTTGCGGGAGCTTTCCTCCCGGATGTCGGGGACCGGAGGAAGTCCAGGATTGTATTGCTTCTGCTTACGCATTCTTTGCTATCAGGCAGGAGATGCAGGAGGGCCAGGCGCTAGCAGGCAAGCAGGCTGAGATGGGCGCGGGCGCGCGGAGACGTCGTTCTTCAAAAGCAAAATTCCTTCATCTGACGGACGTCCCTGCAGCGATTGCCGGAACGTTGGCCTCTTCCGCATTAGTCTCGCCCATTTGCGCCCACAGTCTCCTTTGCTTTTTCTTCCCTTGGAGAACTCACCGCTGGTTGACAAGTCAGACATAAAAAACATGGTGGTGTACTCTGGGTACTTGACCACGTGCAGAAGTGGTCGTTTGAAACATATCTCCGACATTTAGCCGGGGCTTTTCTTCATTATTCCTACAGCGCCCCAGTTACCACACTAGGTTGGCGCAAGTCCACTCTCCTTATGGACCTCAGAATGATAATTGTTTTCTTCCTCTCATCCTCAATTAAAACAACTTCACCTCCACGAATGTAATGAATGTACAATATCTGGCTTATTGCCAACGCTTAAGCCGGTTTGCTGCGCGCGGCACTCCAACAGCGCCGAGTTTCATCTGGTCTCCGCGGCGCTCGGTCCGGACGGCTAGAGGACGCCACCACGGTACACATAGATTGAGATACCGCGGTGACTCCGGGTGGCTGAAGTCGGCAACGGCAAAGCCAGCAATGAGGGAGGAGAACCATCGAAAGACTCCCGAGAAAAGCGATGGGACGGCACATGACTCTGCGGTGTTATTTTCGTGGTCTCAGATTACTATTTGATTTACGTAGACGTTAGGCTAATGATCCCCCCCCCCCCTCGATTTTTTGAATGAGCACTTTCCCCAAAAAGGTTCAGTGGCCCGAAACACCGGACACCAACACTGCGCTCACTATACCCGCTGGCTGGCGTCGAGTTCTGTATATCGTTGTATGTGTGTATGTACACGTGTTTCTAACAGAGCGAGAGTGAGTTCCCGAGGACCTCGCGACCCGTCCAATCCTGATTTAGTCCTCCTAGAGTAGAGGCTTCCCCGCAGCGCCAGGCTGGCTGGGTTGGCCTTCGTCCAAGAAGCAGGCCGTGGTGAGACAGGTTGGAAGGAGACTGCGGGTTGTCGTATGTATGTGCGGGTGACGAATATATACAATTCGGCAAAGCAAAAATGTTCGGTGGGTGGGGCTCGGTGGCTCCTGGTATCTTGTGTGGGGTCTCCAACTCTGGCCATCCGCGGGTCGTTGCGCAACCTCCATAGAATATGTACTGCGATCCAGGTGTATTCCAAGCCTACTGCTTCGCGTTCTTCGACTCATCGGTAGTCTGCGATGGCAGGGCAGGAACTGGTGGCTGTGTCGAAAGCGTATCCTCATACCGCCTCGGCTCCTCGTCGTCCATCATCATGGTGTATCTATCTTCCGGCGGTAGAGATGGAACGGGAGGAATGTCCTCACCATCTCTTTGCTGTTGCCTCTGGATTCTCCCGGTCTGCTGATTTACCCAACTGTTGACCGATCTGTAACGCACAGGCATGTCCTCGCTCGTCGTCGTGTACACAGTGTCCCGCTGACCGTGGCTACCAGCGTCGCTTCTGTTCGCCACGCTGTTGTTCCGGCTGAGACGGCCTGCAGACTTTGCAAAACTGAAGGGGCGAGGGCCCATGCCTTGCTGGGCCGCCGGTGGTGGAACTATGATGTCGCCGTCTCCGAAACCTGAAGAAATAGATGACAACTCAGAAGCCCGGTACACGGCTCTCTTGGCCGGGTCGTAGGCCGTTGATGCCTGGCGCGCAAGCTCGGATTGGTTGTAGACCGGATTGGGCATGCGTGATCGATCGCTCGTCACGGTCTCCAAGGTTTGCGTTGTGCCGGCGCCGTACTGGGCTGCGCTGGTCGGGCTTGGTCCAACCAGAGCGTCTTCGGGCGACGCAAAGGGGTTACTGCTCTGGTTGGTTGGGGTGAAGGTGGTCTGCAGTTGAGGCAAGACCAATGACGATTGCTGTTGTTGCGAGTACGGTGGCGCATTCTGCATCGTAACGCTCTGCGGGCTCTGCGTACCATGGGACTGATATGTGCCACCAGACGACGCCGAGAACGGGTTGACATTGGAGTAAGACACATTCGTGTTCAGCTGAGGCAGGTTCATTGGGCCATGCTTTAAAGGGGACCGCGTCATTTTTGATCCGTCGGTCATTGAGTAGACGCCAGACTTCGGCCCTTCGTACATCGGCGGTGAGCCACGACCATCGACGTCCTCCCAGCCGCGCTGGTTTCGGCCAAAGTATGGGATTCTGGCGAGCAAAGGGTTTGGTGGTTTAAAGTCATCGTCGTACATCCCGCTCTTCACTCTGAGGGACTTCTTGTACATCCGCCAGCCCATCCAACACACGAAACAGATGAGGATGAAAGCGCCTAGAGAGTTAGTCCCGGTTAGCATTCTGGAACCTCAGCATAAACGAGTTGTGATAGAATCTTACCAATTGAACCTGCTGAGATGAGTACATCCTCGCCAGTCGGGCTCAAGCCTCCTGGTGGCGGGCCATGATCATCGTGGCGGTCGCTATCTTTACTGCGATCGGTGTCGCCGGTGTCGCTGATGAAGATCGTTGGCGATGGAATAGAGCTATCAAAGGCCGCAGTAGCTCTCGTGGTGGAGGACGTGGCTGTAGTTGGAGACGGGGAGGATGAAGGGAAAAGGCTGTCGATGGACGATGGGGTTATCGTGCTTGACACAGAAGCAGTCGACGGAAGCGGTGACGTCGTCATCATCGTCAAAGAGGACTCAGTGACAACGGGCGCAACCGAGACCTGAGGGTTGAAGGCGGCGGGTCGACTTGTAGACGTGCTTGGCGAGGGCGATAAGCTCGACGTAGATGACGATGACGTTGTCGTCGTGTGTAGGCTGCTCGTCGTCTGGGTCGAAGACGGACTGGCAAGACTTGAGAATGTGTTGGGTGTACCAGCTGCGAGCGGGCTTATGTTAGTTGGAGGAGGTGGAGGTGGCGGCGGTGCTGGTGTCGCTTTTGGTCTATCATCATCGTGGTCGCTGTCGTCATCGTTTTCGTCTTGCACCTTCGCGTTTTGATGATTGTCGCCATTCTTGCCTTGGCCGCGGTCGTGGTCGTCTCGTGAATGCTTGCGGCTGGCGTCGGACCGTTGTAGTGAGCCACGCTCACTTCTGAGAAGTCGCTCGGCGATCGTATCGAGTGTGCCTCGCCTGCCAAGATGTCCTCGCTGGAACTTCAACTCGGGACCGTCCTCTCCATCTTGATTGTCGAACACCGGGGCCATCACGTCCACCATTCCGCGTGCTCGTTGTGTCTTCAAACCAACATCTCAAAGTTGCCTCACGCCAGCGTAACGAAGAAAGGAAAGCGAAGGCCTGCGCTGGAGAGAAAAGGTTCGAAAGAGAGAGATGGACCTTTTCCAGAAGACCAGAAAGACAAGTGAAGAATAGAGGCCAGCCCTGACTGGAGGGGATGATGCAGAGAAGGAAAGGTGGAAAGATGAAGGGTACTTCTGAGAAGGAGAGTGGTTTGGTAAGAGCAGGTGTATCAGACTGGGGCGAGCGAAGTAGACCTGAAGGTGCCGCGAGGGGTGGGGTGGGTGTGGGCGATGTGAGGCCAGGGTACTATGCAGTCGCAGGTTTGATGGATCCCCCCGAGCCTCTCTTCGGATGGGGCCTGGTCTGGCGCCAGGGATCGATGGGGCACAACAGGCCGAGTCAAAGAAGGGATGGTCCGGCCAGAGTTTTGGAGCTATCGGCAACGGGCACGACCCCAAACGAGCCGCAAAGGTCGGATCATCAGGGGTAGTCGAAGCTTAAACGGCTGGACATATTGGCACTGTCCCAAGAGCCCGTCCCACGCGAGAGGAGACGGCGCGAATCTATCTATCTGATGGCGGACGCTGACGACCACGGACCAAGGCGCGTCGCTAGACTCGGCGTTGCTCGGCGCTCCCAGCAGGCGCTGCGGGTCAAGGAAAAACCTTCAGGGCATACGCAGTATGGAGTATGTTCATCGTATCTGCGAGATCCCAGGGCTCTTTGCGTCGAAGCTGCTGCGGCGAACGGATGTTCGTTTGTGCTTGGACCTATCACCAAGGACTGGCTTGACTGGCTAGCACAACACAGTACACGAGACGGGAAGGGGGACGCGGCGAGACGAGCCGAGCCATGCAATCCAGAGTCGAGGAGAGGTGCCATCGTACGTGTGCACAGTAGTGCAGGCACGCGTGGGGGTGCCCAAGAAAGGACGATCAGAGCAGGCTTGTCGTCTGCCTTTGAAGAAGCTCTGGGGCTGGAGGCTTGACTCGGCGGAGAGGTCGAACTCCGTACTGTGTATCACCACGGCGTGGGAAAGTGGACGGAAGGCTCGGTTCAGTAGCATCCACACGCAAGACGCACAGATTGGACGAGAGGCGGCCTGACGGCACGCAAATTGTACAGTTGCCAGCCATCAGCCGTCGGTCGTCGAGGCGCTATCGCGCGCTGAGCCATCCTGGCAGTACGGTCTCGAATTTCGTGGCGTGACGTGACATGTCATAGCCATCGTCGAGGCTCAATGCTGTGCCCCAGAGCACAGTACCACGGTATATTTGCATTTGACACTGCACGGCCAGAGAGAACCGTGCCGGCCGGCCCGACGTGTGCTCACTGGACTGGACAAGCTGAGGCCGGGTGGCTGCGAGAAGAAAGAATGCGCATTGACGCGGTTGAGATGGGGCGATTCTGCGGTTGTTCGAAGTTGGGGGAAGACGACTTGACGCAAACCCGTGGAAAGGCTGCTGTCTCAGAAGACCAAGAGGGCGTTTCAGAAACAGCAGGGATGGGCCCGCATGCACGAGGTGCAGTACGGAGTTGGGGGGGTGTGCGGGGGAAGGCTGGGAGGTGGGGCTGAAAGAGGACTAGTGCATGATGTTAGGAAGTTCTGCTAGGCTTGATCGGGCTGGACGGGGTGGTCCTCGTGCCTGTCCTGCCTGTTGTGCCTGTCGTACGTGGCGTGTCTGTCGTGCTGAGACGACAATCCAATCGCTGAGGTTGCATCCGCTGCGACTGCCAGCAGCGTCGCCTGCCCAGCCCGGAATTGACAGAGGTGGAATCCTCCCCTCCTGCAGACCTCAGTCCAATTGAACTTGTTTTGGATTGTTCCTCGGCGTCGACGGACACTGGATGGAAACTCTGAACCGGGCGGCGTTCCCGAAACCTTGCTGCTCCCTTTCATTTTGACACTTTAGTTTAGGTTCAAGAGGTCAGACTCGCGACCCTTTTGACAGCTCACAAGCCGCGCAGATCGACGAGATGAGTCGTCTGGCTCGCTGCTTGTGCCGTAACGGCCACGAACATCGATTGAGTTCAGCTGCCCGAGATCCAGACGACGTCGGTTGCCGGCTAGGGACAAACCTCGAAATCCAACCTGATTCGGGCTACCTTCACGACAGCAGCTCCAACAAGGTTTTTTCTTTCTTCTTTCCTTTCATTTATTTTGTCACACCAGGCCAGTGACAGCTGCAGCAGCTGCAGCTGCAGCACACAACACACAACACACAACACACTCTGCACACTGCACACTGCACACTGACGATGCGATACATGTCATCGTCTGATCCCACAATACTCTCTGCCATGTTTCAATAGTTCCGCGAGATCGTCAAGCTTTCCTGCCATCTCGGGCCACCGTTGAGCATCTCACTGGTGATCAGCGATCAGACCTCGAAATGACCCAAGCGCGAAGCAGAGGCTTTTACATACGCTCTGCGGGACGTCTGACCAACATGAGCCTCCCAGCCCCTGCCCCCATCCCCATCCCGCAGTTCACCAGTACCAGATGCCTCCGTTAAGCTCGCCTAGCCTGCAGACTGCCGATCTTGCGGTCTCGGCGACCCGTGCAACACATGGCCAACCTGAGACGATCACAACGAGCTCTTGAGCCCCGGTGGGCTTTGCTCAGTACTGGTTTGCTACAGTACGAGACTATCGAGCACAGTCCCACGACCCACAGCGCCTATCGCCGGTCGGGGTGCTCCTGAGTCGACACACAGTATCTTGCAGCAGTCAAGCGTCTAGTCCTAGGCGTCAATACCAACAGCACCACGTGTGTTGCTTGTATTCATTCCCTTGGCGTGCCGAGGGGAATTTATCAACTCTGTCCGCTGTGGCGATCCGCAATTCTTACTCGGCAAGAAAAAAGTGTGTTTCTAGTGCGTAACGTTTTCGGCTGCGTAACGATTTTGGCACCCACTACGGGAGGAACGAGCGTGGTGGGCGGAATAACTAGCTTATGTAACGTCCGCCGGTAACATTAACGTTCGATCGTCTTGGTTACGAATGTGGCGGACCTCTTGCGTGTTGCTCCGACCATCTCTAGCTTTTCGGCCGTCATACCAACCTCAGATGATCTCGGAGCATCGGCCACTTCTAACTCCAGACGATCAGGGCATCGAAACGTTGTTCTTGGAACCCGTGAGTTTTAGACTCAGATTACCTCCTGGGAGACGCCTGTGTCGACTTGGTCGCCCAAGTCGCCCTTTGCTGCGTAAGATGCATGTTTGCTCCGTTCCGTTTCGTCAGCCACTCGCAGCGCAGCCCGGCCTGTCACTCGGACACCCCCTCACCGACCTCGCCAGACGACGCGGACGAGCTGACGAGCTGCCGTCTTCGATGTGGCTAGACTCGGTGAGCATCTCGCTCGTCTCGCATTGAATGAGGCCCCACCTCGCGAGGCCCCCGATTAGAACGACCGATCACACTAATGTCAACTCGACTTGGCCTCGAATCCGCCGAAAGCAAGCATATCATTTGTGGGTGACGTGCCTAATCCGGGGAATGTATTGCGTCGTCGTTTGTTTTCCACTTAGAAGGCCGAGTCGCACGGAGAATTCTCGCACTCTATGCACGCCGGCATGAATCGAGTGTTCCCGTCGGCGGGGGCTTTCCTGAAGGCTTGCGTACCGGGAGGCCGTCGAAAGGCAGTGCATAGACGCCGCTTTTCTCGATCTGGACTCGAGGACCCGGTTTTCGCACCGGGGGCCCTGCGTCAGATCGCAGATGTCAACTCACAAGCAAAGGCTTCATTGGACGCATTCTTTGAAATATACTAGTACTTGAACCTCGAAGGGGAACGTGTTTACTCGAGACGCGCTTGCTCAGCCGTCCCAGCGTTGCGGAGCTGTGGAAGTGGCGTGGTGGAGGTGCGCGCTTGTGACCAGTCCCCTCCGCGCGTCTACATTGGGAAGACGGGACTGCCACAGGGGGGGAGCGTGTTTATCAGGCGCTGTCCTCCCGGGCAAGTGTTTATAGTGCGGCAGCATTAAGGTCGGCCCTGAACCAGGAACAATACTCTCGAAGCGATATTGATGCATTTCAAGGCGTCCTCTACACGTAACGATCGTATACTCAACACTCGAGGACATGCGCCTCCTTCTTGCTCGCTCAGCCAGGAGGCCTCTTGTGGGGGACTCCGCTGCGTTGAAAAGGGGCATGCTCTCCGTTGAAAGGGGTATCCTTTTCGAGGCCGCCCAAATGTTCAAAGGGAAACTAAGCCCTCCAACGGGGGAAATTTGAAAAATCTTGTTTTGGTCCTTGCTCAGCTATAGCTTTCCTCAATGCTCTCCGTCTCCTCTTCCTTTTTTCTTTTCTCCTTGAACGCATCCACGTGCAGGGCTCTGGGCAAATGTGCCTGGCAACGGCTAATGGCTTCATTCTTTGATGCTCTTGGCAAGCCAATTTCAGAGTAATACTTGTATGCAGTTGCCCATTCTGCTGAGGGGTGTCGGCCAAGTTGCCATTCTATTCTGTGGATCTACTTGCCGACCAAGGTTCTCACTGTACCCGATTTCAGCAGCTCCTAACTTATGTAGCAGAGCAAGAAGCTTTCATGAGAACGGCCTCCTTCAAGCTAAATCCCTTGGTGTGACATCCTTCAGGAGCTAATATATGGAATCGTTCCCCTTGCAAAGTAAAACTTCTGGAAGACAAGATGAATCTTGGGTGGAAATTTTACCCTGGGAGTAGATCACCTCAGGGTCCCAGGGTGATGTCTTCTTGCCCAGGTGGTAGAATATTAGCCGGCGGACCTTTCAGACTCTAGATGCGACTCATCGAGTCCGGGCGGAGCCAATATAATCGCCTGCTGGGTGAATGGATGTTCATCACATCATGCTGGTCCTTCCAACTGGTCCGTGGGGCAAAAGTATCTCTAAGCACGGTGCCCAGGGCCGTTTGCTGTCGACAGCCTGACAGCTACCCTCTAGCCGTGGGCGCTTTGGAATTCAACCGTTGGCTGTTTGAGCCAGGCCTTGCAATGCATCTCTGGTCTGGGGTCCCATGGGCTCTGCCTGCTTTGTGAATTACCTGAAAGGTTCCTGAAAGGGTAGGTTCTTGTGCACTCTGGACGATTGGAATCCGTGCACTGGTACCTCAATGATCGATCCGACACCGGTTCACCGCGTCTCGTGTCCTTGCTGTCCCAGTCTCCCGGGTCCGCCGGAACCGGGGCCAACCGGGGCCGGAATTGTGGAGATGGGTCTCGGTAGAATTTGCCGAGGTCCTCCGACTCAAGACCGGGCAGATGGATGCCCGAGCAAACAAAGCAGCGCGCTTGCGGCGAAGGACCTCAGAAGCCAAATGCGGTTGAATATTCTTGTCGTCGGCGACACTGTTATAGCTGGGCTTCCTGACTTGCATTGCCGTGCATCGTCTTGCCCTGCCTTTTCTTCGCCCGGCCTGGTCCGGCCTGCGAACCGGTTGTAAGCTGAACAAAAACAATAAGGTGTTTGGTGTCGCACATTTACAGTGCCCATTTTCACGGTCTGCTTTGTTTTACATCTGATCATCCATGAGGTTGCTTGTCAGTGTCAACAACCCTACCGAGCACGCGCAGCAAGCATGCGGCACGACCCGGCAATTTGTCCACCCCACGAGACAGGGCAAGGGGAAGGGAAGGAAAAGAAAAAAAGCTGGGGCTGCGTCATTTTCAGATCGACTCGGGACTGCAACGGCGGTGATGCGCCGCGCTGATCTCTCGCCCTTGTACCGGAGCTTCTAAAGGGGGGTCGAAAATTTGGGAGAGGAACCAGAAGGGCTGACGGAAAGACCATAGGCCATCTGGATAATTTCAAGCAGGTCTACCGCATAGTGTGGCATTGATTTTCAATGTTGTCGATGTGAAGTTGCTCGTGGTGGAAGGACTCTCGTTTCTGCTGCTTGTGACAATACAGTGAGTTAGCTTGTGACGACAAGCCACGAGAAAATTCAGAAGCAGGGCCAGATCCGCTTGTGCTCCCGCAACCAGAGCTTGAATTTTGCTGTACTAGGCTTATCATCCGCGGTTACTGCTTATCACCCTCCGTCATCTCGGCCAAGGAAAACCCAAAAAGCGCGCTCGGTGGGCTACAAAGCACCGTGCTCCTTTGCTGAACTACCTAGTCCCCAACCTGTCATCCCAACTAACCCTAGAGATTTCCAAACCTCCTCCACCATCGCACCTAAGACCTAGAAAATTGTCCCTCTTTTTCTTCTTTTTTTTTTTGTTTTTTTGTTTTTTGTTGGCAACAAGCTAGAATTGCTCTCCTGGTAACCTCTCGACAGCTTCGCCTCTTTTCCCTATAGCCCAAACGACTGCCTGCGGCCCGCCGTCGTCGCCCGAAGCTATGGCTTCCTCATCGCGAGCTCTTGGGCTGAGCAAGGTTGCGACCCGCCAGCTTGGAGCCGCCCCTCGCCTGCAGCAACAGTCTGCAGTCGCTTCTCGCGTCCTAAAACCTGCAGCTCGCTCTCTTACCGCCGCTACCGCCACCTATAGACCAGCGTTGCCTGGCAGGATACGGCCTGTCGCACTGCAGTTCCAACGATACCAACATTCCGATGCGCCTCCTCCCCCACCCAAGAAGCCCGGCAAGCTGAGGAGGACCTTGAAGTGGACATGGCGCCTCGTGTACCTCTCCGTGCTGGGCAGCATCGCCTACGTCAGTTACGATGTCTACCAGAGCAATAACCCGGGAGAGCAAGTCCAGCCAGACCCGACCAAGAAGACTCTGGTCATCCTCGGTAAGTAAGCGCCTAGTGCGCGATGCGCCAATTGCGCGACCCAGGACGCTTATCTCGCTGACCTCGTCTCTTCTCTTCCACAGGTACCGGCTGGGGCTCCGTCGCTCTCCTCAAGAAGCTCGACACCGAGAACTACAACGTCGTTGTCATCTCGCCCCGCAACTACTTCCTCTTCACGCCGCTCCTGCCCTCATGTACCACCGGAACCGTCGAGCACCGCTCCATCATGGAGCCCATCCGCACCATCCTGCAGCAGAAGAAGGCCTCCGTCAAGTACTATGAAGCCGAGGCCACCTCGGTCGACGCGGCCCGCAAGGTCGTCCGTATCAAGGACGAGTCCGAGATCAAGGGCAGCGTGTCCGAGACAGAGGTCCCGTACGACATGCTGGTCATCGGCGTGGGCGCCGAGAACGCCACCTTTGGAATCCCCGGCGTCCGCGAGCATGGCTGCTTCCTGAAGGAGATTGGCGATGCCCAGCGCATCCGCAAGAAGATTATGGACTGCGTCGAGACCGCCGCGTTCAAGGACCAGGAACCCGAGGAGATCAACAGACTGCTGCACATGGTCGTTGTGGGCGGTGGCCCGACCGGTGTCGAGTTTGCCGGTGAGCTGCAGGACTTCTTCGAGGAGGACATCAAGCGTTTGATCCCGGACATCAGCGACCGCTTCAAGGTGACCCTAGTCGAGGCGCTGCCCAACGTCCTGCCCTCCTTCTCCAAGCAGCTGATCGACTACACCGAGAGCACCTTCAAGGAGGAGAAGATTGACATCCTGACCAAGACCATGGTCAAGAAGGTCACCGACAAGACCGTGGAGGCCGAGGCCGCCAAGCCGGACGGCTCCAAGAACAAGATCGTCCTCCCCTACGGCCTCCTCGTCTGGGCCACCGGCAACGCGCTCCGGCCCATCGTCAAGGACCTGATGAGCCACATCCCCGCGCAAAAGGACTCGCGCCGCGGCCTCGCCGTCAACGAGTACCTGGTGGTGCAGGGCACCCGGGACATCTGGGCGGTGGGCGACTGCGCGGTGGCCGGGTACGCGCCGACGGCGCAGGTGGCCTCGCAGGAGGGCGCGTTCCTTGCCAAGCTGTTCAACAACATGGCCAAGACGGAGGCCCTGGAGCAGGACATCCGCGAGCTGTCGAGCTCCCTCAACCTCAAGCCCGGCAACGCCGCCGACGTCGCCCGCCAGATCGAGGACCACGAGCGCCAGCTGCGCCGCGTCAAGGACATCAAGCCCTTCCACTACTCGCACCAGGGCAGCCTGGCGTACATTGGCAGCGAGAAGGCCGTCGCCGACGTCGCGTGGTTTAACGGCAACGTCGCGTCCGGTGGTACCTGGACGTACCTGTTCTGGCGCAGCGCCTACCTCTCCATGTGCTTCAGCAGTAAGTTTACCCTCGTGTGTGGCGGGGGTGTCGCCTTTGCCGAGTGAACAATAGCAGCTGACATGTCTTTTACAGCCCGAAACCGGCTCTTGGTCATAAACGACTGGGCAAAGTCCAAGCTCTTTGGCCGTGACGTATCCCGGGAGTAGACTCAAAGAAAAATTGTGCTTAGAGGGATGGATTCGAAAGGTTTCAGTGATGGGACCGTCGGGGTGTGGTAATATATGCTTCTTGATATCCCATGTCTGGTTTCTTTCACGGGCGTCAGGCGGAAATGGGACAGGATAGACATCTGGCCCCGGATGATATTTTTTTCTTCCTCTCTTCTGGTCGGCAGCAAAACAATATTTCTTACTATAGACGCCCCCTCTGGGAGAGTGAAGGCAGCGGAGCGGCATTGGTTGCTATACTTGTTGCTTGTGGACTTGCAGAATCTTTCTTTCCAGTACACTGTATGTCAATATACCTAGGTATGTATGGAGTATCTGACGAATACATTGAATGGAAATCAACACGAGACAGCGCTTCTAACGCAGCAACCGGATATCTTCTATCAGTACTCGGCTCCTACAGGTGGAAGCCGTGGAAGTCTAGAAGATCGGTTGTCTCGATGGCTTTGAACTTTACAACATGAACACTCCGTGCTTGCCTGTGTCTGTTGTGAAAGCACTTTATGTGATGTGTCTCGGTGGCCCAAGTCACCTGTTTTACATCTTTACGGTGTTAACAATAGGTTGCCTACGTAGTCGTATACAGTGCCTCAGACATAGGTTGTCCCTCCGTTGTGAGCCGTAGTGTTGATTGATTTCCAAAAATTATTTCTCCAGGCAGCGGTTTCCAGGGAAACCTGAACACCTCCGCCGCGCATTTCTATTTCAAGGTGAGAGTGCACTCACATCCACCCCACAATCCTAGCCCTGAGCTGGGCCAACGTGTCAGCAGTTTTCGCCAACCCACAGCAGCAACGACGCACCTCCTTTGTGGTAGGAAAGGCAGGGGTAACGGTCACGCGGCCACCCTTGGGCATTCCGCAGGCCCTTCACAGCAGTTGACTCATTCTGTAGAGGCACAAGTAACTGGCGCTGGGGGTCTGAGGTTTGGACCTTCCCTTCTTTCCTTCCGCGACCCATCAATCTACAAGATACGCACATTCTGATTCCCAGTCAGCTCTCACATCGTCAGCGTCGACACCCCTTCATCGTCACTCAACTCACCCTTTCTCACCATGTCCTACTGTGGTATCGAGGGTATGAGAAGCGGCGGCGGCGGCTCTGCCAATGAAGGTCCCTCCGCCGGCAACTCTACTAGCAATCCTACCATCCACGACAACCAGGTCAAGCAGCCTCTTCCTCGTGTTGAGTGGATTGACTTCAACATGCCTGAGGTGCAGCACCTGACTGGCCTTGATGGAACAAACTACAATGTTTGGCTCAACACTTGGTAAGTCTGCCGTACCATATGAGGCGGTATTTTGTTCCCTTAGCATAAGTGATACGAGACTCGACAATGCCTCAAGATTTGGAGGCTGGACCAGACCGCCTTCCCCCCACCGTGGACCGTGGACCGTGAGGCCCTCAGCACATACGAACATACAAATCAACACTCGGTGTATTGCTCTTCTTTCTCAGACCTGTCTCATGAACCTAATAAAGTACCAACAGGAAGGCCGCTCTGATCGCCTCCGGCGCAATCTGCGATCACCCAACCAACCCATTCACCTTCGTGCTCTCAAACAGGGACAATTTCGCCCTGGCCGTCAAGGCCCGCTGCACCATGCATCGATTCCTGTTGGATCACGTGGACGCCGCTATTTGTCATTCGGCCCAGGATCTGTTCAAGTACATCAAGGACGAGAGTCACGAGATCTGCTGGCCCAACGTGGATTGCATGTGGAGTAGGTAAGTACCTCTTTTCTCCCTGGAACAAGAGCGGAGACTGTTTCTGAAAGGCAACACTTCAACCTCAGATACCACGAAACTAACAACTGTGTAGTCCAGATCCAGACGGCCGACGAGTGGACTGAGCAGGACGCCACGAATTGGTTCCGCTTCGGCAAGCAGGTTGAGCTCCACAAGGAGTGGGCGAGGAGAGGGCGAAGAACTTTCTGGGTGTGGTCAACGCCAAGCAGGGAGATTTGGGAAAGGTTGTCACAAAGGCCCCTATTGAAGGATTGGGCTCTGTCAAGGCTGATCGATGACTCTACGGCGCAATTCTAGGCCCTCGTCAGCGGGCGGCGGCAGACGCATCTGTCACGGCACGGCTAGGGGAGCATGAGATTCGATGAGAATGACTTGTTGTTGCACGAGGAGAGAAGAGGGAGAGACTAGCTAGAGTATCGCTGGCGCTTCGCCGGCTCTTATAGACATCATACTGAGTGGGTCCTCTGATCCAGCTGGTACGTGACAGCATCCTTGAGATGTGTCTTGTCAGATTTATACCTGAGAAGTCTGATCACTAGGTATCAGTGCCAAAAATAACACCAAGCTTCCGCCACATCAGCTTGCTACAACGCCGCAGTTGGGACAGTATGTCAGGTCATTCGCCGTATCCCCATAGATGTCCGACCCGTACGATGAGTTGAGCGTAACGAGACCGATCTGAGTCGCTGTCTCCGTCCGGATCCAAGTGTCGACAGCTGCCCCTTGCACCATGTCCTGTGACACCAAGATCTGCCTCGAGCCTCTGATCCATGAGCCATACCCTCCGTAGCCAGTGTGCTGGCCAAAGCACAAGTTAAGGCCATTACCAGCGACAGTCATGCCGGGTAGCATCTCCTCCCACTTGTAACACCAAGTATCGCCTGTCGTCGCCTGGATCAGTAACGATTCCTTTTCGTTCGAAGAATGTTTGCGAGACGGCTTACCATGATCATGCCCCGAGAACACACCCAGCAACCCCTCCGTCGCCACCAGAGCCTCCATGAACGGGACGTCCTGGCCGCCATATAAACAGCCCGGGCGGTTCGTCCCGTCGGCGCACCAGCCCTGGGCCTGGGCCGCAAGCGGCTTGTCGGCGTCGATGCCCGGCTGCAGGTTCGGGTCCACGCCCTTCTTGAGCTGCAGGGCCTGAGCGGCGGCGACAGGGATGTGCACGAACGCGAGCGAGGGGATCGCCGCGCCGTACTTCTGGAGCAGCGCCTCCTTGGTGTCGTTGAACCAGCCCACGACGCTCTCGTCGACCCAGCAGGGCTGAGGTACCCCCTGGCCGTCGGCGCCGAGTTGCTGGAAGTGGTTGCCGCCGCGGCTGTCGAAGAACCACAGTATCAGCTCTGGGGTGCACGACGAAGCCGCCCCCTCGTCGTCGTCGGCGGCGGCGGCGGCGGCGGCGGCGGCGGCGCAGCTGGAGTCATACACGGGTAGGTAGTAGTTCGAGACGCCCGCCAGCTCGCCCGGGACCATGTTCCCCGTGCGCGCGTTGGGGTACCTCTGTTCCCTCTTCAAGATATGCTCGCGGGAGATGTTGACATCGCTATCGTGATTGCCGTACACCGAGGACCAGGTCAGCCCGCGGGCGACGAGCGGCTCGACCATCTGGTCGACGTAGACGGTGGCGTTGTGCACGAATGCATTGTTTCCGGTGATGAGGTCTCCGTTGAACACGACGAGGTCTGGGTCCTCGCTGTCGACGACCGTGCTGATGACATCGACCGTCCAGAGGTCGTGCTGTGGGCCCCAGGCATCCCACGGGTCTGGTCTCTTCATCAGCCCCGACCCTACCACTTCAGTGCGTTAGCAAGGGCGGCAACTTACTTTCGCCAAAGTGAAGGTCCTCAAAGATTGCGATCTGAAAGGTGCCATCCGCACGAAACTTCAGCGGGCCAAAGCTGGTGCTGGTCTCGACATTGCGCTGTTCCAGAGGCTTCTGTACGGAGGTGGCAACGAGCAGAAGCACGAGCGAAAGAGCAATCGCCATCCTCTTGAGATGTACTCAGAGTAAATGAATGCCAGTAAAAGAATGTAGGAAGAGGTGGAGAGGCTATCTTCGGAACAAGATGCCTCCCAGAATGCCTAGTCCACTTGATAGATACTCCAGTAGTACTCCACATTCACATGCAACGCCCTATGAATCACTACACCTCGCCTTGTGAATCAATGAGGAGCAAAGCAATCTAGCAGGAAAAACGGGGTCTGAAGAAAGCAACCCAAATAGAAGAAAGCAGTCTATTCTTTCTGAACGAATGTAGACCAAATAACCTGGATGCGAAGTGACTCTGAGAGAGACATGAGTTGAAATTGGAACAGCACTGGACAGGGACATACGGATGCTGGCTGATAATAAGAGTACACAGTAGCAAATACGTTCTCTCTCTTTCTCTCCGTTGTGGTGTACTACTGTTATATATTGCAAGATGCTGCCGTGGCCTCTCGTCATGAAGTGCGCCACCCAGCCACCACGGACGACGGACGTACTTCAGCTTCTCAAGGGAGGCCGTCCCTCGGAGAACCAGCCCATCTGTCTGGTAATGATGTGTAACCCCCAACCTGACCGAGCCACTGAACGTTTCAATCCAACAACTAAGACCCAAATGCAGATATATAGGTGCCAGATATTGTGACAAGGGCGAGCAGGAGGAGGCTGATGCTGGGCCCAGGGACAAAGTTGAGGCTATGAAATGAGCCTCAGTCTGGACAACCCAACAGGCACAGGCAGATACCGTGGCACGTAATCAAGGTGGAAACAATATGTTTACAATAATTAATTGAAACCAATAAAGAACGCTTGCCTTGTTACCAATTGCGTGGGTATCTGCGTGCTGTGTTCCCGAAAGTGCCCGGCTCGATCGTTGGAAAAGACCAAGGAGCACTCACAATCCAGTCTCCCTGCATACATGTATACGTTTCCAGCCAATTATCTCTGTGCAATCCTTTCTCTCTATCCTGTGCCGCCCTTGACCGGGGCAGGTATGACTACAACTGTACCATCCTCATTCTGGTCTCTAGCAGACGATCCTTGTCCAACCTGCAACTTCCACAATACTCGCTGTGCCACTGCCTCAACGACTCGACCCTCTTCTCGTCAATGGGCCGCATGACCTTCTGCTGCGCTTCCCCGCCGGCGCCCGGCGCAGAAGAAGCGGCGGCGGCCTTATTACTGCTGCCGCTGCCGCCGCCCGTGCCGTTGCCCTTCTCGGCGAGCATCATCTTGACCTGCTCACACCGCAGGTTCTCGTCTAGGAGCCAGTTCTCCCACTCGCTCTGGATCATCTCGGTCTCGATGCTGTTGACCACGCGCATCGCGACGAGGAGGTCGTGGCGGTACGAGCCGAGCCTCTGTCGCGTGCGGCGGAGCCGCCGGGCGGTGGCCCTGCTGTTGCCGGAGCTCAGGGTCGCCCCGGCCTCCTCGAACGGCGAGTCCAGGGAGGTGTTGTTCGCGATGGCGCGGAACGTGTCGTAGCTGGGAGAAAACAAGTGTTAGTAAAAGAGGTGAGCGGCAGACTGCAGGCTCCCTGAAGTGGCGACTTACCATTCGCTGCCCCCAGTCGGGGCGACAACCGACGACAGAGCAGCCTCATCCAGATCCGCAATGTAGACTGCCTTGCTCATCATGATGTTCGGACCGACGCCCATGCGGCTCATGAACTTGGTCGCGCCCCTCTCCGTCCACCATGTCGAGCCCTCACGGCCAGTAAACACCGCGTTGGTGATCAAACTCAGCGCCAGCGCAGCCAGAATCACCCGGTGCGCAGTAAACACGCTAAACATCTTCTTCAGGCCCGCAAAGGTCCACATCAACAGGCTCGTCGCCACGCTCTCGAAGATGCTCCTCAGCGTCTCCAGCACCATCTCCGTCAGCGTGCGCGGGCGGATCATCTTCTGGCTCTTCTTGCCGGGCATGACCGCCGTGCCGTCCTCCTGCGTCTCGCCGGGGGTGAAGATGACGACCTGCGTCTGCTGGCCGATGTTGCCATACACCTGGATCGCCCTCTTGGTGCGGCTGTGCGGGCCCAGCTTGCGCACCTGGTCCGTCGCCACGTCGGCGAGCTCCTCCGCGTCGCGGCGCGCGTCCTCGAGCGCCTGCCGCTGCACTAGCGCCTTGGACAGCGGCGGCTTCTTAGACCACTCCACCTTGGTGTACAGCGCAAGCTTGCACTTGGACTTGGCGACGTGCGTGATGATGACCTTGGTGATGAGCTTAAACGAGCCCGAGTTGGGCAGGTGCCAGGGCGTCTTGATGTAGGTCACGACGTAGGTAAAGTGGTCGCTGAACACGTCGATGACCTGCTGGTCGAGCACATCCTTCTCGGCGCCCCTCTTGGCGTACGCGATGAGCCCTTTTGTGTCTACCTTGAACTTGAACTCGCGACTCATCTTGCCGCGGTCCATGAGCTGCCAAGGGCCCTGGGCGATCTGCTTGGCGCGCCGCTCGAAGTAAAGCTTGGGAAAGATGAAGGACTTGTCGCCGAAGAGCACGTGAAAGCAACCCTTGGCGCTGAGCTCGAAGGTGCGCTCTTCGATGGCCTCGCCCATGTCCTCCGGTTCGTAGATGACCGGGTGGGCGGGGAGCTGGAATTTGGGCACCGGCTTGCGAACTGGGCGCGCGGATCTCTCCCGGGCGTAGGTGTTCCTGAACACGGGTCGACCGGTGGCAGTACCATCGTCGATAGGTGTGTTCGATGCCACCTCCTCCCAACTCTCGGCGCTAGGACTCTTCGCATCGTACTGGTCAGTCTCCAAGTTGATTAGAGCCGTGATGATCTCTGAGGTATTCATGGGTTCTTCGGACTGGAGATCGTCCACAAGAAGGTTCAATCGGGAGTGAAGCAAATTCAGCTCCAGCAAAAATGTTTTGATGATGATTCTGGTCAGGCCCGTGTTGTTCATGGTCTGACTGAGGTGCAAGTAGATGTAGTCACAGTCCTTGCCTGGCGCTGCAGTGACCTCCGAGATGATGTCCAGGCTTAGGGTGTACGCAACGACTAGACCCATCTGGTGTCCATAGAAGTACATGTTGTCGGACGTGACATAAATGCGACCATTGCCCATCATGCCCTTGCTGGGGCTGGAGCCATCGATAGCCGTGCTTGTCCAAGCCGCGTTGAACACCATGACCAGTTTTTCCTCGAGCGGCAGATTGGGAAACAGCAGTCTGAACTGTGGGTGGTGCGCCTTGAGCTCGTTGGGATATCTGGGCGGGAAGACCTCACCAGCCGCCTGGTCAGGAGCTCGGATCTCGGGCGCGTTATTGCCGCCTGCGCTGAGAGTTTTGCGATGAGACACTGCCGCAGCATTGTCACCGCTGGCGGGCACAACCTGTGTCTGCGCCGAAACCAATGGGTCGTCATCCAGCCTAAGGAGATTCGTATCATCCTCCCTGTGCGAATAGAGAGAGCTCCAGGGAATGCTTCCCCAGTAGTTGGCTACCACAGCCGTGGGCAGACTATGGGTGCTGTCTGTGCTCGTTGCTCGCTCCGCGCTCACGGACACCGCAACCCTAGTAAGGAACGTTGACGTCGGGGACTTTGCGAGCGTAGGCGGCGCAAGACTGCTGGGAGTCATGGTATCGACGGGTTGCAATCGCGGCGAGGTGGTGCGGGCCGGATTGGTGACGGATGCGTTGTAGGCCGCGTAGCCCGGCAGGAGGTTGGAGCTTGAAGATATCAGACCCGCAACCCCGGCGTCGGCGCCGCCTCCAAAGGCCTGTCTTCTATGAAGTTCGAGCCGCTGCATGATGCGCGCGGCATGTTCTCTGCCGGACTCGCCCTCTTCGCGCGGGAGGTCTCGGGCGATGTCTCGTGCCAGGCCGGTAACCGAGCGGCGAGGAGCCGAGCCGACGCCGCCGACATCAAAGCTCGTGCGCCCGGCGTCCGCACCGGGAACGGGCAGGGTTCCCGTCCTGTCCAAGGTCATGCCGTCTTCGAGGCCCTCGATGGTCTTGGCCGAGAACTCCGGGATCGTTGGTGGCGTAATCGCAAAGGCGGGATCGACGCCGCCTGGGAGGCCCTTGGTGTCGCGCTCCGCACTGGCATCGAATGCCTGTTTCTTGGCGACTTCGAAGACCTCAAGCCACTGCTGCAACTCGCCTTGCGTTTCGGACTGAAGCAAGATGTTCTGTGACTTCGTCTTGATCTCAAAGCAAAAGCGTCGCTCTTCTCCGACGGCGGGCCGGGTGTTGCAGAGCAGCACGCCGATCTCATCGCCTTGGAGAACACCATGAGGGCCCTGCACCAGCCATCCGAAGATACCATTCCGGCAGTAGTACCACCGTCTGATCCAGGTAGTTCTTGCAGGTTTTCCGCTGATGTTCTTGAGGAATAGCCACCCCTGCTTCTCCGAGATGACAGCCTTGTCGTCCTTGGGCTGGACGTTCACCGGGCCCCTAGACCCCAGGAACGCGACCGTAGACGAGCTGTAGTCCTCCAGCTCCCGCGAGGGCTTAAAAGCCGCGATGGCGTTCTCGCCCACGTCCCGCCGGGCGGCCTGCAGCTCCCGCTTGAACACGGCCTCGCTGGCCTCCATCTCCTTGGACCAGCCGCGGATGCGGTCCATCTCGTCGGCGAAGCGGTTCGACCCGAAGGCCACGTCGCGCCAGCGGCGCATCTCGCGCCAGACGTCGGACGTGACGCGCACGAGCAGCTTGTCGAGGGTGAAGCGGAGCTGCGGGGCGAGCTGGCAGTAGTCCATGGAGGCCTTGAGGTAGGCCTTGCGGGTCTCGTACACGGCGAAGGCGTCCTCGCGCAGGCTCGAGGGCTCCTTGGTCTTGCTCTGCGCGACGTAGCGCGCCAGCGTCGTGTCGAAGGTCCGCTGCGCGGCGTCGAGGGCCCGGCGCGTCTCCTTGAACGTCCGGAGCTCGCTGCCCAGGAAGTGCCGGATCGGCTCCGCGTTCAGCCCGTCCATGCGCCGCATCACGCCCAGGACGGCGCCCCACCAGTCCTTTTGTGCATCGCCCACGCGCTTGAGGGAGAGCAGCGTGTAGTCCGGGTCGATGAGTCCGTCGATCCCCGTCGGGATGGTCTGTCGGAGGAAGGTGTTGATGGTCTCCTCGAGCGCGAGGAGGTCGTGCGACACCTTGGTCGAGGCCCGCACGTACCCTTCAAGCCACCGTTCGACATGTTCAATCTGATCGGCGAAGTGGACGGCGGCGCAGCGGAAGGACGGGGAGTCGAGGGCGGCTTCATTCAGGCCGACGGGGATGGCGGGATTCTGCGCGGTCGCCGCAGTGGCTGTTTTGGGAGCGTCGGACTTCGCAGCGGCTGCTGGAGGAGCTGCTGCCGCTGCCGCTGCCGCTGCTGCTCCGCCGGGATCAGCCATGGTTGGGATCGGGGATATTACGAGGGGTCTATCGTGAGGCCGAGGATCGTTGATGCAGCATGATGGGTTGAGCAGACGAGCTCAGGGGCAGGAGACCGGAGGTGAGTTGTTGATCGGCTCGTGATGACGCGCGCGCGGCACAAAGTGGTGGGAGCTTGAACGTCGTTGGTCGGTCTGATTATCTCGTTTCTCGGCTGCAGTTGCCGCACAGACAGGACAAAGAGGCACGCGCTTCGGGCGCAAGACGAGGCTGTAGAGAGCTACAGTAAGTACAATACGAAACACCAAGAATCTTTGCTGGCGGAGTGCGGGAAAGACCGTGCAGTTGCAGTTCAGCCCACTTCACACGGGAGATCAGCCTCGAGCAGGACTTGACGTCGGCGATGCTTGTCAAAAGCAAACAGTTGCGGCTGCTCTCCGACGTCCCTTCATCTCGGTCGTGGAGAGTAAGCAAGGGTCTTAGCGTTTCATCCTCATTGTTTGACAGGTCGGCAGCATTTCCGCCCCCACGTTCTCGGGATCTAATCTTACCCCAGACGGATTTCAGCTCCTCGATTTAGCAGCCTTTATTTGGATATACATGACAGCCTGCTGAATGTATCGTGAGCATCAGTTCTGCGCCTTGTGGATCTGATGTCCAGAGTTGAGCCAAGCTCGTCTAAAAGCTTGACACGGGAGCCGTCCCGCGCCCTACACGCAGTAGAACCTTCCAAGTAGCTTGGAGCTCAGGGAACAAGCTCTCGAGGTGTCTCGTCTTATATCTTGCCGAGGCCGTGGATGTACGTCCACACGGGCTCTCTTGGAACGGCTAGTACACAGTAAACCGTACACCAGCCCTTGGATTGTCACAACCGGTGCCGACTGCTCCGTAGCGACCGTGGCAGATTATATTTAGACCGGCCCCGGTTTTCCGTGCTGCTCAAAGTTCGGCCGGATAAAAATGGCACACGTGAGACTCGACGACAATCAGACCAGACTCCTCATGCTGTTTGGTCGCGGCCAGCGGTCTTGTCGCGCGCGCTCGACGAGAGATCCGGAGCTCCTTGTCATCGCTCAGGACTACGGCACGAGTTTAGGCGTTGATAACTGAGGCCTCTCCGGCGGGCTGGTTGCTGACAGGGCCCTGATATAATACGGGAGGCAACCGATGAGCTGTTGCTGAATGCGCCGCGTGGGGCAACGACGTGGCCGATTTTCAAGGAAGAAGAAGAACCAAAAACCTGATGGCATCGTGAACGACGTCGCGTATGATCCGCGATATCCTGGACTGCTGAGGCGGGCAAGATGCTGCTACCTGGAAGAGCTGACGGTCACTCGGGCGCTTCTCTCTCTTTGGGGAACGGAGCAAGGAGCGGTCTGCAGCGGCGAACTTTGACCCAGCCACCGCGTGTAGCTTCGTGACCCGTCTGCTCGGAAGCGAAGCCACAGTCGCACATCCAAGACACTCAAGACCGACCACACGGGTCGGTGAGCGACACGGGCTCCCGCGACGATGACGTCTCGTGGCAAGAAAGCGGTTGCTAGGCAAGCTCTGTCGATGTCGCCTTGTTTGCCCCCCCCCCCCCCGCCACCCTTCCGAGTACATGTCTGGATACCTTCGGCCAATGTCTAAATACAGCCTCGAAATTCATGCATGCATGACATGGCGCGAGTGTCTGGCAGCAGTACGGACAGTACCTAGTTGCCGAACATGCCTAGGTAGCCTGACATGCGTCGAATATATTACCCAAAGGCGAAAAATGTTTCGTGGCTTCCTCTCCCGCAGCGACCCAAGAAACAGGTTCGCCCCTGGAGGGTAGCCGCGGGAGATCCACGCCCGTTTACTTCATGCGCCTAAGCACTCAGAACAATGGGCTTTCAGCTTGTCAAGGATCATGACCGGGCAAATTCTCATTGGGTTGAAAGGGGGAACTCCCTGCTGCCGGTAGGGGAAGAAGGTCGACGCCACGCAGCCTGGGGGCAGAGCAGCGCCTTGTCTTGATGCTGTCAACCGAGCAGCCGGCCCGGACGAACTTTAGCAACCTGCAGCTATAGACAATCTGCATGCATCGGCACTGCGACGGACGAATTAGGACCCAAAGATGCATAGAACTGCTGTTAAGAGGCTAGCCTGAGAGTGTCTGATGGTCGTCACTAACCCTCTTGAAGAGACCGGCAGACCGATGTTATCCATGGTTGCGCTCGACAAGCTGCGCCACAGTAAACCCATCAAACGTTGCGCCCGAGCTCGCTGCAAGGTCGTGTGCAAGGCCAGCCGGTCTCCAACGGTCGCTTGTGAGAGCAATCGCTTAGGCCCCTTGTTCTTAAATCCCCACAGTTTAGAGCCGCCGAGACGCCCTGCTGGGATTCCTACTCCACCCCTGGGCCGATCTTGACGCGCCTCCAGGGAGGGAATCTGTTGAAGAAGACAAGAGGGCCATGATGATACTGTCAGCCCAGCATCCCAGCTGACGAAACGCACAACGACAAAGTTCAGGGAGTCCGGTGACGAGACCAGTGTTCGGTCCAATTGCACATCGCGTCCGTGGGCATCTGGCGGGAGTCAAGTGCCTAGTCCGGGGTGGGGTGGCATGAGGCTCCCCAGCTTGGGGCCAAAGGTGTGTCCGGTGTCCTGCCATCATTCGTCACACGGGGGCTTGTTACCAGGGAACAGAGTCATTTACTTTGGGACGAGACAAGTCTGGCGGCTGTCTGTCAGGTCTATTGTGTGTGTGTGTGTGTGTGTGTGTGTGCAAGAGCGAGATCGCGCATGGCATGAGCGTGCGTAGAGCATCATGGCATGGCGGACGCCCGCCCGCCAAGAGATGTGATCTTGGACGTTTTGGGACATTCCTGCAGCGGGGCGAAACGGGATAGCGGGCGTAGACGCCCTGGACGCGTAACCGGGTGCTCCGGCCCGCAGGCGGGAAAAAAAGAGGAAGGGTGTCCATTTGACGACGGCGGATGTCATGCTAAGTGTCCCGCGGGGCTCTTGGGTTAGGGACCCTTCAGTGTTGGGCTGGGCTGGACCCGGCGCGACCCAACCCCATCCAGGGCCAGTGTTGGGGCAGCGTGGACATTTGTCTGTGTCATTGTCGTGCATGTACAGTACGTACACCACAAAGTACAGTACCTTCCTGCAATACATACTTCGTACATGACACGCGACGCTGGATCTGAGTTGAGTTCAGGGCGATCGAAACGAAACACGTCGGTGGATCTGCTGGGTTGAGGCATTGTCCTTGCCCCGAGCAGCGCGTAAGTGCCGTGGGGTTTGGGGAAAGGGCCAGGATGGCCTGGGTTCTGCGTGGCTCGACATGCTTGGTGCGGTGGCTCAGACTCGAGAGGCGATGGTGACCACAGAATCGACGATGCATTGAACACGATGGGACACCACCAAGTTATTCAAAGTGGAAATCTTGCATTGCATTGCCTGTATGTATTGGCGGCCTCTTTTCATCACAACTCATCATCAGCAAGCGAGTGGGGACTGTAAGCCTATGCAAGATGCATCGCGCAGCAGCAGCAGCAGCAGCAGCAGCCGTGATGCAGCTTTTGCCAGAATCACACAAGTGACGCGAGGGCCGACCTGCAGACACGGCGTGTCATCTGATCAAGGGAGCGAACACAACACAGTGATGTGAACGACTTCACATGCGTGCAGTCATCACAGTACAATGTATGGGTATGGTGGTGAGGACGATGGAAGGCGGGGAGGGTGTGATGCGGCAAGCGATGGAAAAGCTGGCGGCTTGGGCGGCTGCTGAGCGGTTGTTTGGGCACAGGGGAAGGGGAGGGAAGAGAGAAAAAAAGAGTCGAGAAGGAATGGTCTGGGCTTCCTCGATGGGGCCCAAAAATAGAACCCAAGGAAACCCTAAGGGGGAAAGTTCCGTTTCCAAGTTCGCGGGTGCAAAGTGCCGGGGTGCGAATCAAGACTCTGAAAGGTCCCACAGGCAAAGTCCACACAGCCTGGCGCTAAGCTGGTTTAGCTGGTTCCCTCTGATAGCTCCCCTTCCCCAAACACCAACACCCCAGTCTGGCCGTCCATATGAACAGGGATCTCCTGTCACCTTGCCAGGTTTCTGCCGACGACTTCCGCTCTCGTACCAACTTCCTCTCACTCGACTAATAAGGCAACTCTCGACGACATGCTTCCAACACCAGACAATCGTGTGAAAATTTGCCCCTTGATGACAGCCACCACCGCCAATACCACCACCATCAGTGCTACCATACCAGCCTATGCATAATCATTTTTCTGGAATTCTTCTAGCGGTGCAGCCACCATGTAGCGTGGCTCAGCGCCGATCCGTGGCAGCGCCTCCAGTGAAACACCACGTCTGTGACAGGGCCTGCTGTGGCTGGCTGTCAAAACTTGGAATATTGAGTTCTATCTATCTGTACTATGTACAACAGGCCGCACACCACGGAGGTTACCACCTGGGGAAGCACGAGGGTTTCTTGTTTCGTTCTGCCATGTACTCCTGACTCATCTGTGCATCCTCTGTCCCCTTACGGGTACCACGGGTCGTCAACAGACCCATCTTGTCCATATGTCTCTCTTATCACTCCCTGGTCCTTTCGTCGCCCCCATGGACGTCTACTTCGTCATTTGCGCAATAGCATGAAAGCTTTTACCTCAGTAGAGCCTGTTGCTCCTCGGTTTCTTTCTCAGGATTGGTCCTTGGCTGGGCCGACTCGAGATTACACCACGGACGCAGACTATTTCTGAATGTGCTGCACAGACAGTGTCTGGCCTGATCCGAGTCTTTTTTCTTATTTTGTTTGCTCAATACTGGGTTCATAATGAGGCTGGAACGTCTCGGAATTTCTCCCGAACAGGAAATCGGGGACCGATGCAAGACGTCTCAAATTGGGTTCGTTTTGGCTCGTGACTAGTGCCCGTCTTCAACGACGGCTTCTTTCTGGCCCCTGATCCATCATGGATTCATCCACCACCAAGCCTCATCGTGCGATATTCATCTCCTTGTCTCCTCTCCCATTGACCCTTTGGGGCAGAATTTTCGAATTTACGACCAATCAGAATTTCGAATTGACTTTTGGCCAAATTATTGCTGACCCTTCTTGTCTCGAGATGTCCGGCCAATCATGGCTCAGAATGGCCCTATGTCTCTAGCACACCTCAGCTCACCTTGGGCGCTAACAAGGATCCTGTCCTCGCACAGAGTCATCTACAGGCTCACATGTCTCCTCGAGACGGGTCTTCTGAACCCTCCGCGGGCATCGTCTTGTCCCCATCCGTGAGACTGCCCGTCCCGCCGGTGCTCAGGGGAAAGAGCCGGACGCCCTGACCACACACACACACACACACACACACACACACCTGGGAGACCCGGTGGATGCGCCCTGGCCGCCGCGATAGCTTGTCCACTATCATGACACCAGGCTCGAATCTTCTATACTATCACCACCCCGGACTGCGCCGACATGATCGTCAGGGGCGTGTTCTAGCTCCCAAGTCATGCAGGACGACCTTTCTGGAGACTGGCCGGACCAATGTTCTGCTTCTCCTCGAGGCTCGAGGCTCGAGGTGCTGTGGGATGCTGGTCCGGATGCGATCCATCTCCACATCCCTGGTAGCCCCATCCTGTCAACATGTACGAAGTAGCTTGGCTGACAGCTTCGGTCTACGTTTGCATCTGTTTCAGATCGGCCCCATACAGGTAGGAGGGGACAGACATGCATCTGGGATGTTTGTCGTTGTCGAGGGCATCGATCTGATCCCGCAGCTGGCGGGTGATCTTCTGCCGCAGCCGGACGATGTTCTAAACGGCCCCCGGAGATGACCTTCGTGAAGATCAGGACCGAGTGTGCTCTTGGTCTGCTATTCCTAATTTGGTCCTCGGTATGGCGGAGAACTTTGCAATTTCCAGACCTAAATGAGTACACCACGCTGGTGGGACTGGACGAGCAACCGGTTGCTGCCCGCGGGCTATCTCCTTACAACGGCCCACACTGACCTGCATAAGCGCAGCTCACGCAACTTCCCGTCTGAACATCTCGCGGCGTCTGCTCGAACTTACATTGATCAACATTGTCTGGGCAGCGTGTCTTCCGCTGCGCCTGACGTGCCCATGGGAGATCCCATTAGCGCATGGACGCGGCCAACGTCTGATGAGGTATTGGGAATGGACTGCCACACGATGCTCGGGTTCCGCCACAAAACGTAGTATGTAAGGTTACCCTTCGCATCGGGCATTGTCATACTGTGTACCGACGCTCTCTCGGCTTCCAAAGGCTGTCACGGTCTCTCAAAAATGTGGCCTGGAAGCGCAGCGAGCCAGGGTATCTTCAACAGTGCAAGGGGCCAGGTTGCGGCAACATCGACTCATGAACATCCTCTATCCGCAGTCCTCCGAGTAAAGCATTGATATATCTGCCGATCTTTAGGGGAAAAAACCTTGCTCTTTACGACAATGTGGCATCGCGGTTGCGCTGAAAAGTTAGGCAAGCTGTGTCTCGACGTACCGCGTTATGGAGATAGTCCTATGTACCCTGGTGTTGAAAGCTGAGTGACCAAAATCGGGCCGGATGCTGTCCGGGTCCAGGGCTCGAATTCAACGGCGCCTAAGACGGTTACCCCAGTACAGTACAGTGGTCTTTTCGACGAACTAACTTTGCGTCCGTGCCTCTCTCTCTGCGCACAGCACTCCGTCATATCTCGGTGTCGTCGTCTGGCGGGATGGGATACTCGATTCAACTACTTTTATTCTCCGCCGACACCGAGCCTGGCACCCACCACGGCAAGCAGGGAGTGTCCTTGTCGGACATGGGTGCTGCAATCCGGAAGAGATCTGTTCGGGTCCCACTGCAAGTCCCGTTCGGTCTCGACCAGGATGGGCGCAGGTACAGGTACTCGGTCGCTGTGGCGCTGCACCCCGCTGCGACTGCGGCTTTCAGCTGCGCTTGAGGGCCATGCCCGCCTGCCATTTGCCTGAAGTCGCCCGGAGTCTTCGCTGCAGGTCTCTGCACAGCCCACCAAGTCGCGGTACTGTCGTACCCGCCCCGTGCCTTGCGTTGCGTCCGTGTCGTCGTCGGTTGCCAGATCCAAACCTCTGCCCTCCTCGACTCCTCACCCCTCCCCCCTCTTTGACTTCCCGTGAGTGCCGTCTTGGCTTCCTCTTGCGCTGTTTTCGCGGTACGAAACGGCATGTCACCACTGACTTCGCCGTACAGATCCTGTCCTTGTACCCAATGGATGGGAAGAACCCTGCTCCTCCTGGACGTGCCCGGGAGCTGAGCAGACCGGGGGAAAACCTGGACAGGCCGAAAGTGACAACCGTCGAACCTGGCAATCCAAGGTACATCGATCGAAGCAGTGGGGGGCAGGGGAGGGGGAAGAAGGAGGGGGAGGGAGAGAGGGACACACAGAGAGAGAGAGAGAGAGAGAGAGAGAGAGAGAGAGAGAGCCTGCCATGCTTCTTTCCGTTGCAACGGTCACTTTTTGCACTGTCGACGCTGTCCTGGGAACCTTGGGAGGGTTCCAACCGAACAGGATATGCTTTGCAGGGGCAAGACCGACTACCAAAGTATGTAGACAATGCTCGCACTTCGTACAGGTGACTCCATCGACGGGCAGGGCGAGCGGCTTGCATGCCGAGCGATGGCGACGTAGCGTCACCCCATACTGCCAGTGGCATACCCTGCCATGTCTGCCATGATGCTTCCAGAGACTCCACTTGGCTGCATACTGGCACTACTTGTACGTACATTGGGCCTTTCTAGCAGGCAGCGGGCGGGCGGGCGCAGTATAACACCCCACCACCCTCTCGTGGTCTTCTACGAATTTTTCTCACCCTCCTCCTCCCTCTCCACGAGTACCTCGTCCGTCATTCTCTTCCTCTTATTTCACGGCTGCAGGCGTGCAAGCTAATCTGATCCCTTGTCTTGGGACCGCCCAGCTCCGTCATCTTTTATTTCTTGTTATCCCATTCCCATCTCACCTCAGAACCTTTCAAAACCCGCCCTCCCCGCCCGGCCTGTACACCCCAGCCGCCCGGTCTCTTCCTCGTCTTATACCCCGCCTACCTGTTCAGGCTTCTCTTATCTCAAAGCAAAGCAAAGCAAAGCAAACATGCCTCCACAACTACTACCTGCCTCAGCGGCCGCGTTCGCCCCCAGAGCATCTTCCGTCAACGTCGTGCTTGGATCTGGCAAACCGGAGCAGTGGCTCACACAGACACTCAAGAGAGTCAACCGGGTGAAGCGACCTCTGAACAGCGTCATGCAGCACCAAAGATGCCTGACCGAGCTTCTGTCCGACGAGAACGCTATCTGGACCCTGACATCACTCATGGTACCCAAGGCACCGGAGGCGGACCTCCGGCAAGATTCCAACCCGCTCGTGGAGGCCCTCTTCAACTACCAACTCATCCACGTTGAAGCCTACGTGGTGCACGTGGACATGGTCCTGCGCAACGAGGTCGGATTCAAGCTCAGCAAAGACACCATTGAGTCGCTCATCGAGTACCACAAGGAGGTCCACTGTGTCGACGCAAAGGCAAGCACCCACGACTGGACCGAGAAGGACCAGCAAGCCAAGAAGCTGCACGAGGACTTCATCCAGGCCATCAACAAATTCGTGTACCGCACGCACGTTTCCGCGCTCGAGGGTCTCGAAGAGGAGGGCGCTGGCGAGCTGCTCAACGGCAAGAGCGACGAGGTCAAGTCGCAGCTGCTGGGGCTCATGAAGCCTCTCCTCCCACCGCCCCCGAGGGTCGTGGATGTGATACGCCAGCCCCCCCTGCTGCCATCCTCGCCGGCCAGCAGCCTCTGGTCTCAGCCCTCAACACCTTCTAGCATCCCCGCCCCCGTCGATGCCTGGAGGATCCTCCCCTCCAGCCCGAGTGTCGTGACAACCTCGTCCGAGAGTATGCCTATCTGGGCAAATATGGGAATGAGCGAGGCTCAGGTGTCTCCCCCAACGCCAACATACAGCCAGCCTTTCTCATCCGCTGGATTCTTCTACAGCTCACCGGTTGTGACCGCCCCCATCCCGTCCCTCCCTCAGCTTCCGCTCCCTAGTATGTTGGCACAACAATGCGGCGTGTCAATGTATGGAGGTTTTGGATGGGACCAACGGTACCAGGAGTATACGCCCACC
Organism: Dendrostoma leiphaemia; assembly: GCA_026120015.1. Lineage (NCBI taxonomy): Eukaryota > Fungi > Ascomycota > Sordariomycetes > Diaporthales > Erythrogloeaceae > Dendrostoma > Dendrostoma leiphaemia. The sequence goes on from JALRMF010000019.1 coordinate 274,958, forward strand.
ATGTGACAACCACCCAGCGTCACTGAAGACAGCTACCCCTCGGCTTCCTCTTCACAGTAGTATCTCCTTCGCGTCACACTCCTCCGGCTGCTTTCTTTGACCACCCAACAAGAGAAAAGAAGACTAGAGAGACACCTCAGCATTCCCATGTCAGGACACATCGGCACTTTTTGCATAACAGGGCGCGGGCTTTCGGTACACATTCATCACGGGTTCATGGATTTTTCTTTGTTCATTCAATCGAGCGAGCGAGCGTCTGATTTTTCGTCGGGTCTTTTCGGTTCCAGGATACTCCCATCAGCAACAACATCGCCGCCAGCTCGGTCATATGTGTTCAGTGTCTGAGGAACTTGGGGACCTACAGGCGAAGCAGGGGCATAGCAACCGTGTCAGCACAAGGTCTCCTTCGGGGCTTGATCCGTCTGACCGGCGCACCCAATGCTCGGACTGTCGGGTCTCACCTTCCCATCACTGCAGCACCCTCCATCTCATCCCTCATTCAGGCTGGGTCCGGTTCGGGCGGGTATATGGATTGCATTTTTCTTGGGCAAGGCGGGGGATTGTCGGACTATAGGGTGGCTGTCATTTGATTTCAATCTTTTTTTGCGTCTTTACATGAAGAGGAACACGCAGCAATGCACCATGGCTCGGCAAAAAGGACCGGCATCGAGAAGAGTCGGTGTTTCTCTCTTCTCTGTTTCGAGTTTCTTCCTTTTTTTCCCTTCAGCGGCATTAAGTGGCTTTCCAAATGATACCCCATTTGCGACGTGGTGGCCTGCCCACCACTCGCACTCGCTTCCACGACACTCACTACCCTGGGCTTGGTTTTCTTTCTCCTTGCGGATGGCTCTACAACCTTGATGATGGATAATACCCCCAACACGTAACGAGAGACTCTGGGCGACGACCACTTCACGGACGACGGTGACCGTCTCAGCTAGACGCTGGGACTTCATACGACACTTCGACACGGACTCGGCCGAATTATGAGTTTACCTATGTGGTGGGACATTCCGATTGCAGCAGGTCACACGGAACTGGCTTTTCGATGAGATTTGAAACGCACATCAAGGCGGAAGACGAGATCATACCGAGCCGACGACGGACGCCGAACTTCGCGGGCCAGAGGCAAACGACACTGGATGTCAGCAATGGAGGAGACCAAGTTCTCCTGCTCTCCCACTCGTCCGGGAAGCAGGAAGGGACGTGAAGTGGGAGGTGGATCAATACAAGAATTGGGCATCAAGATAAAGGTTCCTCCTGCTAGACAGGTCCGAATCCTTTTTTCACGATGCAAAGCTCATTTTATGCCAACGCCGAGTACACTCGACCCAGGGTGAAGGCTTCACGGTACCCCTTCAACCACCATCGTACGCAAGAGGGCGGGCCGATGCACGGATTTGACCGGCAAACCAGGATCAGAAAGAGACATTCCAAATTCTGCTAGCTCGGAAGGAAGTCTGGCTCTGATCCGTTGTGAGGCCGAGGCTGTTGCAGGCGGCGCGGTACTTGAAAGAGACGTCGAAGTGGCCACAGAGGGGGAATTTGCCCACGAGTGGAAGTTGGACTGGGATTTTTCTGAGTTGGAAACGCGGGAAACAAAGTGTAGCCTCATCTCACTGCCTGTTCCCTGAACTACTACTCTCCGCGCGCGGAGGCTCTCCCGGTATGAGTTGAGTGTCTAAGTCCTCCTCATTACTCGGGGCGCACAGGCGTCGAGAGGACGTGCTCAGGATGAATAAAGCCCGCGGATGCGACGTTGCATCTTGGGGAAGAAAAAGGGAACAGGTTTCCCCCCCCTGTAAGCGATGATCGCATCCGTGGAGCATGAGATGCTGGAAACCTTTTTTATTTTGTCTCTGTTGTGTGCAGCACAGCCTCCCGCGCCCCGGCGGCGCGGAGGTTGCGCGCCAAGTGCTGCCCTGTTCACTCAGCTGGTGGCCCCCGGTTTGCTCTTTTGTCCCTCCGCTGTCTAGTAGGTAATCTTAACCAAAATACCAAAACATCTGAGCAAAAACAAACCAAACAAGAACATGAAACGAACAGATCTTGACCTGCTGCCACCTGGATCGTGGAGAAGAGAAGAGCCTCGCTCGATCGCGCCGAGAAGGACGTTGCAGCAGCACTTCCTTCCGTTGCATCGGGAATCTGTACGCATGATTTGAGACCAAGCCATGCGATGTCACCCTCGCCTCCAAGAATGCGCTGCTAGTGCCTGACTTGAACCGCTTAGCAGCGGGCTGAAGGCATCAACAGTACCTTGTTGGCTACGCAGCTACGGTGGTATAATAGACTCGGTCACGGGTCTGTGCTATACATTCCAACACGATCGATGCACACACACCACACCGGGTGTGTTGTGTGTTGCCTGACGTTGCTAGTGCTTGTCTGTCCTCGATGCGATGGTTCCTGTTTTGGGTAATTTACGTATGTGGCGTGGGCGGCGGGTCTGGTCCAGGTTCACCTTATTAATCTCACTTGACATATTGCGCCGAGATTTGGCACCTGTCTTTGTACCGTGCCGTACCACGGGGCCAAGAAGGCCCGCGGGCGGTGCTCTGATAACGTCAGGCACCCAGGACTATAGTAGGCAGGTCACATGGGTCGTTGCTCCCAAGGGCTGCCAGGACTAATAAGCAAGTAAAGAGTCTGGTAGACATCCGAATGACCGAGAGGAGGGCCCGTCTTTAGCTGCCGTGTCACCACAGTAGATATCATAGTACTACTGGTATTATTATGTATTCCGTAGACCGAGAGGGGGGGGGAGTGGGGGTGTCTCAATTCGGGTTCCCGCTGCTCTGAGTATGCATTTATCACCCGGCGATATTCCAGATGCGGTCCCCTCCTCCGCGACCTTGTCTCTCCAGCTGTCAGCCAGGGGTGGTGCTCCCTCGGAACCTTTCTTTCTTTCTTTCTTTTCTTTCTTTCTTTGGCCCTCGACATTGCGCGAACCCCATCTGGGATATCACCTCCTTTTCTTGGGGGTGGGGGGGGGGGGAGGGGGGCGTTGCCGGTGTCACATGCCTACATCTTGTCGCCCCCACCCCGGCTTCTCCCCTTCCATCCCGCCCGCCTTCCCTCTCTACACAGTACCTATTCCACCCTGCAGGCGAAGCGGACGCGTCCATCCGCGAAGGCAATTATGCGCCGAGGGAAACGCGCTCCCCACGCTCGGCCTGATAATGAGCTTATTTTATCAACTAGCGGCCCCGCCCGCCATCCATCAGAAGTCGTTCAGAGACGAGGCCCAAAGGAGCAGACCGGACCCGCAACGCGGCACGGGCGGGCGCGCGGGCGGGCGTTGCAGCGGGAGGAACCTAGGGGGGGGGGGAGGCTCGCTCCGTTGACGATCGCTCACTTGACCGACGACAGGGGGAGGGAGGAGGAGGAGAAAGAGAGAAGATGCAGGAATCTCGATTTCGACCGAGCGGCGGCCGCCGCCCCCAACTGCAACAATGAACAATGCGGAGTTTTCTTGGCTTCTAGAAGCCCGCTTATTATGCTCTCACATGTAACCTAGAGAAGAGAAAAAAGTGACGTGTAGTTTTCTTTTCTACCACTGCTGAAACATGGCGTGGGGATGCCATGCTGCTTCTGGTGGTTACCCGCGCTGCCGTGCTACACGATGCCATCCGCTCGGCCTGTACGATACTCCCTCCCTCTGAGGTTACGAACTAGGCACTTTAAGAGAATGGGCAGCGTCGTGGGGAATCGCCCTTTTTTCTCGCCCTGCCCTCTCGCATCTCGACCAGTCGGGTGCGAGTGGCCCCCAAAGGGTTGCCATGGACCCCACAGCTCGGGAGTCGATCGTCTGGGGGTCGCTCTGGCCCTCGGCTCGTGTGTGGTGTCCCAGGCGAAAGAAGAAGAAAAGGGCCCCGATCTCTTGGGTACGGCGGAGGTAGGATCTCGCCTGCTGGGCGTGAGGGCTTTTACAATTGTCACCCGCGTATTTGTAGAAAGTGATGACCAGTGACACCCGGCTCGGAGGAGCTCGCACGAACGGGTTCATTCGGGAGAGCAAAACCCACCCGCTCCCCATGCACGCCCAGGAACCTCGGGCGGGCTTCGGGGCTAGTGTACTGTACATAGTAGAATGGAGGATGGGACACGGGGGAGTGACATAATTTCCCTTCTACTAATAATCTTTGGTGGTGGGTGCTGACGACGGACATGGCGAACATTCCCATGACCATGTCTTGGGGGCCGGAAGGCTGAGGCACGGACGCATCACCCTGATCCAACGTCGTCAGGGACGTCTGCAGAGAGAATGGCAAGGCATTCTGACGGGAACTGCATACTTGTTTAGCAGGAGTGAGATGCCCACTGCCGGGACTCTCTGCTCATTACTTCAGGTTCAGGGCACGAATTGTGGTCTACATACCGGTAACTTCTGGCTCGTCTCAGTGCGGGTCATCAAGTGAGCAAATTTGCCCACATGTTCGTTCATCTCGCCAATGCCGACACCCGAGGCCTGGCCTGCTGCAGGGGGGACCTCTTCTCCGTTGGCTGTGTGAACGTCGACCAACAAAGTTCGGGAGGGGGAAAAAAGAGCAAAAAAAAACAAACAAAAAAACCCCTACCAGCAGAGTACATAGTAGATACAGACCAGCCGAGCTTACTCACTCAGGCAGCGCAGGAGGTAGGTAGGGTAACATTGGGCCACTGATTCAGGAGACAAGCCCAACGGTCCAGGCTCCCAGGGCAAACCGCCTCCCACAACGCAAGCGCCCCCCCCCCCTCTCTCCCATGGCGGCGCCCTCGAAGGATTTCTGCGCCGCGTGCCGCGGTGCCGGGACGAGGCGAGTTCTTTCTCTTCACTTTGCCCTCCTTTTCGGTGCCATGGCCGCGGTCTACCCAACCCCCACAACATCTACTACACAGTAGACGGTGCCTACTTACGGGCTGGCTGTGCGTCAGACGCAGCAAGCATGCGGGGCTGCGGCGCAGCTTCGGCGGGAGTGTTCACGGTAAGTATGTACAAGTACCCCGAGTATGTAGGGTAACAATGCGGCGATAGAAGAATGCACAGCTGTCTGCTCGCTGACCACTGTAACCACGTAACTTTCGTTGGTTCATCCGGGCCAGCATAGTGCCGCCCCCCCCCCCTTTTCTCTTCAGATACGAGGCTACAGCTGAAGGGGCAGCACCCGTTGGTTTCGCGATCAACGGCGGACTAGCCCACATCGAGCAGGGATCAAGTTACAGATCCTGATCCTCCCCGGTGCAAAGTAAAACGCCCTCTGAGGATTTCCATTTGTCTGTACGTCAATCACCTGCAATTCAAGTTGTCATTCGGATGTATCTGATGTCCTGCTTCAAAGCCCTGGGGATGCCCGGTGAGCCGCTACTAGACAAAATGAAACGGTAGTGATATTCGAATTCTTCCCATTATTCCACAAATTCCCCTTGCTGAGGCCGGATGCTGGTTCATGACACGCCGATTTGTCTGCGTACAATAATACCACCAGTACCTGAATCCCCCCCAATGTTGTGTGCACACTGAGACCTCGGGAGCCTCAGAATGGCACCCCGACTTCTGGGCTTGACGAAATGACACTCGATGTCACGGGGTTACCTAGGTGCGTTCAAACTCGAAGGAAAGGAGCAATCGAGAAATAGCTGTAGTTCCATGAAGGGCTGGAAGTCATCCGATTTCACTTGACGGGAAGACTTGGCGGTGCCAAACACATATGGTTCAATTATTGAGTACCTAGGTAGGTAGGTATCTCCCCTGTGTTGGGAGCTCCTCCTCTCTGGCGTTGAATACTTCAATGTGGAGATTGGTCTTCTGGGGGCTTTGATGGACAGAGGCTCGCAGAAGTCATGAAAATTTCGAATATGCCTACCTAGGTACCTAGGTAGCTTGATCTCATGTCGTGGATGCAATAAGAATGATTTGCGCGGTTCTGGCCCGGGACTCACGTCCTAGGCTACGATGCCGCCGAGAGCGTGTGCGGGCAAAGATGATGGGCAGCTGCTTCTGCTGGCGTGCAGAATCGTCAGTCATCACGTCTGGATCCGACTTCAACCACTCACTGCTAGCGCTGGTTTGCACAATGGCTCGATGTAGTGTAGGTCGACAGGTTGTGTGAGTGACTTGCGTACTCCCACCCATGATGCGGGCCTCTCTTCCCACCTGGGCAGTTGTCTTGCGGCGTCCTCAGATTTGCTTCTTCCAGCCGAGACCAGTCTACGCACACATCTATAGTATACATATCTACAACGATCGACCGTTTCCGCTTGATCGCACTTGAGATGCTGAATCTATTCAATTCAGGCACAATCGACTTGGAAGTAGCGAGGGCTTTCACCGTGCTCCTAGCTTCTTCGATGACAACTTCGTCTCCGTACCTGTGCAGGACTGACCAAGAGATTTAGCCACCGCTGGGGCGCCGGAGCAGTAGCCTTTCTTTCCATCACCGCAGACCCCACAAAGGTTTGAGGACCATTCTCCAAACCATGGTCCTACTTGACTATGTACTCGGACAACTGATTATAGGGTGGGTACCTCGAAGTACTTGCTGTTCTCTCACAGTGGCAGATACCTATAGCAATCCTGATTCCAGATACTATATACTGGCTCCCATCGACTTCCCGCAGATACCTAGGTATTTTCTGTTGAACAGATCGTGAGAAAATGATTGATCCTTGTACTCAAGAGGACATCTATGAGTCTGGTTTGAACGAAAGCTTGCAGAATCTATACAGTGTGAAAGATGATAAGTAACTATCTTTAATTCCCCGTCCAAGTGGTTCGGGATCTTGACAAAATCAACAAATAGCACTCAACTAATTTTGAGACTGGGAAAGTCCTCTTGCGCCAGATAGATCTCAGTGCCTCTCATGCAGTCGAAGAATCACACATTTCCTTCGGCAAATAAACAACCTGTGAGCCGCTTGGGCGGAACCTTGGAACTATGCGCTCTGCCTACTTCATGTTTTGGCATGATCATTGCTTATTACGGGAATCATGAAATGCGTATTGACATAAGATACCGTCGATCTGCCTTCCTCTTGCGGCTGTGTCAAGCGTGAGCCTCCAGCTTTGGTGCTCCACGTTGTTGACAATTGTTCGGGCGCATTAGTTGCTATAGCAAAACCTCAATCACCGGTGGGCTTGTGGCAGGGCTTCTGGCATTGCCGGTGGGACCCCGGGGAGCGGGACTTTGTGGCTCCTAATAAGGTATGGTAGAATGTGCATGAGTACTTGGGTGATCTACCTAAGGGCGCGGAATCGACTTTCAATTCATCTTGACAGCGTATGGTAGTCTCATATGACCGTTGTTGGACAAAGACTCACAATGTTACAAGGTTGTCTACATGAGAATGTCAAGAAGTCTTGTACTTGAGTACTGATCTTCTATTGTATTTCCAGCACCTTCCAGACTTAAAGCGTATCTCTTTGCCTTCTAGAAACCGCTGCACAAGTTCTTTGGTCAGAGACATCTGCTCGGTAACTCGCCGACCGCAATCCGGGACGAGCTTCGGTACTCACAGAGCCTGCCAAGGGGCCCGATAGTTGAACCCAGCATCTGCTGCAATGTTCCTAGAAAAAGGGAGTGCTCCGCGAAAGTCGTGGTTGACCCCGTTGTGGGTGTTCGGTGAAATTTGTATAGATGGGCTCTGACGAAATTCCACACGGCGACGATGTCATCAGCTGACCGTCCGAAGGGCATTATCGGACCTAAACACCGGTGGTGATGGGTGGCACCGCAGACGGGCAGCAGAGTTTCGGGGCACAGTGTTATTCGTGACGGAGTGTAACTCGTTTGATCGAGTACCTTGGTCTTGGTAATGATGGGCAGTCTCACGTCAACGCATCAGGTGTGCAACGGCGCCCTCTCAAGAGTTCGATGCCGAGCCGTCTTTCACAGTTGGCCAGATACAGCATGAAACAAGCTGATGCAGCCAATGGTTCAGTGTTTCCAAAGGCTGTGCAGATCCAGTCTCCTTTACATCAACCGCAGATGAGCAACTGGTGGAGCCGCAGCGTGCGTATCTGGATGACAATGCCAACCATGAGCGGGAGTCATGTCATGTCGAGACAGAGACTTGCTGGCCTGAGCCCTCTTTGCTGAGAACCGAGACAGGCAGACTAGGACCGGAAGATGAACCTTGAATATGTCTGATGATTAAATACGTTACGAAGTCACCTCCTCCTTTCGGTCACCGGCCTGGAAGGCAAGTCGCCGACCCTGACTGGAAGCTGCCTCTCCGGGACACCGGGCTGGCTGAGCCTGACGGGAACGGGCTGCTCTATTTTTGTTCCGAAGAGTTGGCCTTTGAAGGTTGAAAGTTGAAGATCTATTCAAGCTCCCGCTCAAGCCGAATCCCACCGAAGATGGCAGCGTTGTACTAGTACTATGTAAGTAGTTTCCGCTTCGAGCAGGCAGCGGGGAGGTGGGAGCTCAAGAGGGGCTGCGGCTGCTCGCACAGCACTTGCAGGGGTCTGAGTCTGACTGACTCTGGAACAGGAACAGGGATGGTCCAAGTGACGTAGTTGGTATTCCAGACAGTCGGGTCGATCGATGGCCCTCCCCAAGCGCTCCGCTGTAACGGGTTGCGTCCTCCTCAGAGCAGGTTCCTCCTTATGCGTGAAGATCAATTCCTCATTCTGCCTTATGACGGTCAAACAGTAATGTGGCTTATCTCACTGGCATGGCTTCTCGATTGCTAAGGTCCTGGGCCAAAGTCACCGCTTCCAATTGAATCGTGACCCGTTATTCATTGTATTTTCCGCCTTGTCATTGCATCTACAAAATACACCCATACAAATTCCGCCCACGACACTGACAAGATCATAAGTCCCCCCTTCCCCCCCCCCAAATCCTGCAAATCTATCGTCCCCGAGAATGGCCCATCACGAACCATTGAAGGCCCTAGGCCCCATCGACTGGGCCGACGTAACACACGACGACCTCGAGCACTTCCTGAGCTCGACCTTCTCCCAGGCCCAGACCGTCGTCGACAGCATACCTACGCCCCCCACACAAGCGAAGCCCGCACAGCCCGGCCGAGCACGAAGCCACACCGACAGCTCCGTCCTGCGCTCCTTCGACGCCTCCTCCACCGCCGGCGGCGGCGGCAGGGAACATGCAAACACGACAGCAAACGACAGCGAGGCGGCGGCGGCGGCGGCGGCTGCTGCCGCCCAGGCCGCGCAGCTGCGGAAGGAGTGGAAGGAGATCAAGGTGCCGCCCAAGGACAACCCGATGAACGTGAGCGTGTACAAACTCGGGGCGAAGGACGGGCGCGGGGCGTGGTTCGCGAGGCGGAGCGTGCACGACGAGGTGCCGTTCGACAAGTTCAAGCTGGGTCTCGAGCGCGAGTTCGTCGAGACCATGAAGGCGTTCAGCGGTCCGGGGACCGGCAACGTCCGGGGGATAGGCGCGGAGAGGAAGGCCGAGCACTACGTCTGCGACGGCGTGGGGAAGACAGAAGTATGGATGCTCAGCGCGCAGTTCCCAGGACCGACGACGCCAAGAGACTTTGTGACGCTCCTGTTGACTGGATCTGGCGAGGACAAACAAAAGAAAACCAAGAAGGGAAGAGAGCCAAGACAATTCATGGTCGTGTCCAAGCCATGCGGACACCCGGAGTGTGCGACTAGGTCAGGTTATATCCGTGGCTCTTACGAGAGCGTGGAGATCATCAGGGAGATACCCGTCGACAAGCCAGTGAGGAGGGTCAGATCATCGGTAGACCTGCGACGGGAGGAAGTTCAGCTGCCACCGCAGCAGTCCGGCGGCGACAAGCTCAGCCAGGAGGCGTTGCTGCGGCCCGCTGCGCGCAAATCAGCGCTCGAGCCAGTTGCAGAGGTGGCACTCGCGCGCTCGATGTCCGAGCTGCCTATTCACGAGGCTGCGGAAGATTCCGGAATGGACTCGCATTCGTTGGTGACAGAGATGGCGGTCGAGTGGATCATGGTAACGCGATCTGACCCCGGCGGCAGCGTGCCACGCTTCATGGTGGAGAAGGGAACACCAGGTGGTATCGTCAATGATGCTGGACGCTTCATCAAGTGGCTTGAAACGAAGAGCGCAAAGGACTTTGAGGACTCTGGCGACAACGACTTCAAGGCAGAGGCCATAAAGAGCGAGGCGGCAGCCCCGCCCCTTCCTGCAAGACCAGCGGCTGTGTCAGGCCAGCGGGACAACACCCAATATACGACACCTGACCAGGAACCGCCAAGCGGCCTGTATACTATGATCACGGGTGCACTGGGGATGGCCTCATCTGCCGTGGCGTCCCGGTTGCCGAATTTTGCGTACGCCTCTGGGCCAGAGACCGATCTCGACACGACGGCTGACTACTCCGACTCGTCCGAGTCGGACCGCAGCTACGCGTCCGCCCCAGAACCAGAACCGGCCTCTCCCGTCGACGAGAAGGCTACGGTCGGCGGAGATCTCGCCTCGCTCAAGTCCGGCAAGAGCGACGAGTCGGGGAAGGCCTCCGTGTCACAGCACGAGAAGCAACTTAAGAAACTGCAGGAGCGCTACCGAAAGTTAGAGGAGAAGCGCGCCAAGCAACAGGAGCGCAGCCTGCAGGGAAAACAGGGCCAGGGCGACGATGCGCTTGCGAAGCTGAAGGAGAGGCACGAGAGGGAAATCGCACGGCAGGAGGAGAACTACCGCAAGGAGATGAAGAAGCTCGAGGATAAACGACTCAAGGACGCAAAGAAGGCCGAGGAGAGACGCAAAAAAGAGGCCGAGAGGGAGGCGCGGAGCAACATTGCCATGGAGCTGGACAGAACGAAGATCGAGAGGGACATGGCCCTCAAGCAGCTCGACATCCTCAAAGCGCAAGTTGGCGAGCTGCAGGCACAGAATACGAAGCTGGTCGCTAAGCTGGGCAAGCTGGATGCTCTGGGCAAGCTGGATGCTCTGGGCAAGCTGGATGCTCTGGGCAAGAAGGAGGAGCTGATTGGGAATGGCAACGGGAGTGTGAAGTTGGATGACGAGAAGTCGTCGTTGCATTCTTCAAAGTCCAAGTAAGACTTTTGTCACGTTTCGTTTGATGATCTTGCGAGGTATCGTAGTCTTCAGCAACAAGCATAAGAAGCATAGCATACGCATGGGAAGTGGCGTGGAGTTAACGGCAGTTCCCCTAGTGTTCCATATCAGTTTCATCGTTCTCTTTTACTTCCCAGGAACAAAGTAACAACATTGTTCGGCCCACAAGGGATATGATATCTATCGCTAGAAACCGGTGTACTTCAAATAGCAACTTTCCCGGAAACGACTACGGTTCAACGAGGGACCATGCGAACGATCATTGCTTTCCAAACCGGACTCCAGACACAAAGGTTTTGTACTGTCAGACCAAGGTGCCAGTCTGCATGTTAGGGAAATGGACAACAGTTGTTTGCAGGCATCACTGACATCGCACGGTCGCACGCAGAATAAGAGGAAGTTGGCACTGCCTGACTACGCTACCTGCGTAGACAGCAGCAGCCCATGCAGCCGCGAGCTTCGTCCAGCCCCGTGTATCCGCTCCAACAGAGCTGTGACGGTCTGGCCCTCCGGGCCCAGCACTCCAGACAGGACTCTCCCGCACACCAGCACCCTGTGACACAACGCAAACGCGTCGGGGTTGGAGGCCCAACCCCGCGGTCCATCATCCTTGGCGACCTGCTCCGCCAGCACCTCCAGAGCCACCTCTGTCCACGCCTTCAGGGCAGACAGCGAGCTGTCCATGATCAGCACCTTGCGGACGCTCCCGCCCTCCTCGATCTCATCATAGTCCCACTCCAGCTGCCTGAACAGCACAGCCCACCGCTCCGTCTCCCTAACCTCGTCAATGAACAGATTCTGCTCCTCGACCGCAAACAGGCTCTCGTCGACCTGCAGCGCCTCGGCGAACAGCTCTCCGGGCTCCGGCCACGCCGCCAGATCCTGCACGCCAATGTCGACGGCAATCAGTGGGTCGCCGGCGAGGCGGCACGCGACGTACGCCCTGAACTCGTTGGTCCGGCCGAACCGCCTCCGCAGCCAAGACAGGAGGGCGTCAGCCGCGTCCACGGCGACGAGCGGCCGCGGCCTGGCGCCGACCTCGGCCATGGCGGACGCCGCGGCGACGGCGGCGACCTCGCGGACCTCCTCGTCGTCGTCCACGAGCGCCGCGTACAGGGCGAGCAGGCACGGGAGGTAGGCGGCGTCGGCGCCGACCAGCGGCGAGCGGAGCGCGGTGGCGAAGGACGCCAGGGCCCGCGCCGCGGCCATGCGCATGTCGAAGGGGTTGTCGTCGCGCAGCGCGCCGGCGAGGGCCCTGCCCCAGGACCGCAGCCGCTGCTCGAACGCGACGAAGGACATCTGCCCGTGGTGCTTGAGCGTGTGCAGGGCCATGAGGGGGCCCGAGGAAAGGAGGATGGCGTTTGCGAGGGTCGGGCTGATGCTGTCGGTGAGACATTGGTGGACGGGGTCCAGAGCGTCCGGGTCTGGAAGGTCTCGCGTTGCGATGCACTTGTCCATCAGTTCGGCAAGGTTCGTCAGTACGAGTGCCCGCGCCTCGGGCACTTTTGTGTGCTGGCAGACCTCTACATAGAGGCCGCAAAGCTCAGACATTCGTGTGTTTCCCCACATAGCGGGCGTGGCTTCCAGCAAAGCACATACCGTGTCTACGTCTCCATCCGAGGCGCTGAACAGCCATGCTCTCATGGAAGCGAGGTCTTGTATTGTCGCCGATTGCTGCAGGCCCATCAGGCCCGCTCGACGGTTGAGCAAAGCCGCGGTCTTGTGGCGGCGGCGCTCGTGATGATTGTTGACTTCGATCAGGAGACGCGACGCATGTACTCCAACTTCCTTGGGCCGGGTGGCTTCCCATAAAATATTGCGCGTCTCGATATAAGCTGCCGCGGTTTCAGAGTACCTCAGAGCGAGTCTTTCGTAGTCTTGCAGGATAAGTTCGAGCTGCTTCGCGCTGTCTTTAGACTTCGTTAGTCCGTCGCTTCCTTCCGAGGATCCTTTCAACAGTCTTACCGAGAACATTCTCATCTTTAATTTCGAGCATCCTCTCCAAGAAAAACTTGACCGTCAGAAGCGTCCCGTGCAACCTGTTCGCCGAGTTGCCCGCCTGTTCGAGGATGTGCCTGATGCGAGACGCCCAGTCTTCGTTCAGGAGGAATGAGCAAAGTGTTCGTGCAGCTATCTCGCGGACGTGCCACTGTCTGCTGCCCAGATACTTGGTGATGTATCCGTAAAGCTCTTCGCGATGAGACTCTGGCGGCCCCGCACGTCGGATGATCTCCAAGGCAGGAAAGACGCTCTCTGCGGCGGAGCTCTGGGTCAAGGTACTCGGCTCCATCGCCCTTTGACCCTCGCTCAGTAGATTTAAGAGGATAGGCGGCAGGGACGAGTACTTGGTGTACGATAGCCTGAGTGTCTTTCCATCCCAGCCTGTTTCCACCGAGGACTTGCTCTCGCTTGTACCGAGCAGTGTGTCGATCAGAGAACGGAGCAGCAGCAGAGCACAGTTGCGAATGGCCCAGACCTCACTTTTGAGGCTGTCGGTGGCTAGCTTGAGGCACTCGGCGAGGTACTGCTCTGCGTTCTTGCTGAGGAGAGAGCTCTTGAAGATCTCCTTCAGGCAGTTGAAGGCATGAACTTGGGGTAAGCTGGAGCCATCCGTCTCTGAGACCTGAGCCGGTATCGCGGCGATATGTTGCAACGTGCTCATGACATCCTGAAAGGAGGGATTCCTGGCGTTCGATGCGAGAATGCCAGTCATGAGGGCAGGTATTCCGGCTGATCGGCGAGTAGTCGATCTTTGAGTGTGAATGCACGTCAGTGTTCCTTCGTACCAGCTTTCCAGCAGAGGTCGCTCATTTGCCAGGGATACCACATTGATGTCTTGAGCATGCTGACAACAGCAAGTGAAGGTAAGGGAGACCGAGCTGAAGGCGCCGCGATGCCGTAACGTTGAGAGCTGGTGGAAAGCCAGATCCCCAACAGCTCTGAATACTTCAGGAGGTGGCAAGAGTTGACCCGTTCTACTGGCCAATCTCAGGTTACCCACGATGGTACGCATGAGGTTGCTGGCCTCGTGAGTAGCGCGGAAGCTGTAGCTTAACAGGCCCTTTGTGTCCAGTCCCTCGATCTCCTCGAGTTCATCGGGAATATGACCTTCAGGGGAGTCATCACATAGCACAAAGCTGACTGCATGCCATATCCGCGAGCAGAGTTCGACGATCCGAGATTGAGGCTTAGCCAGAAGCTCGGATTCTTCAGTACTGTAGTTACTTTGGGACAGTACCTCCCATATGTACCGAATGGCTGCAAAATTCCCATGGACTGGCTTTGAAACGACGGCGTGGCCAAGATCCTTCTCAGCTGTCGCAATTTTTCGTTCCAACTCATCCATTGTCCGTGAAAGTAGAGAAAGTCTTTGGTCCAGCGAGTTCTGCCAGGCACACAGGAGACCGAGCGAGCGGGCTGTCCCATCGGAATGGTCCGCACGGCTGGTTCGAGACGCAAGGTCTGCTGCTCTTGTACAAAACTCTTCCAAGATGCCCAGGGGCGTGATGGAGGCGTGTGTTATCCCGTACTCGGTCTTGACCCGTACAACATCGGCCGGGAAGACCATCAGCAGACTTGATGCCGTCTCTCTAACATCGTCGAACGGATTCATGACGAGGTCCAGAATGGCACGGAGCCACTGAGGGTCTTGAAAGATATGCTGTCCAGCGTCGTCTCGGCTTTCTCCCGCTAGTTTGACAACAACTACCAGAGATTTAAGTGCAGTTATGTGACGTTGGTACGATGCCGTGGGTACAAGCTCGTGGCGTAAAAATTCCAAGTACCAATCGAAGAAAGCCTCGTGGGCTCGGAGAGACTTCCGAAGCCAAGTCTCCCCGGCATTTGCAATCTGTTTTGCCCCTTTGCTGATGTGGGTGTTTACTGGTAAACTGTTGGCATTGACCTTGGAAGCCTTGATAGACAAACGGCTGATGTCTCGTTGCAAGACGGATATGGCCCCTTGGATTCTCTTCACCATGTTCTTCGTGTGAGACAGTATCTCGTTGCGAAACTTGGAGTCCGAGTCCGCGTGACAGGACTGCAAATTCCGCTGCAGTAGTTCAAAGGCCATTGGGGAGTAAGGCTTCGTCGTCGAGGAGGATGTGGTTAGAAGAGACATGGCGAAAGACCGGACTTCGGCTGAGGGGTGAGCCAGAAAATGTTCAAGAATCTCCCGGTCGAGGACGACAACGTTGTCTGCCTGCTTGGCGCCTTCAGGAGCTAACGGTCTGTTAGGTGCCATGTTCACACGAAAAGTGCATCGAGCAATGTACTTACCAGGATCTTCAACGATCGATGACTTCTTCCCAACTTCCAAGGCGGCGAGTTGAAGCAGTGCTGCAAAATCGGTGTCGAGAGCGCTTACCCTTCCTTCTGGACGACTACTGTTGAGCTGTCCTAGGAGCACTATGGAAAGAGGACGATCGGCCTTGAAAAGGGGTGCCAGAACGTAGTTCTTGACACTTTCGAAGATGTCTGGGTTGGCAGACAGAGCTTTCTCCAGCCAGTCTCTCATAACTTGGACATTGAAACCATCGCTGCTGGCTAAGTGAGAGCCGATGGCAGACGAATCCGAGTAGAGGATGCTGAAGATGGTCACCAGAAACTTGCCCGCCACAGGACATACATAATGGAATTCCATCCATTTGAAGGTAATGGCCACGAAAGATTGCCATCGGGAGATGGCAGTATCATCCGCCAGTTGTGGACAAATGTTTACGTATGCCTGTAAGACATCGTCCAGGGTAAATACTGACTTTGTCAGGAAGTGGGTCAAGGCACTCATGCACGACTTGACGACGGGACGCGATGACTGTCTTGCCACGATCGTCACTAGCTCCTGCAGGAATTCCGTCTTCAGTGCGTCTCGGACACTTGAGTCCGAGTGTTGAAGTAACAAGGTTGATACAAGGTCGAGAACAAGTCTCATAGACCTATGTTGATCCTTCTCGTTCCATTCAAGATAATAGTCGAACAGCTCCCTCGCCGTCGGCTCTTGAAATGCCCACTGTCGCAAGGACTCGTGTTTTGACTTCAGGCAGAGCTGCACGAAGCCGCAGAGCTTCACGCAGGCATCCTTTGTAGAATTGCGAGGCTGAGAGGCGACTTTCAGAACTTCTGCAAAAATTGCTTGGGCATATCTACCTAGGTTGTCAGCTCAGGCTAGCCACGGAGGAATATTGGGCCCTCATCGCGAAATCCACCTACCCGTCGAATAGCACACACACTACAGGAACTCGGCTGAAAAATCCTCCCGATGCAGTTTGCCAAGGGAATGGTTCAACATGACTTCCCAACAGCAAGTGTGCAGTTGCGCTCGAGTGGGGTGAGGGTATGATCGTGTGTTTGACAGGTAGGTGTTCTTTTCATCGATAGTGCTTCCACTCACTGGTCAAGTTCGTCATCTGGTCTCTGTTGGAGCCATGCCATCAAGTCATTGGCATTGCTTCCAGGTCCATCCAGAGGCGGCAGGCCAGTGAGATCCGTGTCTCGCGCCATATTCGGCACAGACAAGAATTCTCTTGAGACGTATGCAGAATTTTGCAATCTAGGGCCGTTGGCGGCTTGCTCAGCAAAACTTGTGGGAAGGCATTTGAGAAAGACAATACAGTCAGAGGGTATCAGTACAATTACTCCCAGGTTCAAGAATTCAAACAGCCGCAAAGTATTCAACGGGAATCGTGGTCGTCGTTGAATCTGGATGTTCAGGTGAGGTCTGTTGAAAAAGGTACGTACCTATTCAGTGGGTGGCATACCTCCTTTCAACCCCGGGAGGACAGGGTTGGCACGGACCCGTTGTTGCAGAGGCGCCGTCATTGGGACCAAGCCTTCCGGAGCTGGGAATTTTTTCTTCGAGGCGCAAAGTGACCCGACCCGACGACATCACTTCGACTCCCAGTTCAGGGCAAATTGATCCCATCACCGGCTCTCCCGCCCGCCATCCTTCCGACGATCCCCATTGCGAGACCTGCTCTGCGATCCATCTACAGTCAATCTCGCTTTCTCTTTCTTTTGTTTGGTTCTTCCAAGATGTCATCCCTTTGGAACGCCTTGACAGGGCAGAAGTCCAACAAAAACAGCTCATCACAGCAGAACAATGCGCCGCCACCACCAGAGCCAACCACCACCTTTTCCTCTCCCCCCTTCGATCCCTCCTCAGCACAAGGCGTCGACTCCTTCCTCAACAGTTCCACCTTCGCCGACCCATCCCAACTCCACCCTCTTGCTGGCCTGAATAAGGACGCGCTTGAGTACATCACCCTCGAAGACTCCGTCCTCTCAGACCTGCCCGGCGGTCAGTCCGTCCTGCCCACGCGCGGCTTCACCGACGACCTCTGCTACGGCGCCGGCGTGACATACCTGTCCGCGCTGACGATAGGAGGAGCGTGGGGCCTGCAGGAGGGCCTGAGGAGGAGCGCGGGGCAGGCGCCCAAGCTGAGACTGAACTCGACGCTCAACGCCATAACACGCCGCGGTCCTTTTCTCGGCAACTCGGCGGGTGTGGTGGCGATCGTATACAACCTGATAAATTCGTACATTGGACACTTGCGAGGGAAGCACGATGCGGCGAACAGCGTTGCCGCCGGCACGCTGAGTGGCATGCTGTTCAAGAGCACGAGAGGTGTGAGGCCGATGATGATCTCTGGTCTGATTGTAGGGTCGGTCGCTGGCGTGTGGGCGGTAAGTAAGACCAAGAAAGGCTGGCCAGAGTAGGGTGCTAACTATCCTCTAGATTACAAGGAAGACATTCTTCCCGGAGCCCAAGCGGGCGCATGCATGAGGAATATCAGGAGCGAGAGACAGGCGGCCAACGAGAAGTTGGCCTTGCAAGCCAGAGTTGGCCGTGATTTTACGGAAGGACCGTGGCATCTAGCTCATAGTGCTGGCATGGACACCTTTTCGGCGTCACTTATCTGAACCCAGGTCAGAGACATTGGTGCCTGCCTCAGCAGAAGCCTCTGACAACGGGCACATGTGCTTTATTGAAGCACCCGGGCTGATTGATTTCATGGTTCACTGGGAGAGTGGCTCGCATAGCAATGGATGATCTCTACTCATTGATGGGAATTTGTACAATAGAAGGGGAGTCAGGACTATAGAGGGTGCTGGTCTGTTCAGGGCATAAGGATTGGACCCTGAGTTCCACAGAAGAATCAGCGAGTATCTTCAAGGAATCTGAGCTGCATGCTGTGCTGACCTTGGCCAGTGTGAGCAAAAGAATGTCACATCAATCAGGGGTTGATTGTATTCCATGGGAAGCTACATGTATCAAGAGTGGGAGTTATTGTGTGAACTGTCAAACTCCTCCCTACAAGCTGCAATGCTGAGCAAGGTTATTCTCAAGTCCAGTGCCTAATGTGACTTGGAAATGTTGAAAGATTTTGCCTCATTAATGACTCGGCTCCTGTCCAAGAGGCATGAAAAGAATCAAAGAGAAGAGGAAAATAGACGGGCCCAGTCATGAAAAGGGGTCCAGCCGAAAAAAAGAAGGCCCCAAACTAGAACAACAACCATGAAAAAAAAAGAAAAAAAAAAAAAAAGAAAAGAAAAAAAAAAAAAAAGGAAACTGAAAACAAATAAATAAGAAAATAAGTCAGAGATCACGCTCTGTCCAGATTGCTGTATTGCATTGAGGGCAGCAGTCCCATCTGTTTTACCTACATCGTCGGCCCTCAGTAATGTGAAGACCCAAACCACCAGCTTTGTGCCCTTTGTAAGCAGGACCGAAAGTTTTTGCAACAGCAGGCCATTCCGAAGCAATATCTCATCGGAGTCGTGCACGACAAGGTCATGACCACCGAGGTCCAGCGCCTGTTACACAACCACAACAACATTGACAATAGCGCCCTGGGGAATTGCGTGTACGCAAGAGAAATTCTTCGGGACGAGTTCTGTCTGCTGACCGATGAGGATCTCATGACGTTGGCCGATTGAGCCTGCGTCTTAAGCTGATCGGACGGAGGTGGAGAAGAAGGCTCCCAAGGTCCTATCAGTAAAGCCTACCTAGACATCAGACTTACCAGACAAGCCGTAGGTCCCTCCCTGCCGACTCCCACGCCCCTGACGTTGAACGGCAGTTTTCTACCATGACAGTGACGGCCTTCCACAAGGAACTTTGAGGTGAGAGCTGGGCTGCCCCTGTCAAATATATACCATGCAGCCTCTTGTCACAGACCCACGGTGGAGTTTTCTGATAGAGGGCAGCATGTGCGTCTTTGTTTTAATTTAGATACTGGTTGGCAGAGTTGAGAGCGGAGACGACTTTGTGCCTGCCCCGTGAGCTCACCTGGGCAGCAAGGATACGACTTGAGACTGTTGTGGTGGACCGCTGCTGGCAATTTTGGAGGTCTTGTTGCTTACAGTTGGCGAGATATTGACAGACAGGTAGCTTGACAGTCAGGAGAAGGCATGAGGCCCGGACACATCACTGAGGAACGAGACTTTTGTCGCAGTGGTTTGATCTTCTTTATGACACCTGAGGAGCCAGCTCGCTCGGGCAAGCATCTATAGACCAGTGATTGAGAGATGTGGAACGATCAATCGACAAGTGGGTGCTTGGGCAGCTTTGATCCATGATTCGGTGGTGCTTCTGTCTCAATGACGGTAGTATTGCAGTGCGGTGCCATCTGTCGTACTGGGGGCTTTGTGAACCTGTCACTCGCTCAACTCCTAACCTCGATCTTGATCTCCTTCCCATCCTCTCCATACCACCTATCCCACTTCTTCCACCACGATCCAGATCGATCTTCCTTGGTCAAAACACACCAACCGCAAAACAACATCTACATTCAACAAGCGCCGAAGTCAACCAGCACAATGTGCTGCACTGCAACCCCATTCAGGACTATCCAGTACGAGAAGGCTCCCAAAGTCCGAAACGTGCCGACCCAGGGATCGTACCGCTACCAGTGGAACGGCGAAGCTTGGGAGCTCCAGCGCATCCAGGTGCCCAGGGTAAGTAAGAACTGTGTCGTGATATCGTGAGCTCTTGTTTGGTCAAGTCTCGTCTGCCCTGTCAGAGTATCGCAGAAAGAAGTCTGGACTGCTCCTGTTTGCCTTGCCCCTCCTTTCTGAAGCTCCCCACCATCTCAAGACTCAAGTGAAGTCTTGACAGTTGAGATCAGGTTTGTTCAGGTCAAGCACCCTGCTGAGGCTGCACCACATTGTTTGATCTGGTCGACAGCTTTTCAAGCCAGTGAATGGTGAATGTGGTCTTCTATTGCGTCACCAATCTGGCACACGCCTTGTTGTCGACGAGTATTTAATCTCCGCGCAGCTGGGACCAACCTTCGAACCTTTCCTCCCATCCTCCCATCCTCACCTCTCAGAGATTTATGCAACCCCATCTATCACCACACAAGCTCAGATGGACTGAGCCTATGACAACCCCACCTACTCTGTCCGCACAATTCTCCTCACCCTTTGCTACTTTGTTCATGGCACCTCCTTCTCCGTCTAGTGACTACTTTGCCGACTCTGAGGCGAGCGGCTACGACTTTTGTTCCGACCCAGGCTCTCCTGTCCTGAAGATGCCTGCCAGCTACAAATCCAACAAACCTCGACACGTCGTTGTCCGCACCCCTTCCGAGGAAGACTTCTATCAGAAGAACCACCACCACCGCTCTGACCAATCTCGCCGCATGCCCACCCCTTACCCTGTCACCCGCTACGGTTCTCGCCTTGACCAGGAGAGCAACGAAACGTCCGACAAGCACCACGGCAAGCACCACAAGTACAACAAGCGTGACGAGGCGTCGACTGTGACTGATAGGGCCCCTACCCCTACAGCCCCTATCGCCCCTGCCACCCCTGGAGTCCAGCCCTACAACAACCCTGCTGGCAGCGCTGCTCCCCTTGGCGTCAACCACGTCTACGTCCACCACACTGCCGCCGCGCCCCAAGGATACATTCCTGGTCAACAGCCTTTCATCATCTCTGGTCAACAATACGCGCCGCACCCTTCATACCCGCTCGCCACCCAGCACGCAGGTCAGCAACAGCCATTCTTCAACGGCAGCGGCAACGGCACCATGGATTATTACCAGAACTCGTTCCCGGCCAATAATGGCATCCACTTCCAGCCCCAGACTCCTGATACCAGTCAGGGCCCCATCTATCACCAGTACATCCCTCGTTTTGATGCTGGTGGTGCCTTCGTGGCTCATCCTGGCATCGTATGTCACTCTGACCCCTCTTTCTTATTCCCTGCCCCAATCTTTCATCCTCTTACCATTGATATCCAGCAACCCCAAACTGTGACATTCACATCGCAGCCTCTCCTCATGGCCCAACCCGCTTACGGTGCAGCGCCCTTGGTCGCCGTTTGCCCCGCGTTTGTTGCAAGTGCCCCCGTGATGACCACCTTTGGTTACAAGGGCGAAGACGGAGTAGCCGCTCCGCGTGACGTTGTTGTGAGACGAGACTCGGACCTGCCCTGGAGATACAAGCATTCATGGAATTCCGATACATACTCCTCACGAGTACAACTCTGCTAACATCGCTTTCCACACAGGTCCCTCAGGGTACCGTCCCCATGCAGGCAGGCCCCGCCACCGCCCCCATGATGCCCATCGTCGGTAATCAGCCTTACCAGGCCCAGCCGATGATGGTTGCCGCCGGCGGCGCCGCTCCCCCTGGCAGCGGTGGTCCCCCCTTCATGGTGGCCGGCGGTATGGGTGGTGGCGTCCCGCCCGGACAGCAGGTGCTTGTGAATGGTGGACCCTCACCCGTGATGCCAGGTATCTTTCCCACCCCCGGTCTTCATCACGAGCCCGCGACTGGCATCGGCCAGACCGCCGGTGACGTTGCGGCCATGGCTATGATGGATCCTGAGATGAACACACCGCAGGATTTTAAGCCCGCCGACGACAACCCCTCCCGCATGTACCAGGTCCGCCAGCTCGACGGCAACTACTGCCCCATGTCCCGCGCTACGATCGACTCTTTCGGCAAGGAGGGCGCCCGCTGGTACGTCACGGATGAGGGTGTCTTCTACGCTGTCCGCTTGGACGGCTGTACCGGCTGAAAGACTTGGCGGACAAGAAGCAAGGGAAAGGGTTCATAAGGTACAGGGGTTTCATGGAATGGGTTGCTTTTTTGAGGGATGGATTCGGGATGAACAACATCGTTGATGAGGATTCAAATCTGGGGAGGGTCACAATTTGGCTTGCGATGAACTGTGGGGTTTCTACACACCTGCGCAATCGCCACAGGTCGAAGGATTGAACTGGTACTCGGGGATTCTCATTTCACACTTGTCTTGCCCCTCTGGCTTGGATCGTTCTTATCCGGCTCACCACAATAAGGCTGGAGTAGTGGTTCCGAAGCACCGAAAGGAAAAGGATAGCCCTGTCAATTGAGATGGTTTTGCGACATTTTACATATCCAGTGGTTTGTTGGTGATGATGTGAGGTCAAAATTGAGGCTCATGGGCGTTCCCACTTTAGCCGAGATCCACCCCCAGGATCTGTGCAAACAGAGGCGTTGAGCCCCCAGGATACCCCAGTCGGCGTTGCGGCAAGCTCCGTAGACAGCACCGCGCTCACGACCTCGGTTCAACGTCACGTCTTCCAAAGGCCTGTACAACGCGACATTGTCCCTCGCATTGTATTGCTTCCGAAACATCACCAACCTTGCCAGATTGTCCCAGCAGGATCGAGTATCTCCAATATGCTCATAATAGGCCTGACCGGCGGCCTCGCCACCGGCAAATCTACAGTATCCTCCATCCTCTCCTCTCCGCCATACAATCTCCCCATCATCGATGCCGACGTCCTGGCACGGAAGGTGGTGGAGCCCGGCACCGCCGGCTACAACGCCGTGGTCCAATATTTTGGCCCAACGACACCTGAACTCCTCGTCCCCGCGTCCGCAGACATGCCACCCGACGGCCCCACGGGCAGGGGCCGACCGCTCAACCGGCCGGCGCTGGGCCGGCGCGTCTTCGGCGACGCGCCTGGCGCGCGGAGGGACCGCGCCAAGCTCAACAGCATCATCCACCCGGCGGTGCGGCGCGAGGCGTACAGGGCTCTGGCATGGGCGTACCTCTCGGGCCGGTGGGCCGTCGTCTGGGACGTGCCGCTGCTGTTCGAGGTCGGCACGGACCGGCTCTGCGGCGCGGTGCTGGTGGTCGGGGTGCGCGACCCGGCCGTGCAGATGCGGAGGCTGCGGGCGCGGGACCCGCACCTGAGCGCCGAGGACGCGGAGAACCGCGTGCGGAGCCAGATGGACGTGAGGCTGAAGGCCAGGAGGTGCGAGGCGAGGGGCGAGGGGCGGGGGGTCGTCGTGTGGAATGATGGGGACAGGGGGGAGCTGGAGCGGGAGGTCGAGAGGGTCACGGGCGAGATGCGGCGGAGAAGTCCGAGGTGGTGGGGTACTCTGCTCTGGCTGTGTCCGCCGCTGGCAGTCGGTGTGGGCGCGTGGAATCTGCTCGTCAATTGGAGGATCGCGAGGCGGTGGGAGAAGGAGGAGGCGTTGGAGAGGGCGAAGTTGTGATTGCCGGGGAGGCCGAGAGGTGTGAGGCTATACACAGGCTGGGGATGTTCCGGCAAAGGCTCCAGAGCGTCATGGTTTACGAAAGCCTACCTGGAAAGACATCTGCGTTCTTCTACATGGTTGTTTGGGATATGGTGTGGAAATGAAGGATTTAACGACCAACATCAAAAGGCCCTCATCGCATAGACCGGAGGCACTGAGGCGGTAGACAGGCGGCAGCGTAAGAGACCGAAATGGCCTCCCGGATGGAATACCCACACTGACAGGACGGATGGAGATAGGCGTGGATCGAATATCTTGAATATGTCCTCAGCTTGAAAGGGCAGTTACAGAAATTTGATATGATATGGACGCATCAGGTCTGCTTTCCTGGTCAGCACCGGTCAGCAATTCCTGGCGGTCAAGTGACCGAATGCAACCACGGCTCCGTTCGAGTTGCACGTGAGCTTGAACTTGATATCAACTTTGATGCTCAATAGACACCAGACAGTTCGATCCTTCTGCGTTTGATTTTGGCAGCGCGGTCGGCTTGGCGATATTTGCGTGGTGGTCAAATTCACTTGCACCTGCACTTGCCTTCTTTTTGACTTCCACCTGACCACAACCGTGTTTCACCTGGCCAAATTCACTTCTTCCACCTTTCTCGAACTTCAGCCTCCTCTGAACTCGAACCCATCACATTCTCCTCCCCTTTCCTTCCCAACCATCGCATCGTGGGCCCACGCTTCGCCACCCCAATCAAGCGATTGCCTTGAGGCCTGTCGATTGCCACGATTCTCGCGCTCCATTGACCGTTTGATCCTAACACCAAGCGCCGGACCGATCTTCAGCCTGTTTCAATTCAACGATTCTTCGATGCCAACGACGAACACCTCTCCCCTTCCAGTCCGACAAGATGACTCGCGGCGCTAACTCCTTCGCGGAATGGGTGGTCGGCCAGAACTTCCGGAGATGGGACCGAAAATCCTCACGCCAGAGCCCGATCCTGAGAATCGAGGTCTCCGAGGACGAGGTCTCTGGCGACGAGACGCTTGCCATCACCTTACCCCGGCGAAGTAAGCGCGCTGGTACCGCCAAGAAAGCCACATCTGGTGGAGCAACAACCTCGGGCAGACGTGTTCGATTCAACAGCCGCGGCGGACCTCTGAAGTCGGCATTGAAGAAGACTGCCAGCACAAGTGACTCGTCCGAAACGTTGGTCGAAGCTTCAGATGATGACAGCATCAGCACTACCGACGATGATCTTACAGACCTTGATGATACCGATACATCTGAAGACGAGACCCCACGCCAGCGCAGAAAGAGCAAGACGAGGAAGCCTAAGGAGGTTGTATGCGAAAAGATTACTTCGGGGGATCCTTTGGCTGTCAAAGACGCCCTTCCTCACCCAAAATGCCCATGCGATGATTGCATTAGGGGAAGAAAGATCATGAAGGCTACGATCAAGCTCGAGGCAAAGATGGAGGCCGATCAAGAGGAGGCCAACGCCAAGGGAAAGGGCAAGAAGAAGGGTAAGAAAGACCAAGCCTCGTCAGCCGATGCTACAGATGCGACCACGACCGATGCGGACACGACGGAAGAGGAACAGCCCAAGTCAAAGAAAGGCAAGAACAAGAAGCAGAATAAGAACACCAACGAGAGCGCCAAGCCTGCTCCTGAGCCTGATACAGGAGCGCTAAAGAAGGCTGCCAACGGCAAGACCTTCATGCTGCCTCAGTATCCCAAGTCGATGCAGTCGAACCTTATCATGCCACCTCGGGCCCGGGTCGTGCAGATTGAACACACCATTGAAGGGGAGACTGATCCTAGCCCGAATGCCTTCTACGACAGCGCGAAAGGCATCACACGCGTATATCATGGGCCGCAGTACGGAAACCCCATGGGCGCATTGTACGAGGACTGCAAATCTGCGAAGGTCATGCCTGCAGGACCTGGCCCCCTTGCTCCTCCACAAGGCTGGCCTACTGGCTGGCAGGAGCAGAACCCTTATGTCCCAGCATGGTTGCCAGGTCCACCAGCGGCACCACCTGGCGCATGGCCCCAGGGGGCCATGAATGCCCAAGTACCGAACAACGAGGCAGCCATGAGGGAAGCCGCCTCCAAGGGGATCGGCCTTTCAGGGTTGCCACCCGCGCCTATACCAGACTATATCCAGATGGAGATGCAGAAGGAAGATGCTCAGAAGGCCGCCTCTGGTAATAGATCAAACAAGGGTGAGTGGCAGAAGTCAGCATGAGACCAACACAAGAAAAGACAATAATGGTGATCCACCGAGGATTGCTTCTCATGCAGATAACTCAGCTGACTTTTCTCAAGCCGGTGATTGGAGAACCGGCGGCAGCGGAAACTGGAGAAATTCCGGGTCAGAGAAGGCTGGTCCGCCGTCCCCAATCAACTTCGATACTTGGGGTGGCGATGGCGCCACATTCTCGAGACGTGAGTTGCTCAGCGCCACTAAAGGGGTATGAGTAGCTAACATCCCGCAGAACGCAAGAATGGAAGCCACAAGACTAGCAGCCAAAACAAGGAGCCTGGTAAGCTGGACTCTCTTTCTTCTGAACCTGCTCTCCCTTCTCCTCCCAAAAACCACCTCAAAGCAAGAGATTCTCAATTTACGTATCATTGACGTCCCATCACATCCAAATTGTCTTTTGGCGAGTCTCAGCATAACCTTTCTGCTCCTGCGCTTGATAGTGCTGCGAGGGCCCCTTCGGGAATTCTGCTGACCAGTCACAAGCTGGTGGATGGGGAGGAAGCAACAAAGACCAAGGCAACCACTGGGGAGGTGGTAGTCAGAGCGTTCAGCAAAACGATTGGAGCGGTGGCGGCCAGAAACAAGGCGAGTGGAGCGCGGGCAGTCAGAACAAGAAAACGGAGCAGAGAGGGTCAGAAGGCAATGGTGAGCAAGCCCAGCTTTTCACAGCCTCCTAAGACCCTTCATAGCCTCTCTCCGCTGCTAATGTCACAACAGGAAATGGCGGAGGTGATACTTGGGGCGCCAACAACCAGAACTCAGCATGGGACAGTGGTGGCAAGCAGGGTGGCAGTACCGGTGGATGGAATCACAATGACAACCAACATAGCGGCTGGACCGGGGCCACAGACAACAATGGAGGAAATGCTTGGAACGGCGGCTCCAACAAGAATTCCCCGCAGCAGCAGCCATCCAGCTTCAACGCCAACGACAACACTTGGGGCGGCCCACCTGGCACAGCTGGCCACTCAGCTCACCCGTCCCGTGCTGGTAGCAACGCGGGAGGCAACGAGAACGGGGGCTGGCAAATGCCTGGAAGTTGGGACAACAATCCTCCGAACAACAACTGGGGAGGAAGCGGCGGCGGCTCTCATCGTGGTAGTCCCAATGAGCAGCCCAAGGGCGCCTTTGACTGGCCTCCTGGCATGGGCCCTCCGGACAACAATTGGGGTCAAGGGCAACAGCACAACAACGACAGGTACAGCGCGCCTCCTGGATCACGACATGGTAGCCATGCTGCACCCAACTCGCCTAAACAGAGACGATGGAGTGGCTCTCAACGTGGAGGAAACGGCTGGGCTCAACAAGGCGGACCTTCTCAATGGGGAGGCCGCGACCAGAGCTCGCACCACATGAACGAGTCCGGTCCTGCACCACCCTGGGCCACCGGTAACAACTTCTACGAGAGATCGTCGAATCACGGACCGGGCCCCAGCAACTCATGGCAGAACCCGGACACTGTTCAGTACACCGGAGGAAAAGCCGATCAGTGGTAGGGGCGCCGTCATGGCTGGCCTTGCTGGTAACACTCCTGAAATGCAGAAGCTCGCAGCATGACGTTTGGAAGCGTCACCGGCGCTTTGGGCAATGATTTTGTACTTGTATGGGTATGGGCGTCATGGTTTTCCGTCCTTGCGTTACACTGGGTGGATAACATTGACTACTGAGCGATGAGTCCACTCTTTTTCTGGGATCGCATGGTTCGAATCCCGCATTGACGGAGGCCTTTCAAGATCGGACACGAGACATGACGAAAGGAGAGATTTCGGAAATGGAGAGAAGTGCCAACGAATCGTTGAAACGGGCAAGTAGATTGAGTGTGGTAGCTTTATGTGGTCGGGCTTCACTGAATCCAGCGGCGGCTTCGAGCACCTCATCCGCTCTTTCGCGATCATCCGTAGAGCAGTCTCGACGCAACAGCTTATTACTCTCTAGATATCCGCTCAATCATGCAGAATGAGTATGACAGATCTCTACCCCTTCTCGAAACTCTCCTTGATGATTTGAAATTCTCATCACTACCTTGGAAGCCGCTTGAGCTCGTGGGTAACAATAAAGTGTATTGCTAAGACAGCGGCTGGGATGCTATTCGCATTCATCGTGTCGGCAAAACTCAAATGTCGAACTTTGGAAGTGGCTGCAGATATCCTTTGGACAACAAATGAAGCCAAATACCAGGCGAGAAATTCTAATGTCTGAGAACCGATAACAGGAGATCCTGATTCTTGTTAAATCAGGCTTCAGATGCCTAGGAGGCGAGCCCAAAGCCGTACTTCATCGATCGACCCACAACAGGCAACAAACTGCCTCTCGTCGTAGCCTTACCTAGGTAACATCACTCCGAGATGCGGGTTCTGGTACAGAAGTTCTGCAAGGCGCCTCATTAAGACTTATACCTACGAGTCTAGAGTCTCGGTATGAGACGCTGAACCACGTCTACCCTTTCAAAGATGCCAAAGGTGAGTTTTGTAATTATGAAGCTTGTGAGAAAAGGCCGCGCTGGTTTTCAAGATGCCTCAAGACATCCGGCCGCGATAGAGCCTTGACTGTCATTGTGAGTTACTTTGGTATCGCAAGTCCCGAGGTCATAGACCACGGAAATGTTGTCTTGATACCTCGTATTTCAAATCCGCTGACCATTTTCTGATTGACATTGCTAGGTTGGCACCTTTTAAGAAAAAGATTCCAACGTGATAGGGCTGATGTATTAACATTACGGTGACTGATTAGTAGTACCGGTATTCACAAGCGCATTCCGCAATATTCCTTACTCATAGATGTAACATAAGGGACCACCCATGATGCTTGCGTAATTCTTGAGAGCAATGCCTTCCTCGTATTCACCGTTCACGAAGCCTACCCCCACGAGATCCTCAATGGTGGCATTATCGCTGGGTGGTACGTTGGCGATCGTGCGTGTGCCGTTGATCTGGAACATGCGGTCCTCAAGGTATCCAACCTGGTTCTGCCAAGCGGCGAATAGACGATCGACTTGAGCATGGTGAAGCCACTAGAGAGCTCTGCATGTCAGCGATTGTCCTGCGAGTCGAGAGTTTTGAGGATCGCGAACAAAATGTGTCAAGACCAGAAAGACTTTTGGCAAGAGCGGATTTTCTCAGGGCGACCGACACATGATGCTAATCTTAAAACACCTTTCAAGACACAAGGAACGGCTTTTCCGGGAATGGAGGAGATTCTTACAAAAGTAGGTTCGTTGGGCGAGTTGAAGAAGTCCGTGCTCGGGTCTCCGTTGATGCTCATGTGGCCATAGGCATGAAGTCCCTAGAGACTACGTATCAGCAATTATTTCCTTCGAGAGGTTCCCACAGCTTTCAAGAACTGCGGCAGCTTCTCTCTGGAATCATATATAGGGAGGTCTCAAAACAGCTGCCGAGACTTCCGACTGGTAGAAGTCGTTTTCTGGATGGGATGTAGCACAAGTGAACTGTCCTTACATAGTATCCAACGGTGTCTGTGCCGGTGTTCTGGAGTTGGGTCTGCCAGTCGCCAATGCCGGTCTGGTACGCGGGATTGGTCAGAATGTCGGCGACCTGGGCGTCAGTGGACCAGTTCTGGCCGACGACGTTGGCGACATCGCGCTTGACGCATCGTGGCTCGTAGCTCAGGAAGGCGCCGACGGTGACGTTCTCGTAGGTGTCGACGGGAGCATTCGCGCTGATGTTGGCGATCATGCCGGCGAAGGGGCCCGTCTCGATACAGCCTCCTGCGAAAAGTTTAGCCGTCTTGATGACCTGTTCGAGGTCTTGGTTAGCAAGACAGCCCCAGGGTCGCGATATTACCTCCTGATCCAGCTGGTATAGGCAGAAGCCCGGAGGGAAGGCCTTGCGACGCGTTGTGTGGCACGTAGTCGCCGTTACCGCTCATCGAGGTCGCGCTTCCATCGAAGCTGACGGGGGCATCAGTACAGAGCTTCAGATCTCGGTAGGTGATTCTGAACCAGCTGACACTCACATTGGTGAACCCAGAAGGTCTTCAGAGGTCTTGGGGTAATTCCAATATGGCAGGTAGCCGGAGTACCCGCATTCGTTACGGAGCGTCTGCTCGAAGGTCCAGATGAACATGCGATGCCAGTAGACAAAATTGCCCGTGATGTGGATGTAGCTTCTTGCTAGTTAGCCTGAGACTTGTCTCATTGATTTGATCCCTTGGCTATGAGGTGAAACGTCGCGGAACGTCCCGCAAACATTGCTCTGGCCACCATGGCCATTGTGGTCTACGCTGCTATGCTCTTGACCTTTAGGTCGGATCTAAGACGAAGCGGAAGACTTGATTCTGCATGGAACCAAGGGGAAACAGTTGGAGCACATGCAGATATTGTAGTTGGGAAGCCACGGGGCAATAAAGCAACACATGATAGTGGATCAACAAAACGTCTGGATAGGTAAGCTTACTCGGTTTGATTCACGTGTGTGCCCACGAAATCGTCATATCTCGATCGCACACCTCCCGCAGCGGACTTTGTAGACACGCTGAGTGTCAGAGATCTCGTCAAGACTTGGTTCTGAACAGGAACCCACCGTAGGGGTAAGTGCCGGTGCATCCATCAGGCACTTCATGGCGGTGGTAAATTCCACTTTCTCTGCGTCGGACAGAGATAAATAGTCCCTGCGGACTGCCACAGTCTCCGCCGTGCAGTTTTGTGAAACATCTTCAGTCGCAAGATACTTCTTCAGACTACCATCTGCAGCGGCGAGGTACAGATTGAGCATGCTGTCATTGACCGCGAGGTCAGTGAGCGCCGACGGAGCCGCCGTCCAGGCACGGGCGGCCGCCGGAAGGGAGAGCAACAAAGATAGGAAGAGCATGGTTACGTATGGAAGAAGGCGGGAGACAAGAGACGTGAGTGACGCTGGGAATCTGACTTCTGCCTTTGCACTGCTCATTATATGTATCAGGATTCGAACGTAATCGTAATCTTCAAGGAATGGAAGAAACGGCAACACAGCCTCCATAAAGCCAACACAGAGATTACAAGATGATCCAGCCGCACCGCACAAGAGCAGCGGGCCACAGTAGTGTGCATGTCAGCCGAGACTATTCGTCGTTGGGGATCCCTCAAGTGGACCCTCCCTCCCAATGTTCGCCCCACAGCATGCAGGAGTCTTGACCCCCTTGACTTCCACTGTGCGTAGCCTTGAATATTGGAGGTCGCTCCGCAGGCTGAATCCTCGAATGCAATGATCGGAATCCAGCCGGTGTCCAGATGGCGAGTGCTGCTATCACAACTCGAATACCTGCACATGGCCTGCCGCCGCCGGTTCTGGCGGACAAGTTTGGGACATTGGCCATTCAGATGGCCGTCTGCCCTTTCTTCTTGGTTACTCAACAACCCCAGATGTTGTGTTACATCGGAAGTGTTGCTGCGGCCGACCGGGCCCGGCCAGAGTGGTACAAACCCAGGGTGGATCCGATCATCTGCCTTGCACCAACCTTCCACATTCGTTGCGTGAGCCGATGCTGTCTGAGCTCGGCTCCAGATCGTGGGAACGCTCCTCAGGCCATACGGTACCCTGTCGTCACTCTGGCCGCGGATGCGTGTCTCTGCGGTCGGGTATGTGGCGACAGCCGCCGGAACTGTATATGTTGGTAAGTCAATCTCCGTATACGAAGAGGTCTGAATGGGGGGGTGAAAACGAGTGTATTTGCTATTGTTGTTGATGATGTCTAGCAGAAGGAACGG